>OY744524.1:1594672-1689672 GCA_963556195.1 Sepiola atlantica
CGCATTGTTCTGTGCGGCCGTCAGCAGAGATTCCGTTTCTCTGTTCAAGTGTCCTTTTCTTAGCCATGCCCAGCTGTTTTCATTGGCTTCATCGCTTGTGAGTCTTATAAAGCGTCCATGTAGTTGTTTTTCTTCCCACTTTTCCTTTCTTGTCTTTTTGTTTCTGGGTTCAGTGCTTCCGGGGTTGTTTGTTGGGCTGGTGTCTCTTGCTGTGGCGATCAGTCTTTCCGTGTTCTGGGTTACATATTTCTCCAGCTCTTTTTTGGTGTCTTCCACACAGTCTTCTATACTTACCAGTCCTCTACCTCCTTCATTTCTTTTCACGTAGAGTCTGTCCGTGTCGTCTTTTGGGTGCAGTGCATTGTGCATAGTCATTAGTTTTCTAGTTCTTTGGTCAAGGTGCCTGAGTTCTTCTTTGGTCCAGCCTATGAATGGTCCAGAGTATCTTATTAGTGATACAGCCCATGTGTTTATCCCTTTTACTAGGTTTCTGCTATATAGTTTAGTTTCTAAGAGTTTCCTTGTTCTTCGTAGATATTCTTTTCCAATCTTCTCTTTCATTTCTGTATATTTGATTGTGTCTGCTTCCAGAACTCCCAGGTATTTGTAACTACTTGTTCTCCTAGCGCCCTCATCTCCTCTTGGTTGGGGAGTTCTATACCTTCTGTCTTTTCCAGTTTTCCTCTTTTGATCTCTAGCAGTGCACATTTTTCTATTCAAAACTCCATTTGGATATCCTGGCTGAATATCCTGGTTGTGTTTATCAGCTTTTCCAGTTCTTTTTTGTTTTTTGCAAACAGTTTAAGGTCATCCATGTACATCAGGTGGTTTATTCTTTGTTCTGTATCCGTAAACCTGTATCCGGCATCACACTTTCTGAGTATGTAGTTGAGTGGCATCATGGCTATTATAAACAGTAGTGGTGATAGAGAGTCTCCTTGAAAAATGCCTCTCTGTATTTTTATCTCAGACAGGTATTGTCCTCCGGCTGTCAGTTTTAGTCTCCATGTTTCCATTGCTTTCTGGATGAGATTAATAATCCTGTCTGGTATCTTGTATATTCAATTATCCATGTTTGGGGGATTCTGTCGTAGGCTTTCTTGTAGTCAATCCATGCCATGGTTATGTTCTTTTGTCTGCTCTTCACCTCCTTCAGAGTCTTTTGATCAATGTATAGTAGATCATGTGCACCTCTTTGTCCTTTCCGGCATCCTTTTTGTTCCTCGGGGAGCAGTCCACGTTTGTCCAGGGATTGGTAGATTTGTTCTCTCAGTTGTGCTGTGAGAATTTTCCACATTATTGGTAGACATGTTATCGGTCTGTAGTTGCTGGGGGTCGTTCCTTTTTTGGGGTCTTTTTGTATTAGTGTTGTTCTTCCTTCCGTCATCCATTCTGGTATGTCTGTTTTGCGGATACATCCGCTCAGTTTCTGCGCTATTCTTTCATGCAGAGTCGTGAATTTTTTAAACCAGTATGCATGTATTCCATCGTGGCCTGGTGCTCTCCAGTTTGCCATTTTTCTTAGGGTTTTATTGATCGTTTCTTTGTTGATTTCTGTTTCGGTTCCTTCTTCGATTTCTTGCAGTTCATCTTTCATGTTTTTCAACCATTAGGCATTCTTGTTGTGCTTTTTTGGTTCTTCCCATATCTTGCTCCAGAATTGTTTTGTTTCTGTTGGGTTCGGTTGCTCTGTCGTTGTTTTTTCTCCATTTACGTTTTTGTAAAACTGGCTTTCATTGTTTTCAAAGGTCCTGTTCTGTTTGCTCTGTTCTGATTTGTACCTGTATCGTCTCAGTCTTCCTTCTATTGCTGCTATCCTTTGTTTTATTTCTTCATGTTTCTCATTTAGTTTTTCCTTGCGTTTCTGATTTTTGCTTCTTAATCGTTTCATGTCCTCCTTCCTTCTGTTCACGGTTTTAGCTTTCCGAAGTTTGGTGATCTGGGTTTCCAGTCTGATTTCCCATCCAGGTTTTGTCGGTCCTCTCTTTTGTCCATTCTCTTCGTTTCTTAGTTTCATACTTACCGATTTTGCCCCTGCATATATCAGGTTGTTTAGGTCTGTAATAGTTTCTGTTGGGATGTGTGTGAGGAGTCTGTTTACTCTTTCTGTTTCTGCTTGTAACTTCTTCGCTACTTCATTCCTGAGAGATGGGAGTTTTGTTTTGTTTTCTAACATGTATCGTCTAATGTTCTCCACTTCACTTGCTTCTTTTTCGTTGAGTTCTATCTCAGCAGGTTCTGTGGTTCAGCAGTCTTCTATCTCCCCTGATTCTGTGATTCCGTAGTCTTCAATCTCTTCAGTTTCAGTGTGTATGTTTTGCCTGTCCTCTTCCTGTGGTCTCTCCTTTGGTGGTGTTTCTTGCTCCGTTTCGCCATTAGCCTTCTGTCTGATTTCCGTCAGTTCCATCTCCGAGAACCATCCTCGCTTGAGGATCTGTCTTGCTTGATCTGCTATCCTTTGTTCCGTTGTATGTGGGTCACTAGCAATGTCCCAGAGATGTTTCATTCGTTTTCGGTAGCCTCTTTCTATAGGGTAGCGGCTTTTATAGTAGCACTCCATCACCAGTCTGTTCTCTTTCATGGTCCATTTCTTTCTATATCTTTCCAGTTTGCTGTTTTCGCTCTGGTTTACTTGTCTCTGGTCTGTGTCCTTGTCATACCTGGAATCAGAGAGGTTACTTACCTGGTTCTTGTTCGTTGTCTTGTTTCTGAAATGAGAAAGGCCAACATTCGCAGGATGCGGACCGGGTCCCCCATGTTGGCCATCGAGGGAGCACCTGCCCATCATGACACTCAGATCTTTCTTCTGAGTCCCACGGCGTTTATTTGTGTTTATAGACATTTATCATGGTTTATTGTTTGTGGCAACACCAGGCCCAGGCTTAGTTTACCTGTGATCCTGTCACAGGGATAGTGTTTCTCTCATTTTCATGAGGTTCAAGGTGCACTATCACACATACATAAAGAAACATTTACGAAAAAAATAAAAATAAAAATAAATAAATAAATAAATAAATTAAAAAAAAAAAAAAAGAAATTTAAAAAATAAATAAATAGATAAATAAATAAATAAAAAATAAATAAATAAATAATAATAATGAATAATTGATAAATAAATAAAAATGAATAAATAAATAAATAAAAAAGATAATAATTATATATATATATATATATATATATATATATATATATATATACACATACACATATACATATACACACCAGGCACGTGCAAAAATGGCCGCCTCTTGTGTTTGAAAGATAAAAGCCTAAACGTAATCTTAAAAAAAAAACAAAAAAAAAAACTGCATGTTTACGTGTGAAAAATAAATAAATTATGTAATCACGGCGGCTGAAAACCCCACAAATGCAGTGAATTTTGAACTTTGGGAAAATTACTTGTAAAAATCCCTTGAAAGATAAATATAAGTTTTTGGGAACTATTTCAAAGATAATTATTAAATTAAAGTCATAAGATATTGAGTTAAAAAAAAAAAAAAAAAAAAAAAATCCCACATTTTACTAAAAGTTAGGAAAATTATACCCCCAAAAGTCATAAATGAGTAAAAAATCCGGCGTCACATAATCGGCAAACAACTTTGTTTACCAATTGACTATCGCTATGCAAAATATATGGAAGAAAAAAAAGTTATAATTTATCATTTTTAACTTTATATATAAAAATGGTTTTGTAATAATTTATAGAAGTTGAAAAATTATTATCCACTAATTTCTTTATTCTTTTTAACGCTACAAACAAATTTAAGTACCCTTATTTTGTTATAATAAAAAGGGAAATGCTTATTTAATTAAAATATTTGTGAGTGTACGCAATTATTATTAATATTATTATTATTATTATTATTATTATTATTATTATTATTATTATTATTATTATTATTATTATTATCATTATTATCATTATTATCATTATTATTATTATTATTATTATTATTATTATTAATAATGTAAAATACTAATAATAATTTGGGAAACTATTAAACAACATCAAAAAATTAAACAACGTCAAAAAATTAAACAACGTCAAAAAATTAAACAACATCAAAAAATTAAACAACGTCAAAAAATTAAACAACATCAAAAAATTAAACAACATCAAAAAATTAAACAACGTCAAAAAATTAAACAACGTCAAAAAATTAAACAACGTCAAAAACTTGAACAACATCAAAAAATTAAACAACGTCAAAAAATTAAACAACATCAAAAAATTAAACAACGTCAAAAAATTAAACAACATCAAAAAATTAAACAACGTCAAAAATGAAACAACATCAAAAAATTAAACAACATCAAAAAATTAAACAACGTCAAAAAATTAAACAACGGCAAAAAATGAAACAACATCAAAAAATGACACAACATCAAAAAATTAAACAACATCAAAAAATTAAACAACGTCAAAAAATTAAACAACATCAAAAAATTAAACAACATCAAAAAATTAAACAACGTCAAAAAATTAAACAACATCAAAAAATTAAACAACGTCAAAAAATTAAACAACATCAAAAAATTAAACAACATCAAAAAATTAAACAACGTCAAAAAATTAAACAACGTCAAAAAATTAAACAACATCAAAAAATTAAACAACGTCAAAAAATTAAACAACATCAAAAAATTAAGCAACTCCAGAATGTTCATTGTTTTCGGTTTAACAACGTATTTTTCCGGACGTCAACGATTGCAAATAATTTTTCTTTCTCCCACTATGCACTAAAACGAAACGGAACTTCCATGAACAAAGTTTCTTTCCAAGAACTTCCCATTTGTTGAATACAATACCACGGGGTTGCTTCCCAACCGAATACCACATGGCCGTTTTTAAGTCCAATGTTAACAAATTCATGTCGAGCCGCCAACGTATATAATCACATTCTGGCTATTTAATCCGTCGTTTTCAATCCTATCAAAGATGTTGTTCATCGCTGAACTGAACGTACTATTAACTCTTATTCTCGAGTGGCTTTAGGGCCTTGATAAGCGGTGACTCATTAGTATATGTATAAGAAAGTTAAACATTAATTTAAATATCACGTTTGTTTTTCCTTCGTGAAATAGGTAAAAAAAATCTGATAGGTACAGCAAGTTCTTGTCATAAAAGTAAAATTATCTCCATTCCTTTAACAAAAACACAACAATAATATTTAATGGATACGTATTATTTACTCCTCTCCAGGAGTTAGGCACAAGGCCAGTTTTATCCTACTCCCACAAGTAAGATGTGACCCAAGGTCGGGTCGGAAAGTGGGGGTTGAAAAGCCAGCGCCCGAGAGATGATCACTCTGACCATCAAAAATTGCCTGGACAGCCCCGTCGGCATTCCACGGTAAGGGCGCCTCAGGCAGTAAGCAATAAACTTACTCCTCCCCAAAGAGGGGAGGCGAAGCCTGGGAGGGTGGACCTCCTAGAACGGCACAGGACAGACCCATAGACCGGCATAAATAAAGCCCCGAAGGTCAATGGGGTGCAGTATCCATCGGAACAGATAATACACTTTGATCTTAGCCAAAAGGCCAAGTTCATGGATACGTATATGCGTAGAAATTCCAATTAAATCAAATAGGTTTCAAATGTATACGTGAAGCGCGCTTCGAATGTCTGGTTATCTCTATCAACACGTAACATCAACAGAGGTATAGGTAATACAACATAGCGTTTCGGCTGGAATCTATTCTCGTCTATTTAACACTTATTTTCTCAGTGGCTGTTGATCTTGATAAGCGGTGACTTCAAAACAAACGAAAAAATTAACGTCTCATTTTTTCCTGAATTCTTATAGGAACTAAGCTATTTCCACGCTACTTTTTTTTTATTGTGACATTAACTGTGTGCACATTTTTTTGTTCTTTAACAAGCTGTAATTATTTATTTACCTCCCCAGGAGGTTAGGCACAAGGCCAGTTTTATCTTACTCCCACAAGGTAAGATGTGACCCAAGGACGGGTCGGGAAAGTAGGGCTTTAAAAGCCAGCGTCCGAGAAGGTGAGCACTCTGGCCATTAAAAATTGCCTGGGCAGCCCCGTCGGCATTCCCCGGTAGGGGCGCCTCAGGCAGTAAGCGATAAACTTACTCCACCGCAAAGAGGGGAGGCAAAGCCTGGGAGGGTGGACCTCCTAGAACTGCACAGGACAGACCCATAGACCGGCGTAAATCAAGCCCCGAAGGCCAAGACAATACCAATCTATGGGGTGCAGTATCCATCGGAACAGATACTACACTTTGATCTTAATAGAGTAAAAAAGGTCTAGCGACGTCTCTACTGTGAAAAAGAGGTAAGTAAATAAAGTGAGATTTCAATGTTATTTTCAAAATATAGTATACTGGCGAGCCCACACACAAATGAATATATATATATATATGTATATATATATATATATATATATATATATATATATATATATATATATATATATATATATATATATATATATGTATATATATATATATATATATGTATATATATATATATATATATATATATATATATACATATATTTGTAAACGCGTCTGTAAAATTGAAATGTACATGAGAGCGTGATGGCGTTCTACACATACGAGAGATTTAAAGTTTGACTGTTTAAACCGTTAAGAAATTGATGACGTTAAATAAAGTGCATACAATTACAACGCATAACTATCTAATGGCTAAGAATTTGGTAATGTTAATTATTATGCTAGACACTTTAAAATGTTGCGACTAGTTTCATAATATATATATATATATATATATATATATATATATATATATATATATATATATATATATATATATATATATATATTCATATAAATATATAAGTAAATTTCGCGTCCAACAAAATCGTAGGATATATATATATATATATATATATATATATATATATATATATATATATATATATATATAGATAGTAAGCAATGAAAATATATATGGCAATCAAGCCCATTGCTTACTACCTAGCTCTACTTACGTATCGAGCACTGTTGAAGTAAATACTGTAAACTGACACATAAAAAATTATATCTCCTTATAATATTTTATGTGGATACATGAAGTATTAATATATATATATATATATATATATATATAAATAAATATAAATGATAATTTATTTCATTTTGATTACAAAATTGATTTTGTTTCACAGGAGCGGTTGGTGTGGCTTCCGTACTTCAGGTCTTAAAATAAAATTATGTCTGTTAGAATAAGTTCACAATCACGCAAAGTTTTATGACGGGAAGTTAAAATAAAAATTGAATATGAATAGAAAAGAAATAAAACAAAACAAAACAAAGACAAAAAAACAGAGACAAAAATAATGATAAAAAATAATGATAAAAAATAATGATAAAAATAAAAATAAAAACAACAATAAAAACAAAGGCAAAAATACAATTGAGAAGAAAAGAGAAAGAAAAACGGGAGCCACACAAACCGCTCTCGTGAAACAAAATCAATTTTGTAGTCAAAATGAAATAAATTATCATTTATATTTATATTTCTGCTCTATATTTTTATTGAGCACTCTCATAAACCCTTGAACTCCCCTGGATTTATACCCTGTGGATCTATACCATACTCGGATTATATATATATATATATATATATATATATATATATATATATATATATATATATATATATATATATATATATATATATATATGTATGTATGTATATATATATATATATATGTATGTATATATATATATATATTTATATATACATATATATATATATATATATATATATGTATATATGTATATATATACATATTATATATATATATACATATATATACATATATATACATATATATACATATATATATATATATTTATATATACATACATATATATATATATATATATATATATATATATATATATATATATATATATATATATAAGTAAATTTCGCGTCCAACAAAATCGTAGGATAAAATATATATATATATATATATATATATATATATATATATATATATATGCTTTTTTTTATCGTAATTTCTGGTTGACAGAGGTTAATCGTGAAAGATGAACATCCAAAAGGATACTTCCCCTTAAATGAGTTACAATTATTGCTAGGGACACTTTTCGTTTTCCTTTCATCTCTTAATAACGCCCATCTATATCGGCTTTTTTATTTTCTTATATACTTCTTGTCTATTTCGTTATTCATTGTCTCGTGTGTTTAAACTCACCGTCCCCTCTCTCTCTCTCCCCCTCACTCTCTCTCTCTTTCTCTTTTGTACACTTTCTTTCTTTTTTTCTTTCTTATGTTCGTTTCTTTTCCTCCTATCTTGTCGTTTGGTTTGTTTCAGTCTTAAATTATTCGTCATAGCCTTGCCCCACCCGAGCAAAAACAATCCTCAACCATTTTTATCTCTTTCGCGCCATTTCTCCGGCCATTTCCCGCTCGAACCTTCCTCTCTTATTCTCGGTTGTTGGAGAGCTTTTGTACGATTTAAACATCATCACCATTGCTGTGTCTAAACTACTAACCCGACGTAACGTTTCTTCTTCTTTAAAATGGTTTTACGTGTCGGCAGTTACTTTCCTTTCTATCTTAACCAGGGGCGGGTAACCTTTTCAGAGTGACGGCCAGATGAGACTTTTGGAAGGAGATCGCGGGCCGGAGTGAAAAACGAAATCTCAGAATTACTATATTTTGTTTACATGAATAAATTGTACAAAAATTGCATTGAACACTCTACACATCTGATATTTTTTCTCAAGAGACTTCTGTATGTAATGTTATAAAAGGCACCGACGAAGCCCCATTTTGGAATCATAAAAAATAATGGCGGGGGAAGTATCAAGTTGATCCAGCATTCGTTTCGACACACCTCACATAGGTTCTCTGTTTCATGCCCCTTCCTCGTCTCTCGTTTCCTCTTGCCTCTCTCTGTTATATTATGACGGGCCCTGTATTTCAAACGGGTAGATTAACTAGTATCAAATAGCTAGTTTTGTTATTCGAAAAATAGGTTTTGTTTCTGGACTCAGAAATGAGTCAGAGAAGTGTTTGATCTAGGAGCAGTCATAACAAATCTGGAGACCTGACGTGACCTTTGAGTCAGAGATCAGAGTGAGACGGTTTTGTCCCGATATTCTGCGTGGGAACGAGAATCACGTGACCACAGAGAACAACAACTTAGTTTTAGAAATCAGTCGGTGTCTGGAAGCACGAGTGTTCAGATCGGTTGCGAAAATGTAGCCGGGAAAACGGGCAGGGCCCCGCTGTGGGAGGGCCAAAAGATATCCCCAGAAGAAAAGAAAATAGCCCGAGTGTGAGAGAATCGAAGCCGGAATCCTCCTGACAACAACCGAACCGGGAAGTAAGAAAGTTGTTGAGAATAAATAAATTTGTGTGAATTGTCCCCTCAAGAAAATCAGTGTCTCGTTTGTTCCTTTTGTCTGAGACATACTTCTTCCTTTGATCGAGACGACACAGCAGCGGAGACTAGACGAATCACAGGCCAAGGAAGAGGACAGAAATCAAGGTAACCTTTGAGATCTATTTGAGATTTGTTTGAGAACTTTTTAAAGACGTTAAGACACGTATAAATGAAAAGAGGCCGTAATTGAAAAAGGCCTGAGATGCCGTAAACGGTAGTGGTTTGAACAGAGGACGTTTATTAAAAAAAGGTTGAGATGACGTGAAAAGATTCGTAATGAAAAAGGCCTGAGATGCCGTTAAAAGATTTGTAATTGAAAAAAGGCTGAGATGCCGTAAGTTGATGAGTGAAGATTTAGGACTGTGTGTACGAAGTTTATAGAGAAAGAGTGATATACGGTTCGAATTTTATAGAGTAAAATGAAAATGACTATGAGAATGTCTAGATTAAATTGTACCATCGGAGGTGCTGGGGGGAGAGATTGAAATCGCTATTAATCCTCTCGTGAACATTTCGCGTTGTTTTCGGCCGGAGAGGATGAGATCCGAACGGCTGAGGTGGTTTTGAAGAAATGCCTCAGTCCGGAAGGATTTCTGATGAAGTAATAAAGAAGCTCTCTCCCCCCCCTCTTTCGGCACGTTACGTTTTGATGACTGTAATGTAACATCCCCTTAATTGGTCGCCGTGACTTGCTATTTCCACAAGAAATAGGTTGAAACGAACCGCGTTACCACAACAGAAGTCTTGAGGTCCAGAAGCGAAGACAGAGACGGAGAGAGAAAGAGTGTTGTCAACGAACAGTGAGTACCTCGTAATTTTTATGTTGAATAGATAAATTTTAAAGAAAAAAAAAGGAACTCTTACGAAGAAAGTAATAGAAAAAGGAAGAAAAAAAAAAAAAAGGAACGAGACACGAGGGAAAAATTGTTAAGATTCACAAAAAAAGAAAGAAAAAAGGAAGGAAAAGAACGCACGCACACACAATTATTAGATTACGCAGAAAGAGATTTTGTTAATTGTTAAGATTCACAAAAAAAAAAAATGAACAAAAAAAAAAAAAGGGAAAAGAACGCACGCACACACAATTATTAGATTACGCAGAAAGAGATTTTGTTAATTGTTAAGATTCACAAAAAAAAGAAAGAAAAAAGAAAGAAAAGAACGCACGCACACACAATTGTTAGATTACGCAGAAAGAGATTTTGTTAATTGTTAAGATTCACAAAAAAAAAGAAAGAGGAAAAAGAAAGACACGTTTTGTTAGTTGTTAAGATTCACAAAAAAAAGAGAAAGAGGAAAAAGAAAGACACATTAAAACAATTGTTAAGACTTTGTAGGAAAAGTACATTCTAGTTAGAAAGAAAAGGACGATTTGCCGTAATTATGTTTTTTTTGTGTTGTGTTTTAAGAATTTGTTGCTAAGATTCACAAAAAAGAAAAAAAAAAAAAAAAAGAAAGACACATTTTGTTAATTGTTAAGAAGACCTTGTAGGAAAAGTACATTCTAGTTAGAAAGAAAAGGACGATTTGCCGTAATTATGTTTTTTTTTGTGTTGTGTTTTAAGAACTTGTTGCTGTAATTTTTTTTTTTTTCTCTGGTTTGTGTTGGTGGGGGACGAAGGCGAAGGGCGGTGACGGGCGAAAAAAAAAAGAAAAAAGGAGAAACGAGGGAGGTATGCAATTGAGAAAGAGAGTGAGAATGGAAATGTTAAAAAAAAGGGTGGATGCGCTGTGGTGGCATGTGCACGCGAGGACGGAGGTGCGTGTTTAGAAAAAAGAAAGAAAGAATGTATATGCGTCTTAAAAAGAGAGAGAGAGGGGAGTTGAGATGTTAAAAGAGATTGTTTAAAAAGAATGTGCACGCGAGGACGGAGGTGCGTGTTTAGAAAAAAGAAAGAAAGAATGTATATGCGTCTTAAAAAGAGAGAGAGAGAGAAGAATTGAAATGTTAAAAGAGATTGTTTAAAAAAAATGTGCGCGCGAGGTCAGTATATGCCTGTTGGAAAGGAAGGGAGAGAGAGAGAGAGAGAGAGAGAGAGAAAGAAGGCGCCCGTGGGCCTTGAAAACTGCTATGAAGTGTGGCAGAAAAATAACGACGACAGCGGCGGGTGATCTGGTGGCGTCCGGGCCGGAGTTTGGCGGCATGTCGGCCCGCCGTGGTGTCGGGCGCTGTTCTCTTTTGAATTGTATTGTATTGTGTTGTGGAGATGTGTTCTCCATTGGTTCTGTCGGTTTCGGTTTTATTTTTTTTTGTTGTTGTTGGGTGGAATGAATTTTATTTATTTATTTGTTTTTTTTTTTTTTTGATGTTTTTTGATGTATTTTGATGTATTTGTTACATGGAGGATTCCGGGTTTCCAATGCTTGAGTGAATGAGATTTTACCACTTAGAGGATGGAGAAATTTAAAAATGTAATTGAAAAAAAAAAAACAGTTCTTAAATTGAATGTTACGTGGGTCAGCCGGGCGATTTGAGTTGATTAGGTTCGGGCAGCTGGTGGCAGCTAGAGTTGGTTTGGGTCGGATGGCGGAAACCCTTGGACAGGGTTGATTTTATCGGGAAAAATCCCCGTGTACAGAGTATGTACAGGCTTGGAAAGTCAATGAGGGATTCCCGGCGTTTGCTCGTATGCTCTCTTTTATAGAGTACCCATGGGTTAGTGGCGAGGCTTTTGGTAAAGCCTGCATACGTTAAAATTGCGAACGGGAGTAATGACGGTGATATGGTCATTCTGTGGGACCACGAGAAAAGGAAGGTGGTCAGTTATGGAGATTGTTGTTTTTGTGACCCAGGTGTGCCCAACTGCGCCGATAGAGTGTGTGAAAGCTGTGTAAAATGTTAAGCTTTGAAATTGTGGTCCCAATTTTTTTTTTTGTGGATTTTGGATGTTTGCCGACGAGTGTGCTGCGAAGATACCCCACCCCCTCACCGCATAGATAAGGACACGGGAAGGGAACGCGTAGAATTGGTGTCTGCTCAACACCAGTGGGGATGGAGTTAAGCTGGGGTGTGGTGTGACTCGGGTGCGCGCGTCGGGGGCGGATAGAACCATGAGGATCGATTTTTAAAAAAAAAGAGGTACCGGGTGTTAATTGGATTTAATTATAAGATTATAGGTTGGGCCTAGTTTTTGGTCATTCTGCGTGTTCCGGGAGCAGAGATGATTCGATGTGACATTTCGCTCAATACCGTATCGACTAGATAGATCCATGGGATGGGGTCCTCCACGTTTAATGAACAGGGCTGGGAGCTAGAGACATGGGTGATTGTTCGCGGACGTTTGCGCCGGGGCACTGGGATGTTCGAAGCATATGGTCCAGATTAGACAGTGGTAGGAAAACGGTACCTTTTGTAACCCTGAGAGGCTGACCATTTAAGTTTACAGGTTAAGGAAAGGGGTTTCTGTTTTTGTGCCCCCATATCGCGGCAATACGCCCGATCAGCAATCGGTCGTGTACCGATGATTAGATGAATATGTGCGTGTGTATTTTAAAAAAAAAAGTGTTGGTGATGGATTTGGATATTTGTGTAAATTTCTTCAGGGAAGAAATTTTGAAAGATAAGGTGGAGAGGAGTGTTATATTATGACGGGCCCTGTATTTCAAACGGGTAGATTAACTAGTATCAAATAGCTAGTTTTGTTATTCGAAAAATAGGTTTTGTTTCTGGACTCAGAAATGAGTCAGAGAAGTGTTTGATCTAGGAGCAGTCATAACAAATCTGGAGACCTGACGTGACCTTTGAGTCAGAGATCAGAGTGAGACGGTTTTGTCCCGATATTCTGCGTGGGAACGAGAATCACGTGACCACAGAGAACAACAACTTAGTTTTAGAAATCAGTCGGTGTCTGGAAGCACGAGTGTTCAGATCGGTTGCGAAAATGTAGCCGGGAAAACGGGCAGGGCCCCGCTGTGGGAGGGCCAAAAGATATCCCCAGAAGAAAAGAAAATAGCCCGAGTGTGAGAGAATCGAAGCCGGAATCCTCCTGACAACAACCGAACCGGGAAGTAAGAAAGTTGTTGAGAATAAATAAATTTGTGTGAATTGTCCCCTCAAGAAAATCAGTGTCTCGTTTGTTCCTTTTGTCTGAGACATACTTCTTCCTTTGATCGAGACGACACAGCAGCGGAGACTAGACGAATAACAGGCCAAGGAAGAGGACAGAAATCAAGGTAACCTTTGAGATCTATTTGAGATTTGTTTGAGAACTTTTTAAAGACGTTAAGACACGTATAAATGAAAAGAGGCCGTAATTGAAAAAGGCCTGAGATGCCGTAAACGGTAGTGGTTTGAACAGAGGACGTTTATTAAAAAAAGGTTGAGATGACGTGAAAAGATTCGTAATGAAAAAGGCCTGAGATGCCGTTAAAAGATTTGTAATTGAAAAAAGGCTGAGATGCCGTAAGTTGATGAGTGAAGATTTAGGACTGTGTTTACGAAATTTATAGAGAAAGAGTGATATACAAGTCGAATCTTATAGAGTAAAATGACTTATAGAGTAAAATGAAAATGAAAACGTTTAATGAAAATGATTATGAAAATGATATAGAGTAAATTGTATCATCGGAGGTGTTGGGGGGAGAGATTGAAATCACCATTGATCCTCTCGTG
This sequence comes from Sepiola atlantica, assembly GCA_963556195.1. Taxonomy (NCBI): domain Eukaryota; kingdom Metazoa; phylum Mollusca; class Cephalopoda; order Sepiida; family Sepiolidae; genus Sepiola; species Sepiola atlantica. Next base: position 1,608,692 of record OY744524.1, read on the forward strand.
AACATTTCGCGTAATTTTCGGCCGGAGAGGATGTGATGGCGAACCGTGAGGCGTAATTGAAGAATTGCCTCAGTCGGGAGGATCTATGCCTGAAGTGATAAAGAAGTTCTCTCTCCCCCCTCTTTCGGCACGTTACGTTTAATTGAGCGTGTATGCAACATCTCTTTCTCATTTTCTATTTTTATCTCAGGCTAAAGAGTTTAAATTAATAGTTAAAGAAAAATGAAATATACATGCCTCATCGCTCGCTGATATTTATACATTTTCATCCCACTGTAAATCTTAATCGAAACCTACTTTTACGTCTATGTCAAAAAATGATATGAGTTTTACTGGGTGGTCAGCGGCCCGGATTGCAATAATAAAGCATAGCAGAGTGGTGGGCCGGACGCTAAGTCTTCGCGGGTCGGATGTGGCCCGCGGGCCGGAGGTTGCCCGCCCCTTATCTAAACACACGGTACACAGAGAAAAGGAATACTCATAGAACGAAAGAGAAGAAAATACATTAAATGCACGAGTTGTACATCTAAACAACGATCACACATTCAAAACAAATTCACAAAAACGTTTAACAAAACACAAAATTACACACAGGTTAACCATAGAATTATACATAATACATGAAAATAACATAATGAAACAGAAAACAGGTTCCTCTAATATATATTCTTTAATTACCAAAGCTAAATTAATATAAAATAACATCATACAATTTAGAGATTTCAGTCTTAGGAGACGATGGAGAGGAATCTGCAAGGATTACACAATCCTCAACGCCATCCCTCGTGGATCGTTTTACTTGAGTTCTCGGGCAAAGAAGTTCAGGCCGACTGAAAACAATGTCGTGATAAGCAGAGAAATACTGGTATTAGTTTAGCGTTTTCTCATCTCTAACCTTTGAGAGTCTTGTCTACCTTACGTTTTAATCGGTAGCTGTGTTAAAAATATATTAATTCATACCTTTTCCAAGAGTGTACATACGGCAAAAATTATGCTTTGCCATTGTCGGCACTAATATTCATATTTATATGAAATAACTTCGCAATCGGTGAAGTTAAAAGAAACAATAAGACAGAAAAAATTAAAAAAAACGTTTTAAACTGGAAAGTTTCCAAAATAAGAAATAAATAAAAAACGTTTAAAACTGGAAAGTTTCAAAAAGAAGAAATAAATAAAAACGTATCAATCGGTATAAAAGAAAGAAAAAAAAGAAAGAAAAACGTATCAATCGGTATAGAAAGAAACAAAGAAAAAAGAAAGAAAATCTCTCATTATGAGAATAGAGTGAAGGATTTGTTTCTGAATTCATTTCACACGACAGGCTTTGTCTGATCAGATATTTCCTTTCTTCCTTCTCCTAAACACTTGGAATGGTTTCATCCGACAGTTCTTTAGCTCGACACTCTTTACAGCCTTCTCATTGAAATATTCAAATAGTTCATATCGTTAAGTAACTCATATAGGCGGGGATTTTTTAGACCACCTGATTCGCCACGTTAAAGGAACAAACAGACTAATAATAATAAAGATTCACGCACACATAAACTGTACAGTAAAGGGAGACGATTTGCTTAAGTAAATTGAGTTTAGCGATTTAGTATCAAGCTGATTGAAATCGACAACTGTTCGTCAAAGTCTGAGATCGCATATAGTTCACTTTACTGTGTATGTGTCGGGGCAGCCTTTTCATGGAGACAATGAGACGTCTTGTAGTTTCAGGTACCATTTTTTCCTTTCCGGGTTTAACGTGGTTTTTACTCCTAGCGCTTCTTTGTAAAGTTCGCGCTTGATCTTGGTCGTATGTCTCCCCCTTGCAACTAACATCTCAACGAAGGTGGGATAAGCTTTTCAATAGTAGGCAATCGGTTAACTTCTGTCTTTCATTTTATTGTTCATCTCCATTTTTTGTAGAGTTTTCTCTGAACCGTAAGCATCTATTTCCTTCTGGAATTCTGATGTCTGAAAAAGTTATATAATATACCGAAATGATATGTACTATGAATAAGACCTTTTATGCATAAAAATATTTTTTCTTCAATTTTCTTTTCTTAATACTGTTGGATTTTTACACCCTCCCCCACTCTCTACCCCTCTCTCTCCTCCCCACACTTTCTCTCTCTCTCTCTCTCTCTCTCTCTCTCTCTCTCTCTCTCTCTATATATATATATATATATATATATATATATATATATATATATATATATATATATATATATAAACTTCTTTGTAATATAGCAGGAAAACCCCCAGCAGAGTGCTCGATTAATTGAGAATTAAAGTTAAAAACTAAAAATAAAAATTAAGAGCGTAAGAACTGAAGAGAGCCAGATGGCTAAGTCCTTATGTGTTTGAAACCGACGGTACGAATGTTGTACTAATTTTTCTGTAGTGCAGTTCCAACGAGATAAAAGTATATATTTAAAGGAGTAAGGCTACCAACATTTGTAAAATGTTTTTTTCAACATTTATTAATTATTTTATAATTTTATATAACGCATTTAAAGCGGTGGTCCGCTTTCATCAGATATGTAAATCCATTTCAAGAAACATTTCTTCAAATGGATTTACATATCTGATGAGAGCGGACCACCGCTTGAAACGCGTTATATAAAATTATAAAATAATAAATAAATGTTGAAATAATCATTTTACAAATTGTGGTGGCCTTACTCCTTTACCTACATACTTTTCTCTCGTTAGAACTGTACTAATATTGCACTACCCTCTTTATATATATATATATATATATATATATATATATATATATATATATATATATATATATATATATATATATATATATATTGTGATTTACAACTCTACTATTGTTTTACATCAGACGAACAAATCTATTTAGATACCCCTTTGGAGACTGTACGTACGGCTTACAATATGGAGATTCGCGATGCGTTCGAAAGTAAAATCCATAGTCCAACATTAAATAAACACTCTTTCTCCACATCTAAATTTCGAAAAAAACTCGTTGATAACCTAACATAACTTAATATAAAAATACTAAACAGCGACTTCAAATTTGTGAAGATTAACTACAAACTCTCAAAAGACACTATTAATAAAATTAAGTTTCAAAACCGGAAAAATATACTGAACTGCATTTAACTGCTATATAAATACTGTTAAATATAACCTTCGATATTACAAAAATATTTAAATGTAGATTATCTTCATAATGCATATAACTCCCGGTGGATGTTCAGTTATCAGACCAAAAGTACTTTTATCCACCAGTCCCCACGTGAAACAAAAAAAACTGAGCGAATCTTTAGCAAAAAAAGGTCGGCAAAAACTGTTTATATTAGTTAAGGAAATATACATGAACGAAAAAATGCTACCAGAATATATACAAACACATATATATATATATATACACACACACACAACATCCATGCCACACCTCACCACGACAAAAACCTCAGCCCCTCTTTCCTCTCTCCCACCCAAAGGCAAATTCACTAACACTCTTACCCCTCCGCTTTTTAACTGCTGCCTCAATGGTACCCTCTCAAAGCTTTCCATATTCATTTCACTCTTTTCCACTACTGACTTCTCGCAGCCTGGACCCTCGTCCAGTGCTCTTAGTAGCCACGGCTACTACTTTTCCTTACTAACCCATCATGTCAACCCAATATTTCGATGTACTTGCATGACATTTTTCTTAAAATTATCATCCTGAGGAAGTCTTACAATAAAGACGAAACGTTGATGAATATATACAAAAATATCTCTTGGGTTTTCCTTTTTCATTTCTCATATATATATATACATATATATATATATATATATATATATATATATATATATATATATATATATATATATATATATATATATATATTGTTTTTGTTAATAGATTATTCCCCATTAATAACCAAGATACAATGACTTCCCAACGTCCATAAAGATTATATACCATTTATATCATTTATTGCAAACATAAGTAACGCCCCTCCATAACACGGCTACGAAAATTGCTAATAGTTTACCCTGTATTTTAGGTACTATCATCAATAAACATAGAATAACATCTAAGGTGATATAATAAACAAAATAAATCATATAAACAATGTACTTTGGCTTGTCTAGACATAAAACACACTAACACTTTTTAACGAAAATGCATTAAATATTTAAAAAAACCGAAGAAGAGAATACAACATCATAAATTGAGAAATAGCGCAAAATTACAAATTGAGCAATTGTTCTTTCATATATATATATATATATATATATATATATATATATATATATATATATATATATATATATATATATATTGCTTTTGATTCTTAACGCTCCCAACCACGTGACTTTCCAAATTCAAATTTAAAATTTCTTTTCTTTTTTCTCCATTCCATTCTTTCCAAATATGATCGGATTTTAACTCTGCCTGATGTGATCTCAGTTTATAACAGCTGTTGATCGATAACATCGACATGCCAGTGTTGCAGATTTTGTACATCTCTGTGTAAATAAAAGTAATCATATATAAAAAAGCTCTCTTTGATATTAAGCACTTTTTATAAACCCGGTTGAAATTCTTTGGATTACTATCCTGTGGATGTTTTACCTGGATAATTATATATATATATATATATATATATATATATATATATATATGTGTGTGTGTGTGTGTGTGTGTGTGTTTGTTCTAAACACATAATACTAGTTTTCGTGTGAATGATTGTGTCACGGAATCATCTAGTTGAAAAACTAATTTCTCTTCTTGGAATTTGACCAATTTTTAACCACTTGTCATAATTCGACCAAGAAAGTCATCTTTTAGTTGATTAACATTAAAGAGTACATAGACATCACTGTACTTTTATGCCCAATATTTACTCATGAGTTATCACTTTGCTCAAATAATGTTAATTTAATCTTACAGTTCCTTGGCTTACAACTTCCTGGCCTGTTACATTTGAATTAACCTCGATGACACTCTTTAAATCATCAACATTTAAACAATTTGATCTTCTAAATTTTGATGGATCTTCACATGCAATTTAGAAAACAGATTCGATTATTTATTTCGTTTGCAGCATCATCTTCAAATGGTGTACACATCTGCTGAGAAACACTAGATTCATTTGTGCCTAGTTTAAGCTCATACAACAAAAAGGCACATATTTTAAATTTTATGTTAACCAAGAGACAGAAATTGCTTTCTATTAAAAAACACGAGTAAAAGTAACAAGTAAATAGCCAAGCGATAGTTGAGAAGGGGAGTAATTATAAAAATAATTGATCATTGAGAAGAGGAGTAATAATAAAAATAATTGATAGTTGAGAAGAGGAGTAATAATAAAAATAATTGATAGTTGGGAAAAGGAGTAATAATAAAAATAATTGATAGTTGAGAAGAGGAGTAATAATAAAAATAATTGATAGTTGAGAAGAGGAGTAATAATAAAAATAATTGATAGTTGAGAAGAGGAGTAATAATAAAAATAATTGATAGTTGAGAAGAAGGGTAATAATAAAAATAATTGATAGTTGAGAAGAGGAGTAATAATAAAAATAATTGATAGTTGAGAAGAGGAGTAATAATAAAAATAAGATGTCCACTCTATAAAAGTCTTGGTCGTTCTGTTATTCTGTACGCTCAGTTTAAAACGACATTTTTATCGTTACCCGCACATATTTAATAGGCACATCTTAATGCTCGTTCTAGTTTTATTAATATCCCCTTACAGCCGCATTGATGACAAAAGCATTTTCAAGAAATGTTTGAATAGTAATTCTGTCTTGCATGGATTATAGTTCTGTAAGGTCACATAGCACTAATAATCCATTTATAACATACGATGGGGGATCATTTTCAACCCTACCGGTGGCTTGTTGTAATATTTGTTTGTAGAAAACAGTCATGAATCTCGTTAATGCCTTGTAAGTACAAAGTGCCAAAGTTAGGAGTGGATTGAGTTAGTTCAGAGACTTTCTGCCATTACTAACAAACAGAGAGTTACCACTATCGACAAAAGAAAGAATCTACGATGCATGTGTATACAATGTGATAATCTATAGAAGTGAAACCTGACAAGTAAGGGTCCACCCCATGGTTTGCATGGAGACAAATGATATGAGAATGATACGAGTGATGTCTATGTGAGTCTTAATGACAGACTTAGTGCTGATTAGCTGACATAAAGATAAAATCTGGCCAGTATAGTGAGATGTGGTCACGTTGAATGAATAGATTCAAGTTCTTGAATTAGTAGATGTAGAGCAGTTAAGAAAGCATGGTTTTTTCACAAGAGAAGGTGAAGAAAAACACGGCAAAAAATGATAAGAATAGGCATGAGAGAAAAGGAGATAAAGACCTGGCAGAGATAGGTTCGTTTGGAAGTCAATTTCTGAAAGTGCTCAACGCATGCATAGTTGTAAAACGGACGTTGAACTGAATATGTTGATAATGGCTGACATAAAGATAAAATCTGGCCAGTATAGTGAGATGTGGTCACGTTGAATGAATAGATTCAAGTTCTTGAATTAGTAGATGTAGAGCAGTTAAGAAAGCAGGGTTTGTTCACAAGAGAAGGTGAAGAAAAACACGGCAAAAAGTGATAAGAATAGGCATGAGAGAAAAGGAGATAAAGACCTGGCAGAGATAGGTTCGTTTGGAAGTCAATTTCTGAAAATGCTCAACGGATGCATAGTTGTAAAACGGACGTTGAACTGAATATGTTGATAATAGCGATGAGGTTCCACAGGCAGTGGCGTTTAGTTGTGAAAGTGCTTGTCGCGATGATATAGAAGCAGAAGTTTCGCTGTTCCTCTTTCTTTCGGTCCTGCAATAGGGTAACATTAAAAGAACAAGAACATACTTGCTCAATAGCATCATGGTCTTTGGAGTTATATTATTTTATAGTACTGTATTAAACAAACGTTTCCTGTTTTAAACGATATCTAGCTGTATTAAGCGCTAATGTAGTCTTATAAGACTAAACCAGCAGTTTTAATTACATATACTCTAATATTATCGATGAAAAATGGGTATTACATACTGTGATATTACGTTTTAAATACGTAACCAGACAATAATTTTCATTCCCCAATCAACGTTCACCTCTATTAACAGATACGTCATAAAATATGACTATTTTCGTCATGATAATTTTTTTATTTAGTAATAAAGGTATAAAGGCCACTCGAGGATAAACGTTAATGGATTTGTGTCAGGTGAAAGTTGAGACAACCACCTTGAAATTTCAGACGATGCTTGCATCTGGGTATAATTTGATTATCTGAGAGTATGACTAAGCAATAATTTGTTAACATTGGATTTGAAAAAGACCATGTTGTAGTCAACTGGAAAGCAGCCCCGTGATATTTCGTTCGACAGACGAGCAGTTCTTTGAAACAAACTCTGTACATGGAAGTTAAGTTTAGGGGCGAAGGATGCAACTAGACAAGTCTTTGCTGCAAATGTTTTCCAGGGGTCACCAGAGATTGAACCTAAAAATAATGATAGAGTATTGATTTACTCCTCTCCAGGAGTTAGGCACAAGGTCAGTTTTTTATCTTACTCCCACAAGTAAGATGTGACTCAAGGTAGGGGCGTCTCAGGCAGTAAGCAATAAACTTATCCTCCCCAAAGTGGGGAGGCGAAACCTGGGACGGTGGACCTCCTAGAACTGCACAGGACAGACCCATAGACCGGCATAAATCAAGCCCCGAAGGCCAAGACAATACCAATCTATGGGGTGCAGTATCCATCGGAACAGATACTACACTTTGATCTTAATAGAGTAGAAAAAGTCTAGCGACGTCTCTACTGTGAAAAAGAGGTAAGTAAATAAAGTGAGATTTCAATGTTATTTTCTTTCACTCAAACAACACTGGAGTAGCGCTAAAAATTATCGAACATTAGTTCATGTAGTAAAAATGTTTGAATTTCATGAATGTATATTCGTAGAGTGACATATTCGATTTTGTTTCTCAATTTAAAAAAAAATGGCGCTGATTTTTGTATTGCTTTAAAAAATATCATCAAACTTTATGTTGTTTCTTGTCTCATTCAGCAACTTATCGTTATCGATTTTGTAAGTTCTTTTTGTTTTCAATCGTATTCGGCCGTCTCCCTCTCTTTCGAATCTTTTCTTTTACTCGCCTCATTTCGTCTGGTTGTCTTTGATATCCTACAAACTCGCCAAAAGCACAGGAGGCATCTATCTCTCTGTTCGCTGTTGACTGGCTTATTTATTTAATAAATAAAGCGATCTTTTGATAACGGTTCCGTCGACTGGTCATGATTATCTTTCTTTCTCTCTCTTTCTGTCTCTGCGTTCTGATTTACTGTCACGGAAAAAAGATTGCTTTTAAACACAATATATATATATATATATATATATATATATATATATATATATATATATATATAATAGAAATAGATAAGTGAATATCGTTTCAGTTGAAGCAAAAGAAGATAACTTTAAAGAGAGCGTTGATTATAGCTTATCTGAAAGAAACACACGCGACGCAGTAAAAAAACAGCACCTGCTGCGTCGATACGTCGTCGTTAGAAGTTGGCTGGTTTGATTTGTTATGTTTTGCGACATATCGACCCTTTTTGTGTTAATTAATGACAAATCACACAAATTATTATACACGCTTAATTTTAGACGTTTAATCTAACTCATGTTGTTTTATTTTACTCATAGAAAAGGGTAGAGTAAACAGAGTTGGCATCGGTAATCGTGCGTTCACGTGAGCCAAATCAGCCCGATTGAATTGAAACCCGACGTAACTCATTTTATCTTGATTTTATAGTATATCTATAAATATATATATATATATATATATATATATATATATATATATATATATATACACACATTTATATATATATATATATATATATATATATATATTTATATATATATATAGTCTAAAGAATCTTTGAGTCATTAAAAATAAATAAATAAATAAATAAAAATAAAAAAACAAAAAAAAACGTAAAATGCAGTTTAAATTCCCAGACAAACTAACTAAATCCAAGATATTGCAGATTTAACATTCGTTGGAAAATTAATAAATGAAAAAAGCGTCTACTATTAACACGGGGATCATCAGCTGTTTACCATGTAACTGTTTCGGAGATTTAAAAACAGGACAGTTATAATATTCATGGCTCTCCAATGGTACTGATTATACGACCATTTCCCCAATAATCAAGTGTCGAAATATTTATATATATATGTATGTATATACATATATATATATATATATATATATATATATATATATATATATATAAAATGAGATTTAAATTTTACTACAGTTTTAGAAGCGCCGTTATAATGATAACTTTGAAATATAAGAATCAGTTAACATAAAACCGAAAATTTGTATATATAAAAAAAAATGATTTAATAAATTTCAAAATCTCGCGTCATGTTAACTGATTCTTACATTTCAAAGTTATCATTATAACGGCGCTTCTAAAACGGTAGTAAAATTTAAATCTCATTATCACACATGCGTTTCAGTACGCTTATATTACAAATCGGACATATATAAAAAAAACAACAGTTTCTTCATAACACCTGGAGATCGATCTTCGGCCAAGCCGTAAGACTTCGACTATGAAAAAAAAGAAGAAAAGAAAAAAAAAGGAAAATATTGTCTGTCCCATGAAGAAGGTTTATAAAACCGAAAATTTGGATATATAAAAAAAATGATTTAATAAATATTTCATTTCAAAATCTCGCGTCATGATAACTGATTCTCACATTTCAAAGTTATATATATATATATAGTACGTTAGAGTGAAATAAATCCCACAAGGAAATCCGTGTATGAGAGCTCAACGTAATAATTACCGGTGCAATAATTTATTTTGACTCAATGGTCTTTTCAAGCAACCAAGTGAGGTGATCACAGTTTTAAAAATAAAGAAAAGAACCTTCACTCACTATTTCAATACACATATAGAGAGAGGGACAACATTTTTAATACATATCTTGAGGAAGGGGGAAATGAACTATTTAAGACGTATATTGAGGGGGAAGAGAGTGACAACATATTTAATATATATATATATATATATATATATATATATATATATATATAGTCTAAAGAAGCTTTGAGTCATTTAAAAAAAAAATGTAAAATGCAGTTTAAATTCCCAGACAAACTAACTAAATCCAAGATATTGCAGACTTAACATTCGTTGGAAAATTAATAACTGAAAAAATATAAGTAAAAAAAAAAGGGGGGGGGGATAATTATCTAAGAGTGAAACAAACACAGGAGACCTTAAACGTCTAATATTAACACGGGGATCATCAGCTGTTTACCCTGTAACTGTTTCGAAGATTTAAAAACAGGGCAGTTATAATATTCATGGCTCTCCAATGGTACTGATTATACGATCATTTCCCCAATAATCAAGTGTCGAAATAATTCAGCTTAAAATACCACTAATATATACATAAATAAATAATAATAATGATAAAATAATAATAATAATAATAATAATATATTGCCCTTAAGACTACCGTATGATACAGTAATTTGCATATCAAATAACATTAATTATAACAATAATAAAAAAATAAAAAATAATAATAATAATACTATCTAAACACTACATCCAAGAACCATTCTGCAATATGGTAGCTAGCCATAAAATTATATAGGAATCAAAGTTGCATTAAAAAATAAATAAAAAATAAAGCTTAAGTACCTTAGGTACCAGAAAAGTAATTAGATAAGAGGAAGGAAACCTAGCCATACAGATCTAAATACCCAATATATATATATATATATATATATATATATATATATATATATATATATATATAGAGAGAGAGAGAGAGAGAGAGAGAGAGAGAGAGAGAGGGGGGGGGGAGATTGCACGATTTATAACGTAAGGCAATACAGTAAGGGAGAAGAAATCAATACATATATATAAAGAAAGGGGGAAATTGTGTGATTTACTATGGAAGATATATAGGGAGTGGGGACAAAGTTGAGGTATACTTAACGAGGTCAGCGTGTCTAAGTCCCTCTTCAACTACCCAACCCTAAGCTCCCTTAAATCGTCTCTAAAAGCCGGAAATTAAAATCATCCGTCTTGCGATTGATATATATATATATATATATATATATATATTTATCTTATCTATAAAGTTAAGACGATTTTCCCCTGCACCTTCTTGAAGAATATGAAAATAACCACATGCATCACAGGCTACTAAACTCACAACAATATTACGCTTATTCACTCGAGCGTGATTTAGTAATTGTTTCATTATTTTTCTCTAGATAACACTAAATATTACTATTGGCTAACCATCTTCGACTCTCCTAAAAACATACTCCATACAGGTGGTAGCAAACACTTTTCCCTCTAACAATTCAGTACTGCATCCCACATCGACACTTTACATTTGGTCGCCTTACGGCGAATCGTACGATAACATGCATACCTGCTACTAATTGGCTTCGTTTAAATGAGCTATATTTTCGCAGATTTTATAGTCGCTTTCGTGGCCGAAGCGTTAGCAGCGTAGATCTAAAACCAAGAGGGTTATGGTTCGGTCCCGGTAATCTCACGTACGTTTTTATTTTTATGTTTTTACATTGTTAAACTTCTTCCTACGAGAGAGAGGGAAAGAGGGGAAGAGGGGAAGAGAGGACTATGGGCCGGATTTTAAAAAATAAACGTTATTATGTAGTCATTTGAAAATTCATCAATGTAATATGTAGTACTTTAACTATTCTGAATATCATTCCGATGTGATCTATTTGTGTTCGGTTGGATGTTGACAAATTTTAATTTATTATTTTCTATTTCTCCCGTACAACGCCGAGGGACTGGTCCAGCTAGTATATATATTTAGCGTATAAAAAATTGTGGAAAAAAAAACACAATAATATGCTTGAGCGTAAGTATTGCAAGAGCTACAATACTTATTTGTTTTAAAACTATACATTTCAGTTTCTGTTAGGCGAACCAAGCTTTCATTATTACAGAGGGACGGATTCTAATGCACATACCGTCTGTCTGTAACGATTAAATCCCGGTTCGCCTAACAGAAACTGTAATATATAGTTTAAAAAATGATATATATATATATATATATATATATATATATATATATATATATATATATACATACTTAACTGCATATCTATATAAAGTTTAAAATGATTTATATATATACAAATATATATACATATATACAAATACATATATATATATATTTCTTTATATTATCATCCTGAAGAAGTCTTACAAATAAAGACGAAACGTTGATGAACACATAAAAAAACATCCTTTTTGGTTTTTTCCTTTTTCATTTCCAATTACGTTGGATTACCTTCATCCTTCTTTTCCCATCTTGTCGAAATGGAAAACCAAACCCTCCAGCAGAAGCTACGGAAATACAAAAACACACTATTCGCAGCCAACTCCCACAACAACATAAGAACTTTTCTGCTGAGATGCATCGAAAAAAAGATCATACCTGCAAGTACTTTTACATTTTTATGTCCAAGTACTTGCATGACATTTTTTCTTTATATTATCATCCTGAAAAAGTCTTACAAATAAAGACGAAACTTTGATGAACACATAAAAAACCATCCTTTTTGGTTTTTCCTTTTTCATTTCCCATATATATATATATATATATATATATATATATATATATATATATATATATATATATATATATATATATATATACATGAATTTGAAGATGAGATGAATTAGATGCACATTTCGGTTGTGTACATAATAGTCTATTTCGACCTTATTTTGGTCTCCTCAGATGTACCTTCAACCACGATTCAGAACTTGGTTGATGGTACATCTGAGGAGACCAAAATAAGGTCGATATAGACTATTATGTACACAACCAAAATGTCCATCTAATTCATCTCATCGGCAAATTTATACTTGCTTTGCTTAATTGGACATTGAGCTCTCTTATTCGGATTCCTACCGAAACCATTCGAACCAGTATAGTATATATATATATATATATATATATATATATATACATAAATGCAATATTTTTTTCAAAAGTCGAACTCTCTACAACAGCTGCCTTTAATATGATTAATCTCTCGCTGATTTACCGCCGAGTTGTTTACAACGGCCGTGATTGCAAAGACATTGGAATATGAGTTTTAAATATAACTCGTGTTCCGGGGTTCGAGTCAGACGACTAGTGGGTAATAATTCTTCTCTACACTTACAATTCTCTAAATTGTGAAACGTATAGAATGAAATAATATATATATATATATATATATATATATATATATATATAGTCTCTGAAGTTTCTCAACCATTAAAACTATATTAAAAAAAACAAAAACAAACTTATAGTCCCAAGTCTTTCAGTGGAAAATCACTCATGTAAGTCAATTTATTTTTTACATTATTATATTAGTTTGTTTCTAACACTATTTTAAGGGATCATCAGTTGTTTACCATGAAAAACTGTTTTGGGGAATTTAATCATATATATATATATATATATATGTATATATATATATATATATGTATATATATATGTATATATATATATACACACATATATATATACATATATATATATATATGTATATATATATATATATATATGTATATATATATATGTGTATATATATATGTGTATATGTATATATATATATATATATATATATATATATATATATATATATATAAATCGTTTATTTGGAAACTAATACTTTTCGTTTTTAAATATTTTCTAGGTTGAATTTAAAACGATAACATTTCAAAATAATTTCAGATTCGAGAGGATTCTAATAAAAAATTACAAATATGTTCAGATTTAAGAAACAGCAGCTTTTATTTATGTTATATCAGCTAAATCGAAGATAATCAGTCAGATTAGCTGATTGAATAAACAGGTGTGTGTTGTAATCAGTCTGGTGAAAATTGCCTTCGTCGTTGCAGATGAAATAACACGACGCTTCTTAGATGATCATTTCTGATCCGAGAGAAGATTGTTATGTTCGCATACTCTGCGAATTAAAATCATTTACTTTTCTGAAGAATTTCGTTGTAAGAAAGAAAATGCTTTTCTTTTTAGTTCAAATAAATTCTGAACTGCGCAGAACAGATTTGAGATGAATGTTTGTTCATTCAACTTTTCTGGAATTGTTACGCCATATTCTTGGTCTTTTAATAGGCAGACTTCTTACATAGAGCTAGTTAAAAGGTTTCTTTTTTGGCATTTAAACTTTTATTTTGTATAACTTTATTTAATTATTCCTGTCCAGTTGTCATTGCCAGCTGATGTTCTTCGTATCATTCTGGTAACCTAGAGGGTTCACTTGAATCACCAAACCCTTTTTCTTGTCAAAATTGTGTACTGTCAGGTTCAGTAATACAAGGTGGACCCTACAGTACATAACCTCTTTTCTCAAGAGATAGGTTGGTTTATTGCTGATCGCCTGGTACTCTCGTAACGGTAAATGCCAATAGATTTTTTGGGGGCTATTTTTATCCGACTAGAGTGCGAGTTTCCCTACCTGTTTCAAATCTTGCTGCGATGGGAAACAATAGAATACAAACTGTCCGGAAGTAATGTTCGTATTCTCATACCGTACGACAGCGCTCGACATTTTAACTATTTGTTTAAATTTAATTTTATATAACTTTAAAACATCACATTTTAAAGGAAATCACCTCATGTAAGCTGCAATCAGGTTGAAAGCATTCCCACGTCACACTGCACGTTAGACACGCCGTAAGAATCACGCGAGTCTTTATGCTTCAACTGAAATGCATTCCTGTCAACTATTCGAAGAAATTCAATCAAACAAGGGTAATTAACTCTGCTATGCTAGTTAAAATACAACTGCAAGAGAAGAATTTTTACTTGGTTTGAAATCTCCGATTCTTGATTTACAGACATCGGTTCGATTTTGAAGATAACCAAAGTGTTTTTGTCGTGAAGAAAAAAATAATACCATTTTTCTCTTACCTTCGAATATATTTCTTCAGTTTATTCTTATTTTATATTTTTTACCTTTTTATATGTTTTTCTCTTTTATTGTGTTTATCTATTATTTCCCCATTATCGTCTTTATTGTCGGTTCCAATATAATTTATACTCAAGTTATTTTAATTAGTATTTTTCTTCTCTTTCTTCTTTTTTGCTTCTCTTATTCATATTCGTTTTATTCAAATGATTCTTCTGCCTTTTTCTATTCCGTATTCCCTCTATTTCTTCTTTTTATTCACATACCTCTTCTTTTTCATCTTTTTTTGTATTCTTCGTATTCTTATTCTTAAATGAACAATTTTCTTGATAAAATTGCATTCTAAACTTTTTTCTTGCTAAAATTACATTCCAAACTTTTTTCTTGCTAAAATTACATTCCAAACTTTTTTCTTGCTAAAATTACATTCCAAACTGTTTTCTTGCTAAAATTACTATCCAAACTTTTTTCTTGCTAAAATTACATTCCAAACTGTTTTCTTGCTAAAATTACATTCCAAACTTTTTTCTTGCTAAAATTACATTCCAAACTTTTTTCTAGCTAAAATTACATTCCAAAGTTTTTTCTTGCTAAAATTACATTCCAAACTGTTTTCTTGCTAAAATTACATTCCAAAGTTTTTTCTTGCTAAAATTACATTCCAAAGTTTTTTCTTGCTAAAATTACATTCCAAACTTTTTTCTTGCTAAAAGTACATTCCAAACTTTTTTCTTGCTAAAATTACATTCCAAACTATTTTCTTGCTAAAATTACTATCCAAACTTTTTTCTTGCTAAAATTACATTCCAAACTGTTTTCTTGCTAAAATTACATTCCAAAGTTTTTTCTTGCTAAAATTACATTCCAAACTTTTTTCTAGCTAAAATTACATTCCAAAGTTTTTTCTTGCAAAAATTACATTCCAAAGTTTTTTTTTGCTAAAATTACATTCCAAACTTTTTTCTTGCTAAAATTACATTCCAAACTGTTTTCTTGCTAAAATTACATTCCAAACTGTTTTCTTGCTAAAATTACATTCAAAACTGTTTTCTTGCTAAAATTACATTCCAAACTTTTTTCTTGCTAAAATTACATTCCAAACTGTTTTCTTGCTAAAATTACATTTCAAACTTTTTTCTTGCTAAAATTACATTTCAAACTTTTTTCTTGCTAAAATTACATTCCAAAGTTTTTTTCTTGCTAAAATTACATTCCAAACTTTTTTCTTGCTAAAATTACATTCCGAACTTTTTTCTTGCTAAAATTACATTCCAAACTTTTTTCTTGCTAAAATTACATTCCAAATGTTTTCTTGCTAAAATTACATTCCAAACTGTTTTCTTGCTAAAATTACATTCCAAACTTTTTTCTTGCTAAAATTACATTCCAAACTTTTTTCTTGCTAAAATTACATTCCAAACTTTTTTCTTGCTAAAATTACATTCCAAACTTTTTTCTTGCTGAAATTACATTCCAAAGTTTTTTCTTGCTAAAATTACATTCCAAACTGTTTTCTTGCTAAAATTACATTCAAAACTGTTTTCTTGCTAAAATTACATTCCAAACTTTTTTCTTGCTAAAATTACATTCCAAACTTTTTTCTTGCTAAAATTACATTTCAAACTTTTTTCTTGCTAAAATTACATTTCAAACTTTTTTCTTGCTAAAATTACATTCCAAAGTTTTTTTCTTGCTAAAATTACATTCCAAACTTTTTTCTTGCTAAAATTACATTCCGAACTTTTTTCTTGCTAAAATTACATTCCAAACTTTTTTCTTGCTAAAATTACATTCCAAACTGTTTTCTTGCTAAAATTACATTCCAAACTGTTTTCTTGCTAAAATTACATTCCAAACTTTTTTCTTGCTAAAATTACATTCCAAACTTTTTTCTTGCTAAAATTACATTCCAAACTTTTTTCTTGCTAAAATTACATTCCAAACTTTTTTCTTGCTGAAATTACATTCCAAAGTTTTTTCTTGCTAAAATTACATTCCAAACTGTTTACTTGCTAAAATTACATTCCAAACTTTTTTCTTGCTAAAATTACATTCCAAAGTTTTTTCTTGCTAAAATTACATTCCAAACTGTTTTCTTGCTAAAATTACATTCCAAACTGTTTTCTTGCTAAAATTACATTCCAAACTGTTTTCTTGCTAAAATTACATTCCAAACTGTTTTCTTGCTAAAATTACATTCCAAACTTTTTTCTTGCTAAAATTACATTCCAAACTTTTTTCTTGCTAAAATTACATTCCAAACTTTTATCTTGCTAAAATTACATTCCAAACTTTTTTCTTGCTAAAATTACATTCCAAACTTTTTTCTTGCTAAAATTACATTCCAAACTGTTTTCTTGCTAAAATTACATTCCAAACTGTTTTCTTGCTAAAATTACATTCCAAACTGTTTTCTTGCTAAAATTACATTCCAAACTTTTTTCTTGCTAAAATTACATTCCAAACTTTTTTCTTGCTAAAATTACATTCTAAACTTTTTTCTTGCTAAAATTACATTCCAAACTTTTTTCTTGCTGAAATTACATTCCAAAGTTTTTTCTTGCTAAAATTACATTCCAAACTGTTTACTTGCTAAAATTACATTCCAAACTTTTTTCTTGCTAAAATTAAATTCAAACTTTTTTCTTGCTAAAATTACATTCCAAACTGTTTTCTTGCTAAAATTACATTCCAAACTTTTTTCTTGCTAAAATTACATTCCAAACTGTTTTCTTGCTAAAATTACATTCCAAACTGTTTTCTTGCTAAAATTACATTCCAAACTTTTTTCTTGCTCAAATTACATTCCAAACTTTTTTCTTGCTAAAATTACATTCCAAACTTTTATCTTGCTAAAATTACATTCCAAACTTTTTTCTTGCTAAAATTACATTCCAAACTTTTTTCTTGCTAAAATTACATTCCAAACTGTTTTCTTGCTAAAATTACATTCCAAACTGTTTTCTTGCTAAAATTACATTCCAAAGTTTTTTCTTGCTAAAATTACATTCCAAAGTTTTTTCTTGCTAAAATTACATTCCAAAGTTTTTTCTTGCTAAAATTACATTCTAAACTTTTTTCTTGCTAAAATTACATTCCAAACTTTATTTACAGCTAGCAGACCCCGTGTTTCTGTATTTTCTTGACAAATATATTAAGAAGCGAAGATGGTGAATGGATGACCCTTTTATTAGATCTTAATTAATAGTTTCTATAAAAAGTTACCTGACAGAAAGTACTATTTAAAAATACTGAAAATAAAAGTACTTATTGATAGGTTTATTTGTTTATTCAAATAAGATATGTTTATATAGTATTATTTTTAAAAGCGTTTGGTAGAAAGTTAACGAATACAATTTTTTAGTTATCAGATAATAATAATTATACGTTATTTCCACTACTACTACTACTTCTTCTTCTTCCTTCTACTACTACTACTGCTAATGATAATAATAATACAACTAATGATAATACTAATGTTATTAAAATAAATTATATTACAATTATTAAAGCCATTTTGTTTTATTACCATGAGTGGAAGGTGACAGTGGTTAAGTAGATATCGACACGTTCGAATCCAGTCGGTTCCACACTACCACTTTCACTTAGGGATGTTGGCAACTTTCTCGTGGTCCTTCCCGCAAGTACCCGATGTCTTTCCAGAAAGTTTTCTAACAAGAAACACTTCGGGGAAACTAATGCCAACACCAGAATCATCTGATTCACACGAAAGAAGAAGATTACCATGAGTAAAACCATTAAATTAATTTCGAATATATCGCAAACAAACTCAAATAGCTTTAACTATTTATGTTAATATAATTATCGTTTAAATAAAAACGGATTTTAAATGTGTATTTTTTGATAAAATATGGTTATATTTCGAAATTTAATATTATAAATGATTTAACTAATTTAAATAATAAATATGTTAATAAACAAAAGAGAATAGCATCAGATGGTGTGATAGATAGCGTATAAAAATAAGACGTGGAGTCAAACAACATGGAGAAATAGAGTTTGGTTGATAGAGACTAACTTAGTAAGATATAGGCCTACTTGATTAGATAATTACAAATTACGGCTAAGTAGAAAAATTACAATGGATTTTTATATATACATAATTCAATCCCAACATTTAGAAATATTTTAGGATGTATTTGTGTAATTTTTATATTGCAATAGTTCATTAAAATATGTAATACAAACGCCAGAGGAAAACGAATATTCACTCAACTTTAGTATAATAATGGATGACTACTGCTACAAGATCAGACTGTCTGAAGATACCGACTTTCTTACTTAAAATGCACCAAACATTGATGTCATTGTTTTTTTCCTTTCAATTTGCAGAACTTAATCATGTTCTGCAAAGCTAAACAACAAAAACAATAATTTTCCTCTACAAAACAACTAAACCAAACACCATGACTAAATATTTGAAGATATAAAGAACTTTTACAAAAATGACCGGATTCGGCATTAAATCACCCGAAAAAGGTTGATATGCCGTAAAAAAAAACAAGCTAATAGATAATGGCTGAAAATTTAATTTAAATCTAACAATTTTCTCACTTTTGGAAAATATAAAATTCGAGATTCCTTTTGTGCTGGTCGGAAATAAAATAAGCATCTATTTTGTCCATATATAAGTTAATATTAGCATTCTTCTATTACTAATTTTATTATATTATATACTTAAAGTATTATTGTATACGTAGTATTATAATCTTTAATATTTCTCATTTAGATACAAAAAATAAATATTTATGAACATTTGCTCGTAATGAATGCGAAATGTGATGGCGTGCTATTATATCAAGCCACATGCAGTTAAAACATACCCTTAATTTCCTCAAATTTATTTTTCTACTAAGTTTTAATTTGTATTAAAATCCAAATAGACATTAAGGATTTATTAATTCTGATTATCGGAAAGTACGTGACACTGCAGTACACGTTTACGAAGCCACATTAATATATATATATATATATATATATATATATATATATATATATATATATATATGTATAAATATGTATATATAAATATGTACACGTTTACGAAGCCACATTAATATATATATATATATATATGTGTATATATATATATAAATATGTATATATAAATATGTATATATATATATATATATATATATATATATATATATATATATATATGTATAAACTGTCAAAAAGCTTTAATGCAAAGTTCGGAATACGTTCGTCGAACACTCTCGACTAGTTATCTATCTGTGCCCGCTTTTAGGTACATATAGATCTTAATTTCCCTTAATTACGTGATAGTTTCCGTTGGCCGAGTGGATATGGCGACTGCTTGCATATTGTAGGATGACTCTGTGAACAGGTTCGCGCCTCCCGACCGTCTCAAATTGTTACTTTCTTGCACTGATGAGAGCAAGCGTCTGTAGGTATAAGTAATTTATTATATATATATTTGTGGAAATAAATTCTTATATTTACTTATATATGTAAGTTATTTATATGTAAGTAAACCGAAACTCGTATATATTTGCTTTTTCGGGGTTTTATTGGAAGATATGAAGATGCAAAAAGCCTCAGGGGCTGGCTTGAGAAGGTGCGTAAGAAAAAAAGTTAATTTAGTTTAAATTTAAATGTAAGTAGAGATTATCTATACATGATATACTATTTCACCAACGAGGAGATGTTGAGATAGGGAGAAAGAAAAAGGGGTTTCTACGGGATGAATGAATGTGTCGACTGATGTTTGAGGAATTATGACAGGTGTTCGGAAGAAATATTCAGATCTGGTATTAGTCAGTGTGTTTACTGCACGATCTGTTCAAATTCGGTGTTAACAGTCTGCTGCCTAATTATCGTTGTTCAAACTGTCGACAGTCCCTTATACACATCTACAAACCATGACACATTACGCTAACACATTTTTGTAACGATCACTCTATGCCATCAGGTGGCGCTACTCCCTAATCTACAACCATTCACTAGTTCATCTGTAATCCGGTGTGACGCTTAATATATAACATAACATCGTGCTATTGACATAACATAACATAACGTCGTGCTATGGACATAACATAACATAACATCGTGCTATTGACATAACATAACATAAAATAACATAACATCGTGCTATTAAGATAACATAACATAACATAACATCGTGCTATTGACATACCATAACATAAAATCGTGCTATTGACATAACATAACATAACATCGTGCTATTGACATAACATAACATAACATCGTGCTATTGACATAACATAACATAACATAACATCGTGCTATTGACATAACATAACATAACATCGTGCTATTGACATAACATAACATAACATCGTGCTATTGACATAACATAACATAACATCGTGCTATTGACATAACATAACATAACATCGTGCTATTGACATAACATAACATAACATCGTGCTATTGACATAACATAACATAACATAACATAACATCGTGCTATTGACATAACATAACATAACATAACATCGTGCTATTGACATAACATAACATAACATCGTGCTATTGACATAACATAACATAACATAACATCGTGCTATTGACATAACATAACATAACATCGTGCTATTGACATAACATAACATAACATCGTGCTATTGACATAACATAACATAACATAACATCGTGCTATTGACATAACATAACATAACATCGTGCTATGGACATAACATAACATAACATCGTGCTATTGACATACCATAACATAACATCGTGCTATTGACATAACATAACATAACATCGTGCTATTGACATAACATAACATAACATCGTGCTATTGACATAACATAACATAACATCGTGCTATTGACATAACATAACATAACATCGTGCTATTGACATAACATAACATAACATAACATCGTGCTATTGACATAACATAACATAACATCGTGCTATTGACATAACATAACATAACATAACATCGTGCTATTGACATAACATAACATAACATCGTGCTATTGACATAACATAACATAACATCGTGCTATTGACATAACATAACATAACATAACATCGTGCTATTGACATAACATAACATCGTGCTATGGACATAACATAACATAACATCGTGCTATTGACATACCATAACATAACATCGTGCTATTGACATACCATAACATAACATCGTGCTATGGACATAACATAACATAACATAACATCGTGCTATTGACATAACATAACATAACATCGTACTATTGACATAACATAACATAACATAACATCGTGCTATTGACATAACATAACATAACATCGTGCTATGGACATAACATAAAATAACATTGTGCTATTGACATAACATAACATAACA
This sequence comes from Sepiola atlantica, assembly GCA_963556195.1. Lineage (NCBI taxonomy): Eukaryota > Metazoa > Mollusca > Cephalopoda > Sepiida > Sepiolidae > Sepiola > Sepiola atlantica. The sequence continues at coordinate 1,631,022 of OY744524.1, forward strand.
TCGTGCTATTGACATAACATAACATAAGATCGTGCTATTGACATAACATAACATCACATCGTGCTATTGACATAACATAACATAACATCGTGCTATGGACATAACATGGCATAAAATCGTGCTATTGACATAAGATAACATAACATCGTGCTATTGACATAACATAACATAACATCGTGCTATTGACATAACATGACATAAAATCGTGCTATTGACATAACATAACATAACATAACATCGTGCTATTGACATACCATAACATAACATAACATCGTGCTATTGACATACCATAACATAACATCGTGCTATTGACATACCATAACATACCATCGTGCTATGGACATAACATAACATAACATCGTGCTATTGACATAACATAACATAACATCGTGCTATTGATATAACATAACATAACATCGTGCTATTGACATAACATAACATAACATCGTGCTATTGACATAACATAACATAACATCGTGCTATTGACATAACATAACATAACATCGTGCTATTGACATAACATAACATAACATCGTGCTATGGACATAACATGACATAAAATCGTGCTATTGACATAAGATACCATAACATCGTGCTATTGACATACCATAACATAACATCGTGCTATGGACATAACATGACATAAAATCGTGCTATTGACATAACATAACATAACATCGTGCTATTGACATAACATAACATAACATCGTGCTATTGAGATAACATAACATAACATCGTGCTCCACAGTGAATGGGTGGGATTTAGTTGATTGTGGAGTTGGTCTAGTGAATTTACGTCGAGGGGGCACCAGAGTAGCCAATCCATCGGAGCATAATCCATTGAAGTATTTGTAAAACAAGCACAAGGATACTACATTGTGGCGATGGGACAGGGACTGGAGTTTTGTTGACAGTGAGGGACCTATTAGGTTGGAGACTCTTTTTTGGGCCTTGTCAAGGACGGAGAGACTAGTAGATGATGCACCAGCCCAGATGTGGCACCAGCCCAAATGTGGCAACAATACTTTTTTTTTTAAATTTGGCGGAGCAGTAATATGAATTTCGAAAACGCAGTAAATACAATAGTACGTGGGAAACATCTATTTTATCAATATGAAAGTTTACAAAGTTATACTGTAATTTTGAAAATAAAATAAATAAAAAAGTATTACACATTTTAACTTGCAATTTTTTTCTGTAAAGTTGAAATCAGTTTGTGGGGTTTGGCTTGAATGACATCACTATTATACGCTTTGTTATCGTCATTTCTTGAATCTGAAGCTTCTTATATAAATACAGATTTTGTCTGTCTATCCGGTAGTAACACTTTTGTTAAACGTAATAAATTGATGATGGAATTTGTCTCATTTCGAAATATCAGGGAGAATAACCACTTTTTGAAACAAAGAAGAGCGCATTAATAGTTAATAATTAATTCCTCACAAATAAAGCGACACCCTGATGTCCCCAGTCTGAGGTTCTACAAACTGAACTATTGAGACTTGCTTATAAATAGAGCTTAAAACATTACCATAACAACATAATTATAGCTTTGGCGTGACGTCATAGATTCACGATTTACGTCATGTTGTAAAACATCAATTCAAACAGAAGAGATAATAAACAAGCCGCGCGTGCGTGATCCCTCTCTGTACGTGACTCGATGTGGCGAGTGTAAAATGCAATAAATTTGTGAAATTTGTGGCATTTTTTACCCCCTTTTGACCCCCTAGGGGCGCGAACCAGAATTTTTCTGAGGGCAAGGATGCTCATTTTATATCCAGAACAATTGCCTCTACATTTTGGCCAAGTTTCAGAAAATTGAATGGATGGATCAAACGTTATGGGAGAAAAGGGTCATTGTTTTGCCATTTGTGGGTCTTTTGACCCCCTGGGGTGCGAACCCGATGTTTTCCAAGGTCAGCGATACTTATTTTCTATTAGAAACAATTGCGTCCACATTTTGGCCAAGTTTCAGAGAAATTGAATGGATGGATGGCTTTTTGACCCCCCTGGGGGGCCTAACCAATTTTTTTTCAAAAATCGGAGAATCTCACTTTCTAACCTGACCAAAGTTACAACTTCATGCAAAATTTCAGAGGAATTCAATTAATGGTTGCGGCGAAAAATCCGGACGGACGGACGGACGGATATGCCTCAAATCATAAGTCCCCCGATTTTATAAATCGGGGGACCAAAAAAAAAAATGAATGTGTAAACATTGTCAATAGCGTTGACATTATTGTAATAGTCCCAAACATATTATTTTACTTTAATTACGCATTGACGTTAAAAAAAGTTTAATATTTTGATATACTAGCATAAATAGGAATAATGTCCTCATTTTTTTATGTGGACAATCTACATCTTTATGTGGATCAACACTTGGCGAGTACTGGACAAAAATATATTTCAATCTCCGTGTTTCGTTGCCTATTTCCGAGGTCGTTGACGAATATATATATATATATATATATATATATATATATATATATATATATTACGAACAGTAGCATGTATGGTGGACTGTATTCGACGGTATTCGATCGTATTAGATTTATCCTACTGGATTACCGGTAGTACTTATGTTTTATACAAAATATATGTTGCAATAAACCACCCACGTTTAAAGAACTTAAACTGTGGTTATTTTTGTTTTTATCACTTCTAACCAAGTTATATCAGCAGCTGACGAATATTTCGAAAGCGAACCCATAAAAGATATGGTAAAGTACACTATATGAACTAGCAAACACGAATTCGAAACGAAATCAAATTTTGGAATATATTCAGTCACGCGCGTGCGTTGTTTTTATTCATCAAATACATCGAAGTCACATTGTGAAGGAAATAATCCGACTGACTTTGATTTAAAGATATCAACTGCAAATCAAATTCACACTACAAAGAAGGATTTACATTCACAAGGTACAAAAAATAAAGCATCCAACAAACAGTTTTTTTATCGTCGGACGTACGTGTGCGCTAACGAACAAGAATTACTGTATATTAGTTTGTGTTTTATAGTATAACAACAAGACATCTTAAAAAAGGTGTGTCAAACAGGAAACCTTTTTAAAAAGTAAGAATACTTTTTATTGTTCGAAAAAAATGTATGATGGACCGTGACTCAAACGCAAACCATTAACATTACGAATTATACAATAAAAGTTCAATCGAATACATTTTGGCAACTAATAATAGAACACTCATTGCTATTACTTTTTCTTAAAAAAATGTTTTTTCTTTGTGTCAGGTCCCTTAGTATTTTTCAATATGGAACACTTAGTCGAAATTATTCAAATATTGTGTACGGGCATGCAACAGCAAAGACAACAGCATCAAAGTTGCAACAACAAATACTGCAACAACAGAAAAGTTTCGAAACAATTCTGAAACAGACAATTGGTGAAAGAAATAAAACAGATTTGAATTGCAAATTCTTTTATCTGAATTTTACTTGAACTTAATTCTGGCGTTACATTTCCAGCATATTTAACACGATTTGAAACGCTATTTACTAAAAGATGCTTAGGTTGGTCGGATGAAGAACGGGGGACCCTGTTATTACAGAAACTGGGAACAGAGGAGAATACCAAATATCTGAACTTGATATTGTCCAGAAAACCCGATAAAACTATAAATATACTGTCGAAGATATTCAACAAAACAAATAGTGTATTTCACACACGATAAAAAAGCATAAACATCGTGAAAACGGATAACGAGAATTTTTTGACATACGCAGGAACAGTAAACTTTTTGGTTGAGCAATTCAAGATAGATGAAATCCCCAAATATTCATTCAAATGCCTAATCTTTGGTCAAGGAATAAAAGCCCATAAGTACAAAGAAATAAGGTCTAGAATCTTATTAATGGTGGAGCAAGACACAAAAAGCATCTTGGTGGACTCTTTCTTGAAATGGCCTGATGTATTAAAGTGCAATCATCCTACATCTAGATACACCATCAGTGCCATAGATGAAATGTTCAGTCGTTTAGGGGTCAGGAACAATGGTACAGTGTACACAGGAAATGGATTTTAAGGATTTTTTTTTTACTTCATTGGACATTGAACACAATACTATACCAGTATATCATCCTAGATCGAACGGTCAAGCCGAAAAATTTGTTGACATGTTAAAGCATACTTTACAAAAAAATAAATATATGGGCACGGAAGAAAAAACTATCCAGAATTTGTTAACAATTTATACGGTGTCTCCTAATGGAAACAACGACTCGAAGTTGTCCTGGCGGAACTTATGTTCGCAAGGAAAATACAATCGATTTCCGATAGATTGACACCCTATCCGAAGAAAACATAATAAGATACTCCCCAGGAGATAAAGTATATTTAAAAAATTTCATTGTATCTTGAATGTAAACACAAATACTCAGATTCTGAAATGAGTTCCGATCTCCTAAATGGGGAGAACCTTGCAAGGTGACAATCCTTCGAATCTTCAATGTAATACTCTCGAAAGAGCTCAACATATACGAGTTTATTTGTTAATTTATTAATAATTATTAATTTTTAGTATCCACACACACACATACACATATATAATATTTCATAAAAAATATTAAATTATTACAGGCACTAGTGTTTCAAGCTTATAGCTCTCATCAGACGGTCGAGAGGCGCGAACCCGGTTCACTGACTCAGCTTACAAACTGCAAGCAGTCGCACTATCCTCGCGGCTACCGGAAACTGACGTGATAGAGGAAAATAAAAATCGATATGTACCTAGAAGTGGGTAAGAAAACCGAAGACTTAATCGTGAGTGTTCGACGAATGTATTCGGAACTTTGCTTTAAAGCTGTTCTATAGTATATTTTTAACATCCCCGAGGGTGATCGACTTTAATTTCGAAAAGAGGCTTATAATATTTTATAAGTTAAAAATAGTTAAATTAGTAATATTAAATGAGTAAATATTTAATGATTAAATATTAAATGAGTAAATATTAAATTAGTTGTATTAAATGAGTAAATATTAAATTAGTTATATTAAATGAGTAAATATTAAATTAGTAATATTGAATAGGTAATTATTAAATCAGTAATATTCGATGAGTAAATATTAAATTAGTAAATATTAAACTAGGTATATTAAATTAGTAAATATTAAATGAGTAAATATTAAATGAATAAATATTAAATGAGTAAATATTAAATTAGTAATATTAAATTAGTAAATATATAAATGAGTAAATATTAAATGAATAAATATTAAGTGAGTAAATATTAAATAAATAAATATTAAATGAGTAAATATTAAATGAGTAATATTAAATAAGTAACTAATAAATTAGTAATATTAAATTAGTAAATATTAAATTAGTAAATATTTAATTAATAAACATTAAATGAGTAAATATTAAATGAATAAATATTTAATGAGTAAATATTAAATGAGTAAATATTAAATGACTAAATATAAAATGAGTAAATATTAAATGACTTAATATTAAATGAGTAAATATTAAATGAGTAAATATTAAATGAGTACATATTAAATGAGTAAATATATAATAAGTAAATATTAAATGAGTAAATATTTAATGAGTAAATATTAAATGAATAAATATTAAATGAGTACGTATTAAATGAGTAAATATATAATAAGTAAATATTAAATGAGTAAATATTCAATAAGTAAATATTAAATGAGTAAATATTAAATGAATAAATATTAAATGAGTAAATATTAAATGAGTAAATATTAAATGAGTAAATATTCAATGAGTAAATATTAAATGAGTAAATATTAAATGAGTAAATATTAAATGAATAAATATTAAATGAGTAAATATTAAATAATTTTTACGGACAGACCTTAGTGTTTTAAGCTTATAGCTTTTATCAATTCAGAAAAGTACCAATTTAAGACGGTAGGGAGGTATATATATATATATATATATATATATATATATATATATATATATATATATATATATTGTGTGTGTGTGTGTGTTATAGAAAGAGATCATGAAGTTTCAAGTATATCTGTTCTCTTTGGAAATAAAAGCATACTAACCGGTTTCATCCGGACTCTCCGTTTTTTAAAAAATCAATATATTGATTATTGGATGTAAAAAAAACAGTTATTATAAATGTGATCAGTTAGTTCTCCTTCCGCTTATTTTGTCCTTTCCCTTGACCGTTGACAAAAAATCAATTTGCCGTAAGATGTTGTCTGACACAGGTAGATGTACACACGACTAAAGGCTAATGCATAACGCTTGATGCATATATAAATCTGCATCTTCTCCGCCAAGATATGGGTTAATTAGTAGGTGCACACTAAGACATTATGTAAAAAAAAAACTCGCCATGGAAAGGCAAAACTCAGAAATATCACCTGCAACTAGATATGTCTCTTGGGTGGCACACCTTGCAGCCACACAGCCGAAATATGCTTGTCGGCTCGCGTTATCTTTGCTCGTTTGACCATCAATAACGGGGCCCGACAAACATGTGTATTTTGTTCGATGGTTCGGAGTCTCATTCTATGATATATCCAAAGACTTTTGGCAATGTCTGGCATAAAGGACTTCTCATAAAAATGCATTCATAGGGTATTACTTGACGGATGTTTAGTATAATTACATCCTTCTTAACCAAAATAAAAACACCGGTTTTATCTAAACAGCATGCCATAAATGCTGGTGTACCCCAAGGACGGATTCTTGAACCTTTATTGTTCTTCATTTTCATAAACGACCCCCTGATGACATTATGTCTGAGATGGGTATATTTGCTGAGGACACCACGATTTACTCTCGTCATGTAATCAAAACGGACGCGCACATATCCGAGCCAATGGGTCAATTCTTAGAAAGTGACCTCTAGTCTGTAGTGGTCTCGGGTCATAAATGCATGGTAATATTTAATTATGCGAAGACAAAACTCCTGTCTTTTAAAAAAATACAAGAAACCTCTGGAACTACCGATTGCCATGGCAAATAACACTCTACCTGAGAGTCTAACGTTTCAATTCCCCGGCCTAACATTCACAGGTAACATGAATTGGAACAAATACATTGAAAGCAAGGCTGCCGCAGGGAATATTGGTTTCCTCTACCGTACTAGAAAACATCTGACACAGGATAGTGCTCTATATCTCTACAAAACCACCAGCCGTTCGTGCATGAAGTATTTTTGCTACATCGGGGCTGGATCACTATCCACTAGTGTCTCCTTCTTACACAAAGTCCCAAAAGAGTCTCTAATCTAATAGATCACTCACTATCCACCAAGCTCAAGCCTCATGTCCTATGGCAGCAATGTCGCATCTTTAATTTACTGTACTTTGATGAACTTGCTTCTCTAGTGCCCCCTCGACGTAAGTACACTCGACCAACCCGACTAGCCAAATCCAACTCATTCACTGTGGAAGCCTCCAGGTGTAAGATAGCCTTCCACTCCAATAGCTTATTTCTTTGTGCTGCTGGCCTTTGGAGCCCCTCTCCTTGCTCCCTGTTTCACCCACATGCAGAAATTTAAAACTAATGTGAACAAGCATCTCGCTGGACAGCTTCCAATTTAGGACAACACCCAAAACTTTCACCCTAATTCTCGATAGCCTCTTACGCCCACAGTGACAGCTTGCCTTGTTTGGTGTGAACTATGTTAAGAAAATGCGATAAGTATGTATTTGATTTGACTATTTTCTCACGGGATATGAATATTTTGGGGTAATTTTATTCCACATTCAGTAAATTTAGTAAAAGATTTCTTCAAGTTTTAAATACCTTCAAATATTACTTATTGTTAAAATTCATGTTTTGCATATGACATTGTTTTGTAGTAGTATATTTTGTAAAACAATAGTCCACGGGGCCTTAATACACGAAGTGAGATTGTTGGATCGATTTCTATTACCCTATGCTGTGCATCCATATCACATATAGTGTATTATTCTGTTAGTTCATTTATTTTACAAAATAAAGAAGATGAAGTTGCATTCAAGGAGGTGAAGGTGTCATTTTACTTTTGAGAAACACTTCGGTTTCTGGTGGAGGAGGTCTGATGATTTAAAACCCTAAACCTGCAGTAAAACTAGTTCGTTCAGAGCAACTACAAGCAGTATTTTACTATTATAAATGATAGATTATATATAATCCAAAGATGAGAACCTGCCAAGTATAACCATTGCAGTGGTTAATAATAACTAAGAGGTGACTACACATTCTTCGAAACAACGGAATTAAGGCTGTGAAATTTTAATCTTTACTAACTATTTTTTTTTGCGCAAGTTTGTCCCTACACACGGAGTGATTTGTACATTATACAATTAAAACACTATGCGTGGGAGGCGTTTTAGTTGAACTGCTGCTTACTTTTCCATGCGTTTTTACTAGTCATAGTTTTATACGTCAAGCTAAAGAGACAGCTGCGTTCTGTTTGTGCCCTAAACATAGATTAGCGTGCGCAAGACAAGTGGACTCAAGACCCAACAAATGGTACGGATATACGCGCGTCCGCCGACGCATCGTGCTATTGCACTTCTAGCTGTGCAACTTTTCCTGGTCCCTGTTTTTTTTTATTGAAACTATGTATGAATAAAATTGATTTAATATTAAAAATAAATGGTTGCCCTTATAATTAAGCTAATGGTAACCCCTTTTTCTTCCTACCAAACGAGGCTTTCATAATCTACACTTCATCAACTCCCATCATTACAAAGGCCTTAGCACCTGATGTAGTTTTGTGTAATACTGTTGTGAAGTTGTCCAACAGTAAATAATAAATAAAGGAAGTCAAGTCGAGGGTTGGTTTAACAAGTGTATTAACAAAGTAAGAAAGTGACTAGCACTTGGCTAGACAGTTACAAGACTGTGCTTTGTCTTTTCTGTGTCTCTGGTGACTCGCACTATTTATAGTGACAACCGGTGTAGTTTCTCCTGTGTAAGAATGGCCGGTGTAACAAATACACGGGACGATATGTATGTGTGTAGGTGTGACTGTGTCTCTGTTTTCATATTGGATTCATCAATAGTTTTTGTTCAGTCATTGTATGACCCAGACATTCAGATCAGGTTAAAAGAAATATTATTTTGAAACAAAAAAAAAACTATTCGCAAGACTAAAAAAAAGTTAACTGTAACTAAATCGTATACACTTATCAGTAAAATATATCCAAGTTGAAGGGGTTCACGTCAGGCCATACGATATGCTCATACGCACGCACATACACACAGAGTAAGACACGTCAGCCGGCGTCTATCAAGATAGGAACGACAGTTATCAGTTGCGATATCTCATACTCGTATTTTTGTTGCTATCCAGTTTTACGTACAGTCTTTCACATACTATTTATTTCTTTTCGTTTTCCTCCGTTTCTGTTTTTGTTTATCTATGGGAGATATCAATTTTATAGATCTATTTTGGGAAAAGAACGTTGAAGTTCTTAACGTTAAAATAAGCCGCGTCAAATAAAACGAAGACACGGATGTAAAAATATGGAATCGTGCACAAACTATCGTTCGCCAAGAATTGTTTTATAGAATCGCAAGCGAAATTTTTTATATGTAAAATTGAACACAACCCCCTCAAAAAACAGGAAAAACGATATATTCCGAAACCCCACAAAAGTTCTCTGACGTAATAAAGGCAATGAAGAGAAGCACATATTCATATGAACGGACTTGATGGAGAACTCACGTAAGGTTTTCCTGCTGGATATGAGTCGTTTGGTTTGTAAGATTTACGGCAAATCAACCCTTTGTAGATGTGCCCTGGCATCCGTCTAAGAGGTTCTGCGCAGCCTTCTGTTAGTCTGAAAAATGAAAAATGATAAAACCAATGAAAAAGTTTCGAGGGAAATTAACCATTAGTACGCGCTGTTAACCACTGCACAACTGTCACACATTAACACTTGTATATATCCTGAATTATTATCAAATACATATATCCTGAATTATTATCAAATACATATATCCTGAATTATTAGCAAGTACATATATCCTGAATTATTATCAAATACATATATCCTGAATTATTATCAAATACATATATCCTGAATTATTATCAAATACATATATCCTGAATTATTATCAAATACATATATCCTGAATTATTAGCAAATACATATATCCTGAATTATTAGCAAGTACATATATCCTGAATTATTATCAAATACATATATCCTGAATTATTATCAAATGCATATATCCTGAATTATTATCAAATACATATATCCTGAATTATTATCAAATACATATATCCTGAATTATTATCAAATACATATATCCTGAATTATTATCAAATGCATATATCCTGAATTATTATCAAATACATATATCCTGAATTATTATCAAATACATATATCCTGAATTATTATCAAATACATATATCCTGAATTATTATCAAATACATATATCCTGAATTATTATCAAATGCATATATACTGAATTATTATCAAATACATATATCCTGAATTATTATCAAATACATATATCCTGAATTATTATCAAATACATATATCCTGAATTATTATCAAATACATATATCCTGAATTATTATCAAATACATATATCCAGAATTATTATCAAATACATATATCCTGAATTATTATCAAATACATATATCCTGAATTATTATCAAATACATATATCCTGAATTATTATCAAATACATATATCCTGAATTATTATCAAATACATATATCCTGAATTATTATCAAGTACATATATCCTGAATTATTATCAAATACATATATCCTGAATTATTATCAAATACATATATCCTGAATTATTATCAAATACATATATCCTGAATTATTATCAATCGAATTCGAATTGAAATTTAAAAAAAAACTTTTACTTTGCCTAGAAAATCATCAGAAATCAATTCCTGCATTCTTCTCGATCTTCCCAGTTCATCTGTATCTTCTTCTTCGATTTTAGTTCATTCTTCCGATTTTCTTCTAGAAATTCTCTTTCTTTATTCACTTGCTGTAAAACATCGTTTTCTTTGGTTGTTTGGTTGTTTTGTTTTACGGCATATCAACCCTTTTCAAGTCTTTTTGGTGATAGTCTTTATATTTCAAGTTCTTTATAGTTGTTCATGGTGTTTGGTTGAGTGAAAGGATGGGAAGGGATGGGGAGAGGAGAATGGGAAAGAATGGAAATTGTTACTTTTTGTTTGGGATTTTGCAGAACATGATTGACTTTTGCAAACAAAAATAAAAAAAACAATAAAACATCAATATTTGGTGCATTTAGAGTCAGGAAGTCAATAACTTCAGATTTACTGATCTGGTAGCGCCAGTAGGTTCTATTTGACCCAGGTACTACCACTCCGGGCCAAAGTGGACCTGGCAGCAATGGCAACTAAGAGGCAACTCCACATTCCCCACAGCTCCCAAATGGAGGCCTCACCACTACATGTCTTTTAAGACGATACCCACGACCTCGTTTTCTTTAATATTCACCCAAAACTGTCACTGAAACGTAAGATACTACTGTGATAAAGGCCAGGTTTATAGAAGCAATCTAAGCGGGGAGTTATACAACGAGATGTTTGTTCATATTACATTTAAATGTCTAGATGATGAAATAGAAAGGGGGGCTGATTTCAAAGGTAAACGATCGTAAAAAAACAAACTATTAGACAAGAAAGTGTACGAATTGTTTTTCATAGAAATTGCTTAACACCCTGGATATATGAAGCGCTACCTCCCTAGCTTCTGACTCCCTTTATCCGGTGTGTGGTATATGCGTTTTGCCTTTGCATATCTGACGAAGACATAAAATATACCGAAACGTTGTACGTACAAAAATAATGAAATTAAAAGTGGATAAATAACTAAGATTTCTTTTTCGATTTCATTGTTTTGCATAGTTTTGCGAAGACGGGAGTAAAAAGAACATTACAGCATTATTATTTAAAATTGTGCTGTCACACGAACCAATAGTAAGAACAATAGCTCTAAAAACAAAAGCTTAAATAAAATATACATTTCATCCAATGCGTTTACTTATATATTTCCTGACAAATTATCTAAATTCATTAAAATATTGTATTTAATGCCGAAATATAAGAATTATATTTTTAATAATTAATCGATAATAAACATTAAAATTCAAGTAAAAAAGACAATTTACTGATTTGCTGAAATGAACTGTCAGATTATAAGGAGGGAGGGAGGGAGGGTAGGAGTATTGACCAGCGGACGATACTCCTAACCTCCATCCCTCCAGCCTAAAAAAAAATTACACCTGACCACAACAAAATCTCCCCTCTGCTCTCTATATGGACTGTTTCTTTCACACTCTTACCCACCCCCGCCAATTTTCAAGTTATCTTCATTTCTTCAAATCTTTTTCTAAAACTATGATACCATCTACATACCAAACACGCAGAGTTTCCCCCTTCCTTCCTCTTTCCCCTTAAAATCCATGCCATATCTATCCCAGACAAAAACCTCAGACCCCCACCCCTTTCCCCTCTCCCACCCTAAGGCAAATTAACTAATACTCTCATCCCTCCTCTTTTTCACTGCTGCCTCAATGGTACCCACTCAAAGCTTTCTATATTCATTTCACTCTTCGCCACTACTGATTTCTCGCAGCCTGGACCCTAGTCCAGCACTCTTAGTAGTTGTTGAAATTTGGTTATTTATTATTTTTATAAAGTTCTATCTGAACGGATATCCAGTCATTGGTATGTATGGAAAGTGTATTTTTGTGTTATATATATATATATATATATATATATATATATATATATATATATATATATATATATATATATATGTGTGTGTATCGAGGCAGCATTTTTTCTTTAAGACACGTATTATTAAAAATAACCGACAATTTTTGTCTGGTTATTTTAGTGTTGATCCCTTCAATTTTCCGGATTAAAATCTTAATCTCGGAAGGAAATTGGCTGATGAAACTGCCATAGTGTACATGTTGGTCCAGAGTACTTTCTGACCCGTCTGGGTCCATCGTCATTATTCCACTGACGATGGACCCAGACGGGTCAGAAAGTACTCTGGACCAACATGTACACTATGGCAGTTTCATCAGCCAATTTCCTTACGAGATTAAGATTTTAATCCGGAAAATTGAAGGGATCAACACTAAAATAACCAGACAAAAATTGTCGGTTATTTTTAATAATACGTATATATATATATATATATATATATATATATATATATATATATATATATATATATATATATATAAATAGATTCCATGTGTATGAATAAGAGTTTAGCATAAGTATTAAAGTGACTATTTCCCCTCTTCTGTCTATCAACTCATTATCTAGAATCAGCAGACAACACGTATCTATTCGATATGAATTCATATCTTTCGCATTCTGTTAGTGATCCTGCATCTCTTTGTCCCGTTGAGTGTCAAATCGGCCGCCCGAATACGATGAGATAGCCTGTCGTTTTGTCACCAGAGCCGACCATCTCTGATGGCAATCAGTAGACGCCATATCTCGACCGAAAACATTTGCTCCTAAACAATAAAGGAAAACTTTATAGACAGAACTTGTTAATATTGATTGACCTTGTGCCAGACCACGCCGATGCCAACAATTTTACTCCTTTTATTTGTATTTATATAGCTGTACGTACTTGGCGTTGTCCGGGAGTCGTTTTACTTTCATGTTTTGTTTCGTTCTTTTTACTATATACTGCTTGTTTTGTTTCACCAAATTATTTAAAATTTTAGAATTTTGAAAGTTAAATTTAATAATAGCTTTCGAATGTTAAATTACTAATTGATTAAAATTGTTATAAAACTATAAGTAAGTTTTAAGTTCATGCTGTTTCTTTTAATACGTGAAGATTTGCTAAGAATTTGAAATCCAGAAATGACTCTCTATTCGACAGTTCAAATATTTCCGAATTCAATTTCAAATTTCGAAGGGTCACAAAGTAATTACTTCTTTTAATAACTATTAAAAAAAAGATTAATTGGTTGATTTGTTTTGATAATAAGACGAACTCCATTCTCGCGGATTTAATTTCGTAATCAAATTATTTTAAAAATAATTTTTTTTACAAACTTACTTTGGTAGATTACTCTATTGCATTGTTTTGTTTTAAATAAATAAGCGATTAATAGTATGTAACAAAAATATCTAAGTCACGTAGTGTGGAGAAACACACACATACGCGGACGAACGAGAAGTTGTAGCATAATTGTATAATAGTATTCATTTGTAATTAAAATTGTACTGAGACGGAGAATAATAAAGGATAATCTACATACGTATATACATTACGTATATAGTAATCTCTACCTTTCTAAACTTAGGTATGTTTATATGTTTATACGGGTTAGGGTTAGGGTTAGGGTTAGGGCAGAGAGGGTGGACGTTTGTCTTTGAATATCACAAAATCGTTAATTAATAATAAAGGATCATCTACATACGTAGGAATGTATATAGTAATCTCTATCTTTCTAAACTTAGGTATGTTTATATGTTTGTACAGGGTGGGACAGAGAGGGTGGACGTTTGTTTTTAAATATCACAACATCGTTAATTTCTTATTAAAAAAATGTTTTGATTTGAGTTCATGAAATCTTAGCATTTTTTCTCTCTTTTCAGTTGGAGCCATGGAGCAATAATATAGGACTCATAATGCGTTTCTACTTATTAGGAATACTCAAAATAGGCACTAAGTATCTGATAAATTTGATGAGATTGAGATCATGAGCAAATAATTAAACCACTTTGTATCTTTCTTCATAAGTTTTAGGAAATAAAACTGTATATTTATAACAACAGAATCACACACCAAAAGCAACAAGAATCGTCACGTTACATAATTGATATAAACCATGAATTTACATTTTAGAGAAGGTCGAAACACAAAAATATGCAAATTTACTTCGCAGACGCTTCATTAAAACTGCTATAAATACGTATTACAATCATATCGCCAGATAAGGAATGGTACTTTTTCAGATTTATTCAATCCTGGTCAAATTGATCATCAGAGAAAAATGAATTAGCTTAAACCAAAATTAGAATCAGCCATTTCACCTCAACGCTTCTGACTGATACTATTGCATGATCACCTTTTTTTTATCTCTACTTCGTCTATGTGCATAGACCATTCTTACTCAATTATCTTACATCCCATTCCATAATTGAATTATCTAGATAGTTCATCAACGATGTTTTTCGCCCATACTCTGGCAATCTACTTTTCTTACCTCTCCTGAAACGACGTTGTATTTTTAAGATACAATGCTAATTTGTATCATATAAAGTCCATTACATAAAAATACCGCGTTTTTGCGTACGACAGGTTCGTCAAGAATAACGAGTCTATCACAGAAGTTCAACGTGAGTTTCGTCGCCATTTCAATATCCACCGAAATACAGGCTGTTCGCACTCGCAACACTATCCTACGTTGGGTTAACGCACTTCGTGCATGAGGTACACTAATGAACAAAAGACTACCAGGGACTAGACGATCAGTACGTACCCCGGAAAATGTGGAACGCGTCAGACAAGCTGTGCTGCACAGTCCGGCTCGTTCTGCCCGGAAACATTCTTCTGAACTAGTTCTGAGTAATCGTTCGCTAAGGCGTGTTTTGCATTTAGAACTGCAATTCCATCTCTACAAATTGGCCGTTGCGCAAGAGCTGAAGCCCGGGGATTACGCACAGCGAGTGACGTTCGCACATGAGATGCAGGCAATTTTTGAGAAAAATGACAACCTCATATTGTGAATGAGTGATTAAGATCATGTTCATATCAATGGCATGGTGAATCAACAGAACTGCCGTTACTTCTGAAAATCCAAAATAATTGCACGAAAGACCGTGACGGCTTGGTGCGCCATAGTCAAAACTGGCGTCATTGGTCTTTACTTTTTAGCAGACGATAATGGGAATGATGTTACTGTGAACTAGGAGCGCTATATCGAGATGATAAAAAACTTCTTTTTATTTGAGTTACGACGAAAACGAATTCCCATTCGACGTCTGTGGTTTGAACAGGATGGGCCGACAGCTCACACAGCTAGAGCATCAATGGACGTTATTCGCACTCTCTTCCCTGGCCGCATCATTTCCAGGTTTGACGACATTCATTGGTCTCCTCGGTCCTCTGACTTATCCATGTGCGATTATTTCTCATTGGGTCACATCAAGGCATGTGTATACGAGCATACGCACCGTACATTGGAAGAACTCAAATAAGCTTTTCGCGATGAAGTCACCCAAATTGACAGAGCGATGATTGAAAAAGTTTATGAAAACTTCCAAGAACGCCTTCAAAAATGTATCACGGATAACGGATGCCACATAAGTGATGTTGTTTTCCACGCTTGATTTTGTAAAATGCTATTTCAATACGAACTCAAATCTGTGAATAAATTTCTTTTCAATAAAAAATTAACGATTTTGTGATTATTCGAAAAACGTCCGCCCTCTCTGCCCCACTCTGTATATTTCTATGTGTACTGAGGCTAAGAATAATTACGGTCTAATATACCGTTGGTAAAGGTTTTAATTGCAAAAGAATCCTACAACAAAAACAATGTGGAGGATAGGTACTTCAATAGTATTCGGGTTTAACGGCAGAGTGTCTCACGGACGAGTTCATCTAGTGGTGGGCAGGGGGAAGAATATAATTTACAATTATATAGAAATTGAATTTCCTTCATTTAAATATTTTGGTGATTTCTTAATCTTTTGATAGTAATTCTACTGTTGTTTATAAATTATATACACAGTATTTTTATAAATTATAATCGCATTTGAATGGGAATAAAGCATGAACGCATCAATGTCATGTTAAGAAAAAGAAAATTTTAAATATGGCCCCATAGCAAGTATTTTAATAGGTAAGTAATAATTTACACAAAACTTATGTAGGTCTTTAACCAAAATGTGGTACATGAACATGTTTTAAATGACTTCATACAAAGCATGTGAAAACTATGAAACGTTATATTAACAGACATTCTACATTAAAAAAAACCTATGAAACGTAATATTAACAGCCATTCTAAATTAAAAATTATGAAGCCGTTATATTAACAGACATTCTACATTAAAAAAAAACTATGAAACGTTATATTAACAGACATTCTCCATAAAAAAAAACTATGAAGCCGTTATATTAACAGACATTCTACATAAAAAACTATGAAACGTTATATTAACAGACATTCTCCATAAAAAAAAACTATGAAGCCGTTATATTAACAGACATTCTCCATAGAAAAACTATGACGCCGTTATATTAACAGACATTCTACAAAAAAAAACTATGAAACGTTATATTAACAGACATTCTACATAAAAAAACTATGACGCCGTTATATTAACAGACATTCTACATAAAAAAAACTATGAAACGTTATATTAACAGACATTCTACATAACTGCATTTGTAAGTTTCAAATTAAACCAAAGCGAAACCGCGAACAGCTGAATCGGTTGCTTCGAATTCAAACACTTTCCGTTCCATATACATATCTCTGGTACGGTCCATCCTTCAGTATCCCATCTAAGCAACACATCCTTATCTACTAAAAGATATGGTACAACTGGAGCGTATTCAACGGTTGGCAACAAGGACGGTGACAGAACTCCTTAGGTTTAACTACAAAAACTGCTCCAAAGACTAAATCTATTCTCAATTAAGCAGGGAAGGATGCGAGAAGACTTGAGTCTGGCACACAACATCATCGATGGGAATTTAAATCTCAATTTTATGAAGTTTTGTATACGAGTGCCAACTCGTGGTCCCCGCGGACATTTGCAAAAGATATATCTCCGTCGTTTTCGGCTCAATAGAAAGAAGGCCGCGTTTCCTTTCTGTCTTTCTGCTCCATGCAACATCCTACCAGAGGAGGTCGTGCCGATGACTACCATATCCAGGTTTACAGCAGCCATTGACAAATATTCAGACGAAATGTGGAAATAACTTCTACCTGTCTCATTACATGACTTGTTGCACTATGCTGTTTTGCAAAATAAATTTGATTTTATTTCAAACATATTTTTAGATATCTAAATAAACTTTAAAACATATTGCTGACGGTTGATATTTTTAAATAAGTTGGCACAGAATTAGAATTTAGTGTGGGGGGATCACTTTCGCATATAAATTTACCATTAAGTGATCACAAACTTCCTAACTTGATAGAGTTTTAACGGCATCTAACCAATTTTTAATTTTTAATCTCCGCCATGTTCTTAACTTATTTTGCATCTATGTGTTGAGAGGGTAATACTTTTTTGCTTTTGAAAATATACATGATAGAAATAAAATAATGACATTTTTTTCAAACGAACCCCTATTATAAATGAATAGTGGGCAAGCTTCTACCCATTCCGACGATCACCCAACATTGGCCTAACTACTTGCGGGCTCCCACGTAGCTGGATTGACTATACTCTTTGAGCGCTTGCCGCTATGGGAGATGCCTTTTTACATCAGGTCAATCCTGAATCAAAAGTGATAATGTAATTGTGTCCTTAAAAAATTGTTATATATCTTTAATAAAAGCGAACTGGTCCGTAAATGGTAGTAGCCCGTAAGTGATCATTTTAGCGCTTAATGCGAAATTTATCTTCCACTATAAAATCTGAGATATTTTAAAATTCTTCTAACGCCAACTTTAAAAGTAAAAGCTTACATGGGAAGGGGCAAATTATCATAGGGTGAATGGCCCCAATTTTATCGAATTATCAAACTGATTTCGCTTGTTGTTCATACCAGCCGAAGTTAGCTCGGCTTCATCCTGGCAACTGGTTAATAATTCCGTAAATGAGCAAAACAGATACGATACATACCTGATTACTTAGTCTCGACGGGATCCATTTGTGTAAACACACAACCCTGATATTTCTTGCAAATCATCACTAAACAGTCTTCTAAGTTGATTTATTGCTGTGTTCTTCATATATCTTGATGGACTTGAAAGAAGAACCATATCGATTTCAGTCTGATCATATCTGTTATCATTACAATGTGTCTGTGTCATTATCTGAACATCTTTCTTTTATCAGAGAAATCGTTTTTGGGGGACATTAGTCATAGCGATTTAGTTACAAGAGGGCAGTACCTGAGACAATTGTGACATAAAGAAAGCTCAGAACTTAGTGAGTGTTTTAATTAATGTGTATTTCTGTCTTATTCTTTATTTTCTGTCGTCTACTTTTTCATTTGTACATATATTAGAATATGCATGCATACATCTATCTACCATCTCATTCTCTCTCTCTCATATATATATATATATATATATATTAAATACACACACACACACATATATATATATATATATATATATATATATATATATATATATATATTAAATACACACACACATATATATGTATATATATATATATATATATATATATATATATATATATATATATATATATATATAAAATACAAATATATTATTTATTTAAAAACTATACGTTACATATTCCAGGAATGTACCATGGTTTCATTGTCATAGATAGAATTTTACAATTTAGGAAAGACCGTTAACATCCACTTGAAATCCTCGGTGTCTCACGAAATGAAGCCACTTCGAAAAATGAAATCCTGAGTCATTAGTCGCCGAGGATTTTAAGTAGATTGTAACGGTTTTTCCTAAAAAGGGAAGGTATATCCATGTCAATGAAACCATGGCACGTCTATGGAATAGTTTTTATATAAATAAATTATATATCAGCTCTCACAATTTTACGATCGAGTGTGTTTTGTAATTCAACATTCAAAGTTTTTCAAATGTAGGATTATTTTATGACATAAAGTCAGCTATAGCTCTATAGTACGTGACTAGAGCTATTTTACAAAGTTTTAATTATTTTACCCTGAAAAATGATGATGAAGGATAGATGTTCACAAGAAAAAAAAACGTTTTTAATCAAGGCAAACGATTGTTTCGGCTAAAACCAAGGATATCGTTTTCAAGAATTGTTACGTATTTTAAAATATTTGCAGATGTACGTTTTAAGTCCTAAAACTTACTTTATGTATAAAAATACGTTTCAAAAATACGTTTAAAAACTCTTCGGTTTTGTTATCGTCTCTGCCAGATGTAAACAAGTTCAATAAGTAAAAACAATGACAATGCACATTAGACATTTCTTAAAAAAGTATCAATTTTTCAAGCCGTTTGAAATTTTTTTTTTACTTTGAATTGCATATAACTGCCCAATTTGTAATGAAGCATGAAGACTTCCGGTCGAACTTCAGTATTCAGATGCTACTTTTTATAAGTTAGTTTTATCGCTGATACTTAATATTCAGTACTATTAAAATATCATTAGAGTTTTAGTTTTATTTTATATCGCAATTTTCTTTCTTCTTATTAATAAATTTACCCATTTTAATTCATATAGCATAATAAATCTTTAATATCAGGTAATCAATGTATATCACATTTATTTATTCAATACTAATTTTATAGACACGGGTTTTACTTCCTGTATAATTATGTCACAATATAAAGTAACCATTTCAATGCTATATTCAAAAGGTGATGCGTTCGCTAATTATCAATATTATTATATGATATATATATATATATCGTCTGAAATTGTTACTTCCCTGCACTGATGAGAGCAATAAGCTTGAACCGCTAGCGTCTGTAGGTATAAATAATTTAATATTTATTTATAAATATTATACTAAGCCCCTTTAAGAAATTAAAGTTGAGCACTCTCGGGGAAGTTAAAAATAGACTGTCAAAAAGCTCTAATGCAAAGTTCCGAATACGTTCGTCGAACACTCTCGACTAGTCTTCTATCTGTGCCCGCTTCTAGGTACATATAGATCTTAATTTCCCTAAATTACGTGACAGTTTCCGTGGGCCGAGTGGATATGGCTGACTCTGTGTACCGGGTTCGCGCCTCCCGACCGTCTGAAATTGTTACTTCCCTGCACTGATGAGAGCAATAAGCTTGAACCGCTAGCGTCTGTAGGTATAAATAATTTAATATTTATTTATAAATATTATACTAAGCCCCTTTAAGAAATTAAAGTTGAGCACTCTCGGGGAAGTTTAAAATAGACTGTCAAAAAGCTCTAATGCAAAGTTCCGAATACGTTCGTCGAACACTCTCGACTAGTCTTCTATCTGTGCCCGCTTCTAGGTACATATAGATCTTAATTTCCCTAAATTACGTGACAGTTTCCGTGGGCCGAGTGGATATGGCTGACTCTGTGTACCGGGTTCGCGCCTCCCGACCGTCTGAAATTGTTACTTCCCTGCACTGATGAGAGCAATAAGCTTGAAACGCTAGCGTCTGTAGGTATAAATAATTTAATATTTATTTATAAATATTATATATATATATATATATATATATATATATATATATATATATATATATATATATATATATATATATATATATATATACCGTATTTAATAATTGGGAGAGTTTCCCAGCAGAGTGCTCAATTATTAATTCAAAAGTAAAATTAACTAAATAATTAATAAGAGCATGATATTTATAATATACAATAAAGTGTTACAACAACATCCGGACCAAGGTTTCAGATCCGAGAAAATCGGACCTTTATCAGCGGAGTCGTATAGCTTAATGAGTGAGAACAACCGCCAGGAATTTCAAAATATTGTCCGTTGGAAAAATGGAACACTCTTCGTAGTCAGTTATGGAAAAGTTTCAGATCAAAACAACAGCAACGCTGTCCAACGCTGTCAAACTGTTAACGTTATTCCCATTTAATTTCTTGCTTTTTCGATGTACAGCGTTGCTGTTGTTTTGATCTGAAACTTTTCCATAACTGACTACGAATATTCCACGCACGTGACAATTTTAAATCTGAAAGTGTTCCATCTTTCCAACGGACAATATTTTGAAATTCCTGGCGGTTGTTTTCACTCATTAAGCTATACGACTCCGCTGATGAAGGTCCGATTTTCTCGGATCTGAAACCTTGGTCCGGATGTTGTTGTAACACTTTATTTAATATTAATAAATATATATATATATATATATATATATATATATATATATATATATATATTAAAAGAAAAAACAAAATGTCTGAATTATAAAGTCAATATTTAGAGATCTTTGGAACGTAGAGAGAGAACGATACTCACTTGATGTTTTGATAAATATATATATATCTGTTTATATACGTCAGTAGCTACAACCTTGATATGATCTTAAAATGCATCCGGTTGTGAAGCCCTAAGTTGTGGGTTGTGGGGGAGTGTGAGGTAAACTCTTAGTTTGTATTACTTCCAGGTAAACTCTGGTCCGGAGTAGTATTACCTGTCAGGGTCCCATATATTGGCAAAATTAAATGTTTACTGAACATGACACTAAACTGCATCGGCCACTATTGGTCAGGTTTTAGTTCTATTCCACCCACTACACTACATTCCTATTTTTTAGTCACTTCTACCCTTTTGTCTGGCTAACCTATTTCTCAATCTTATCAATTACACAAGATTTCCCCCCTAACCACCCAGGGTATGTTCCAAATCTATATCCAATGGTGAGGCCCTAATTTGGGGGTTTCGCTAAGTGTGGAGTCATTCCTTAGTTACCACTATTCTACAGGTCCACTCTGACCCAGAAATGGTAGTATCTGTCAGAGCCACATCTATGGGGGATAATACAAACTATCGTTTACAAACTATTTGCTTACAAAATATATGCCTACAAACCAGTCCTATACAAACTATATATATGGTTTTGTCATCTCATGTCTTTCAATCGTAGACGTGCCCCTGTTTATCCTGAGATTCTCATGAATTGATCTACTCTTGAGGAGAAATCGACTATGAAACTTCTCATCAAATTTTTCTTGGAGTTCATACATTATATCCATTGCTCTTTCTGCTTCTCGTAAAGTCGGTTTTCTCTATCGCTCCAAACACTTTCTCACACCGAGTTATTCTCTATCTCTACAAATCTACAATCAGACCATATATGGAGCACTATTATCATATTTGGGCTGGTGAATCTCTGTCCCATTTGAGGGTTCTTGATAAGGTGTAGAAACGTATCTGTAATTTGATTAGCCCCACTCTTTCTTCTTCTCTGCACCGCCTCTCTCACAGACGTGATGTTGCAAGTCAAAATCTTTTCTATAAATACTATTATGGCATGTGTTCTTCATGATTGTCTAATGTATTCTCTGCTTCCTTTGGTACAGCTCGTTTGACTCGTTGGTCTAGTCGTCTTCATCAATTCGCTGTTTTGATACATCATTGTAATAAATCTTCTCATTTTAGTAGCATATTCTTTTATAAACTGTATGCTTGTGAACCTCTCTTTCTGCTGACTGTTTTCTCCTACCTATAACCTTGGTCTTTTCAATATGCATCTCCTTATTTTGCGATAATCATCTTTCGTTTTTGCTAGCTCCTTACATAATGTGGCTTCATACCTTGTCTGTAATAATTTTCGATAAACATTGACTGAACGAATATTCATATATCATAACACTCAATTACCAATCAATCATTATTCCTGTCTGCATTTTCTATGAACGTATTTTCACACGGCTATATATCCATCTATAAATCTCATTGTCTATCTGCTATATATCAGAAATATTGCTCATAGTAAAAACAAAATATTTAAGTAATAAATTCAGTATGCCGAGAGCCTTGGAACGGGGAGATTTTTCAATACTCGTTGAGTGTTTTTACCAGTTAATGTGTATGTTTATATATTTGTCTATGTTACCATGAACAGTTATAAGTATATCTATTTATCTATCTATCTATCTATCTATCTATCTATCTATCTATCTATCTATCTATCTATCTATCTCACTCTCTCTCTCTCTCTCTCTCTCTATATATATATATATATATATATATATATATATATATATATATATATTATTAAACACCCAAATATTCGAATTTGTTAATTTATTTAAATGGCTAATAAAACTGACGTTTCGGTGAATGTGACCTCCATCATAGTATTTATACCCTGAGAAATGTCGTTGGTTAGAGTTAATTTATTGACATACTATGCCCTGAGAAATGTCGTTGGTTAGGGTTAATTTATTGATATACTATAAGCTGAGAAATGTCGTTGGTTAGAGTTAATTTATTGACATACTATGCCCTGAGAAATGTCGTTGGTTAGAGTTAATTTATTGATATACTATAAGCTGAGAAATGTCGTTGGTTAGAGTTAATTTATTGATATACTATGCCCTGAGAAATGTCGTTGGTTAGAGTTAATTTATTGATATACTATAAGCTGAGAAATGTCGTTGGTTAGAGTTAATTTATTGATATACTATGCCCTGAGAAATGTCGTTGATAAGAATTAATTTATTGACATACTATACCCTAAGAAATTTCGTTGGTTAGAGTTAATTTATTGATACACTATACCCTGAGAAATGTCGTTGGTTAGAGTTAATTTATTTATATACTATGACCTGAGAAATGTCGTTGGTTAGAATTAATTTATTGACATACCATACCCTGACAAATGTCTTTGGTTAGAGTTAATTTATTGATATACAATACCCGGAGAAAGATCGTTATTTAGAGTTAATTTATTGATATACTATGCCCTGAGAAATGTCGTTGATAAGAATTAATTTATTGACATACTATACCCTAAGAAATTTCGTTGGTTAGAGTTAATTTATTGATACACTATACTCTGAGAAATGTCGTTGGTTAGAGTTAATTTATTGATATACTATGCCCTGAGAAATGTCGTTGGTTAGAGTTAATTTATTGATATACTATAAGCTGAGAAATGTCGTTGGTTAGAGTTAATTTATTGATATACTATGCCCTGAGAAATGTCGTTGATAAGAATTAATTTATTGACATACTATACCCTAAGAAATTTCGTTGGTTAGAGTTAATTTATTGATACACTATACCCTGAGAAATGTCGTTGGTTAGAGTTAATTTATTTATATACTATGACCTGAGAAATGTCGTTGGTTAGAATTAATTTATTGACATACCATACCCTGACAAATGTCTTTGGTTAGAGTTAATTTATTGATATACAATACCCTGAGAAAGATCGTTATTTAGAGTTAATTTATTGATATACTATGCCCTGAGAAATGTCGTTGATAAGAATTAATTTATTGACATACTATACCCTAAGAAATTTCGTTGGTTAGAGTTAATTTATTGATACACTATACCCTGAGAAATTTCGTTGGTTAGAGTTAATTTATTGATATACTATGCCCTGAGAAATTTCGTTGGTTAGAATTAATTTATTGAAATACCATACCCTGAGAAATTTCGTTGGTTAGAGTTAATTTATTGATATACTATGCCCTGAGAAATGTCGTTGGTTAGAATTAATTTATTGAAATACCATACCCTGAGAAATTTCTGTTGGTTAGAGTTAATTTATTGATATACTATGCCCTGAGAAATTTCGTTGGTTAGAATTAATTTATTGAAATACCATACCCTGAGAAATTTCGTTGGTTAGAGTTAATTTATTGATATACTATGCCCTGAGAAATGTCGTTGGTTAGAATTAATTTATTGAAATACCATACCCTGAGAAAGATCGTTGGTTAGAATTAATTTATTGATATACTATGTCGTGAGAAATTTCATTTGGTTAAAGTTAATTTATTGATATACTATGCTCTGAGAAACGTCGTTGGTAAAAGTTAATTTATTGATATACTATACCCTGAGAAATGTCGTTGGTTAGAATTAATTTATTGATATACTATACCCTTGGAAATGTCGTTGGTTAGAGTAAATTTATTAATATACTATACCCTGAGAAATGTCGTTGGTTAGAGTAAATTTATTGATATACTATGCCCTGAGAAATGTCGTTGGTTAGAATTAATTTATTGAAATACCATACCCCGAGAAATGTCTTTACTTAGAGTTAATTGATTGATATACAATACCCTGAGAAAGATCGTTGGTTAGAATTAATTTATTGATATACTATGCCCTGAGAAATTTCGTTGGTTAGAATTAATTTATTGATATACTATGCGCTGAGAAATGTCGTTGGTTAGGGTTAATTTATTGATATACTATACCCTGAGAAATGTCGTTGGTTAGTGTTAATTTATTGATATACAATACCCTGTGAAATCTCGTTTGTTAGAGTAAATTTATTGATATACTATGCCCTGAGAAATGTCGTCGGTTAGAACTAATTTATTTACATAATATACCCTGAGGAATGTCGTTGGTTAGAGTGAATTTATTGATATACTATACCATTAGAAATGTCGTTGGTTAGAGTTTATTTATTCATACACTATACCCTGAGAAATGTCGTTTTTTAGAGTTAATTTATTAACATACTATACTCTGAGAAATGCCGTTGGTTTGAGTTAATTTATTGATATACTATACTCTTAGAAATGTCGTTGGTTAGAGTTTATTTATTGATACACTATACCCTGAGAAATGTCGTTGGTTAGAGTTAATTTATTAACATACTATACTCTGAGAAATGTCCTTGGTTAGAGTTAATTTATTCACATACTATACTCTGAGAAATGTCGTTGGTTAGAGTTAATTTATTGATATACTATACCCTGAGAAATGTCGTTGGTTAGAGTTAATTTATTGATATACTATACCCTGAGAAATGTCGTTGGTTAGAGTTAATTTATTGACATACTATACCCTGAGAAATGTCGTTGGTTTGAGTTAATTTATTGATACACTATACTCTGAGAAATGTCGTTGGTTAGAGTTAATTTATTGATATACTATACCCTGAGAAATGTCGTTGGTTAGAATTGTTTATTGACATACCATACCCTGAGAAATGTCGTTGGTTAGAATTTATTTATTAACATACTATACTCTGAGAAATGTCGTTGGTTAGAGTTAATTTATTGATATACTATGCCCTGATAAATGTCGTTGGTAAGAGTTAATTTATTGATATACTATACCCTGAGAAATGTCGTTGCTTAGAGTTTATTTATTGATACACTATACCCTGAGAAATGTCGTTAGTTAGAATTTATTTATTGATATACTATACCCTGAGAAATGTCGTTGGTTAGAGTTAATTTATTGATACACTATACCCTGAGAAATGTCGTTGGTTAGAGTTAATTTATTGATACACTATACCCTGAGAAATGTCGTTGCTTAGAGTTTATTTATTGATACACTATACCCTGAGAAATGTCGTTAGTTAGAATTTATTTATTGATATACTATACCCTGAGAAATGTCGTTGGTTAGAGTTAATTTATTGATACACTATACCCTGAGAAATGTCGTTGGTTAGAGTTAATTTATTGATACACTATACCCTGAGAAATGTCGTTGGTTAGAGTTAATTTATTGATATACTATACTCTTAGAAATGTCGTTGGTTAGAGTTTATTTATTGATACACTATACCCTGAGAAATGTCGTTGGTTAGAGTTAATTTATTAACATACTATACTCTGAGAAATGTCGTTGGTTAGAGTTAATTTATTAACATACTATACTCTGAGAAATGTCGTTGGTTAGAGTTAATTTATTGATATACTATACCCTGAGAAATGTCGTTGGTTAGAGTTAATTTATTGATATACTATACCCTGAGAAATGTCGTTGGTTAGAGTTAATTTATTGACATACTATACCCTGAGAAATGTCGTTGGTTTTAGTTAATTTATTGATACACTATACTCTGAGAAATGTCGTTGGTTAGAATTGTTTATTGACATACCATACCCTGAGAAATGTCGTTGGTTAGAATTTATTTATTAACATACTATACTCTGAGAAATGTCGTTGGTTAGAGTTAATTTATTGATATACTATGCCCTGATAAATGTCGTTGGTAAGAGTTAATTTATTGATATACTATACCCTGAGAAATGTCGTTGCTTAGAGTTTATTTATTGATACACTATACCCTGAGAAATGTCGTTAGTTAGAATTTATTTATTGATATACTATACCCTGAGAAATGTCGTTGGTTAGAGTTAATTTATTGATACACTATACCCTGAGAAATGTCGTTGGTTAGAGTTAATTTATTGATACACTATACCCTGAGAAATTTCGTTGGTTAGAGTTAATTTATTGATATACTATATATTGAGAAATGTCCAATTTGCGTGTTTCATGTTTAGTAGTATTTTTATTACTTAGTTTAGTTTCTCTCACATAATAGTTGAGTTCGCTCTAAACTTTCCAAAAAAACTGACAATAGAATATTTTTGTTGTTGCTAATAACCATACGTAATCTGTATTCCGAGAATGTCACTTAATCCATGATGTCACCAGAAAGTACATCCGTTTCATAGTTCGCGTCTTATCCGATGAGACGATGCATCACATAAAGCAATCATTTGATCTAAGAAGCTATTTAAAAAAAAATCTTTTTTCAACAAATTATCAGCCGCCATTTTTATATATTAAAGTTCATAGAATAATTCGTAGGATAACCTGAACGGAAAGAGAGATGACGTCTCCCAGGACAGCAATCTTTTAAAATCTATATGCAATATATCTTACCAATCACTTACATCTTACTTAATACTATTTTTCCTCCATTTTCTGCCATTCTTACGAACTTTCATTCGTACCATTTTTTCTCCGTCTCCCTCGTCTCTAGTCGACTTATAACAACACCCACACCTCTGAAAGAGGGAAAATAAAAAAAGGAAATTAAAAAACGCCAAAAAACAAAGCCTATTTTTCAAATTATACTTTGACTCCTGTGGTCATTTATTTCTTCTTTTCTTCCCATTTCATAGACAAGAGTTCATCAAACGAAAAGGGGGGGGGGAAACACTAGAAAAATGGAGTTAAATAAATAAATTTCAGACAGTCTTATCAGATTTTCAAATCTTTTATCTATGATACTGCATGCCATTATAA
Source organism: Sepiola atlantica (assembly GCA_963556195.1). Taxonomy (NCBI): domain Eukaryota; kingdom Metazoa; phylum Mollusca; class Cephalopoda; order Sepiida; family Sepiolidae; genus Sepiola; species Sepiola atlantica. The sequence goes on from OY744524.1 coordinate 1,659,857, forward strand.
ATAACGAAAATAAATAAAAACAATGGATAAACATCATCATCATCATCATCATCATCATCATCATCATCATCATCATCATCATCATCATCAGCAGCAGCAGCAGCAGCAGCAGCAGCAAGACAGAGAAACTCGAGTGAATTCAGAGAATAAAGAAACAATACACTGTTTAATGGCGCCGTTCTCTACAAAAGTAGTATTTTTACCCAAAGAACATCAACACACACACACACACAAACACACACACACATATATATATATATATATATATATATATATATATATATATATATATATATATATATATATCTATATATATATATATATTAAAGTATGAAAATATATTTATAGAAATAAAGCTACACACTTAGCCTGACGTTTTACTTTTAGGGATAAAATGCTAAAGCCTCTGTGTTATTTGATTGCCATAAATTTATGTTCATACTTTACTACGAATCAGGTATCGAGCACTGTTTATGTTAATACATATATAATCTATTATACCACCTCATTATATTATATGTGTATACATGAAATAATATATATATATATATATATATATATATATATGTATATGTATATATATATATATATATATATATATATATATATATATATATATATATATGGGAAGTGAAAAAGGAAAAACCAAGATATATTTGTTTATATATTCATCAACGTTTCGTCTTTATTTGTAAGACTTCCTCAGGATGATAATTTTAAGAAAAATGTCATCGAAATATTGGGTTGACATGATGGGTTGATGAGAAAAAGTAGTAGCCATGGCTGCTGAGAGCGCTGGACCAAGGTCCGGGCTGAGAGAAGTCAATGGCAGAGAGTGAAATGAATGTGGATGGCTGTTAGTGAAAAAAGGGAGGGGTGGGAGTGTTAGTGAATTTGTCTTAGGGTGGGAGAGAGGGGAGGGGGTCGAGGTTTTTGTCGTGGTAAGGTGTAGCATGGAATTTGAGGAGCTGGGAAAACCAAAGTGTTCCCCCTCCCCTCCTCTTTCCCCAGCTCCTTATATCAACTCCTAATAATAGTTGCGATCACTATAACTCGCCACCGATCCTAAACAGAAGCGACATTACTAAAACACTCAACTATCACTGACGTGCTGATTGGAAATTCCCTCAGAGATCTCATCAGAGATCTACTTTGGAGTAAATTGTATTCTATTGTTGAACATTGAACAGAGAGGGTGACTGAATTGGTTCAAGCAAGCACAGAAGCAGTTGTCCCCACCTCCCAATAGTTTAATTTGACCTGTGCAGTTGCTATATCGCATAAGTGACACAACTCAGCCATAAATAGGCAATCATGTATAGCATGAAAAAAAAAACACTGTTAAGTAGTTGCAGCTAAGAGTAGGTATACTGAGATGATTATAAATAATATCGTGTCCCAGAAATTAGGAACTCGCGATTTTTGGAAAATCGATAATATCGTGTCGAAATGCCTACGCAACGTTTTTCCCTTAGCTCCACGCTAGACTGAAAAATTCTATCTCCCTAATTTTCAACTATGGGTCGAAACGGCGCTAGATGATCTTATAATCTCATCTTCCTATGTCCTGGCTATCATTAGAAATATCGACAACTCTAAAGCATGTGGACCAGACATCATCCCTGCTATAGTTATAACGAAACACTCATCTGAGATGGCCCCTATTCTCTCCAAACTCTATGACAAATGCATTGTAGAATCTTGCGTCTATGCTCGCCTTGTCTCTGTGGTACCAATTTGCCAAAATTCTGGCGATAGAACTGATCAAAAATCTTCTCTCAGTTTTCGCTAAAATCTTTGAATTCTTTTATCATTCTAGCGATAGTTCATCATTTTGGAGATCATAAACTTATCTCTGGATTAAAGTCATCGCGTTTTACTGCGCTTATCCTAAACGTATGTCTGGCCAGATATACCACCCACTGGATAAGGCAGGTTAAGCTAGGGTCGTAGCGTTGGATATCTCCAAAATCTTTCACAAATTCTCAAGAAAACCAATTAGTACAGTATTACTTAATTATTATTTAATATAGTCAGATCTTGATTAGCTAAGAGAAAGATGCAGGTTGTTCTCAATGGTCGTACATCGAAACAAAATCACATTAACATGGGGATGTCCCAGAGCTAGATACGTGAACCTATATAATTACTGAACTTTATAAATGACATCCCCGATGCAATCGTGTCTTAGATGGGTCTATTTGCTGATAACACCACGCTCTATTCGCAAGAGAAAGGCATGATGCATGTAATCTTAAAAAATGACCTCACTTCTCTATTCGAATTGGGCCCAAAGTAAATGGTTACATTTTATGCTATTCCCTGTAAAAACTATAAGAAACCTTCAAACCACCAATTGTCATGGCAGATAGTACCCTTCCCTAACTGGAGACATTCAAACAACTCGGCCTGACATTAAATGGAATAAGTACATAGCATAGAAAATGGTGTCAGGTCGGCTGCTAATAATATAGGTTCCTTTTTGCCGGGCTAAAAACACTTCTCACATCTGTCAGTATGCTATATATTACAAAAGCCACCATTTGCCCGTGCATTAAGTAATGTTGACACCTCTAGAATTTCGAACCTAATAGGTCTCGCACTATCTGCAAAGCTTCAGCCCTTGTCTCATCCTCGTAGAGTTGCACGCATTTGCTTGTATTATAAGTACTTTCACGGAATGTGCTCCGATAAACTTTCTGCACTTGTACTCCTTAAACGAAAATACCCCCGATCCACCCGACTATCTGCAAAATCACGCCTCTTCAGTGTAGAGGTCCCCAGACGCAAGGTGATTTCTACACTGATAGCTACTTTCCTCGCACCACTTGCCTTTTGGATTCCTTTCCTACTAACTGTTTCCCCGATCAATTACACACATGCAGAAATTTAAATGTAATGCGAACAGACATCTAGCTCCCAACTTCCCACCCAGGTTGTTCCTAAAAATGCGACTCCTACCACAGTATCTAGTTGAACTTTAGTGGCAATACCCTTTGTTTAGTGTGAATAAAAGTTAAACAAACTGTAATAAATCGATACTCTCACTTGCAGAGTAACGGCACCTGGGATTTTGAAACGGTTACCTATCTAATTAATACTGTTAACGTTAATGATTCGAAGAGAACCTGTCTTTGAAACTTTGCACTTCAAGCTGTTGAGGTTGTCATATTTTCGCAAGTTAATAATGCACAAGTGAACATGCTAAAGCCGATAGGATTCGAACTCAGTTTGCTGATTTCATAATCCAAGCAACTAACGGCCCCGAATTAATTTAAAGATTATCATCCCTAGATTATATCCTAAACTTATTGTCATCAGATTGTATTTCTATCATCTTTTCATTTTTATAGAACTCGGATTACCGACTTGATAGTCAGCGTCACTCACGTCCTGTGTCAAGAGAAGACTATTGTGCTATTTGAATAAACATAAGAAAGGAGTAAGTGATTTGCGGCAGACAGATGGTTTAAGCTGATAATTGAGTGGAAGACAGCATGATAGGGAGAGGGGCTTCAAAAATCGGCGTTTGTACATAAAGAGACATGACGTGAAGGCTATTGAGATGGGGATTTCGATCGGCCTGTTTGTCACATTCAGTTTGAAATACACGCAGAGATTGAATGAAGTTGTCTGAGTTTAAATGCGTCTATAAGAGGTTCAATCCATCAATCGGTCTGTCACACTCGTTTAAATATAACTTTTGTAAGTCTGTCAGTAAATCAGACTTAAGTTTAAAAAAGCAGTTACATCGGCATGGCTTTTTTTTTTATTTGAATTCACCTAAACAAGACAGATTGCCAGAGACGTAACAGGTTACGGTGATTGGGAGTCAGATTTATAGGTAACATCCTAAGTAGGGAGGTATGTAGCTAGATGTTTGTTTACATTACATTTGAATTTCTGCATGATGGTGTTGTCGGGAAAACAGGGGGCAGGCAGAGAATTCCAATGGGGAACGGCTCGAGATAAGAATCTATTAGAGTAGAACATTTTCGTGCATCTGGGAACATCTACGGTAAGGGGTGTGATTTTGCTGATATTCAAGTTTGTTGGTAGTATTTACGTTGAAGGGGTTCAAGTGGAGTAAGTTCATTTACGTTGAAGGGGTTCAAGTGCAGTACGTCATCGAAACACATTCTCTTAAAGTACTTGTAAACAAATCACATGGATTCAACATTGCGGCGATTCGGACAAGGCTGGAGCTTGGTAGACACTGCGGAATCTATTAGCTTAGATACTCCTTTTTGTACGCTCCCCAAGAGGGAGATAATAATGGTTAAGTCACCAGCCTACATGTTGCAACAATAGTGGGGCTTCATGTCACGTTGGTCTATCATGCTCTTCATTAAAAACGCTTCGTAAGTGTTTCAGGCTTAATCTTAAAATAAGTTTTCTTGTTGTAAAATGTATAAGGTAACATTTTCGTCGCTCTGTCATCCTTAAGTTTGAAATGCCATTTTCGTCGGTCTTTCACACATAAGTTTGAAATAACATCTTCCTACGTTTGAAATAGCATTTTCAGCGGTCTGTCATGCTGAAGTTTCAATAGCATTTTCGTCAGTTTGTCACGCTCAAGTTGGAAATAACAAGTTGGTCGAACTGTGACGCGTCAGTTTGAAATAGCATTTTATCACTCAACGCGCTAAGTGACTGGGCACATCTTAAGTTTCTGCAGAACATTATTGGCGGACGACATAATTAAAAAGATAGAAATCGCGCTCTTTTCATTTTCGCGCTCTTTTTATTTCCGACATTGTCGGCCATTGCTATCTGCATAACGGAAATTCGCTGATGGAGATTCTGTCCGACAATTGTTATCATCAGTTTTCATGTTATTCCTTTTACACAGTGAAGAAAAACAGCAGGAGTTTAGCTTGATTGGAATTAATATGAACGTAACGGGCGCAAATGTAGTCTCAACAGAAAACATATCGCATATAAGTGTAATTCAATTTTGCAGATTAATACGTTTTACCATAATAAGATCTTAAAAGGAATCAAAATTCGACTAACCGGTTCGCTGGGCCGGCTGTGGTCGGGATTGATGATGATTTTCAGGAGTTCATTCTCTTTAGTCGGATCGCTGTTAACTGTTAAAGATTAATGCGTAGACGTTTGCACTCAAACTACCTATTTATTATATGGTCTCAAGTACATTATTTTGGCAGAGAGAGAAAGAGAGAGAGAGAAAGAGAGAGAGAGTTCACTACCAGCTATTTTATTCTCTATTGTGTCGTATCTTTCGCCAGATCGTTGTTAATTACCAATAATTAACGCGAACATATTTATACCAAAGCATATGTTGTTTATTTTATTATCTAAAAATATTATTTAGATACAGAGAAATAGATAGATAGATAGAGAGAGAGATACAGAGTCTATTATTCGCCATTTATAAAAAAAATCGTATTTAACACGTCCCACTTTGTGTCTAAATGGATTTCCCAGTGCGCAGCATACTACATGATAATTCATGTTTGTTTCTCCTCATACCGAACAAGTTTTAACTTTTGAAGTCAATGACGACATACACCGTATCGTGGCCTTTTTCAAGGCAACTACAATATATAACACTGAGTATGCGAAAGAAATGCATAATCCCACTACTAAGAAAACCTTTGTTACATCATTTTTAAAACTTTTATTTTAATACATTAGCATATCTTCTTGCAAGTTTGGATTATTTTTTAATTCTCATCCGAAAGATTCCCATGCTGTTCATATATAATTCGTTATTTATAACATAGCATACAACTGGTCTACATTATTTAAACACATCGATCCATGCTTGTTACGTCTTTGACATGCTCTCGCAACTTATGTTATATATTTAATTGACATTTGAAAGAAGGAAATAGAAAGTACATATCTAGGTTTCAAACGTTGACGCATGATAAGAGAAAAATCAACAAGACGTAGGAATTAGCATGTTATAATCTGAACATATTTTATTTAGTTGCGAGTCGAACGCACGTGTTTACATCTAGTCTTTAAAATAACGAGTAACAGATTTGGTCTCTCTTTTTGTCTCTGACTGAATAATGTACCCAAGAAATGAATAAAGAACCTATGTATATTGAGTTTAAGTGTCTTCGATTTAATTATTGGGAATTAGTAAAATTGGGACGTTTACAGGATATCAACTAGTGCGTATAGCTATAGAAGAGACCCACGGTGACTCATAAAGGTTGGCATATAAGAATGACCAGTTCGAATAGAAGGTATCCAATTTCAAAATGATGAACTAGAATGGCGTCGGAGGTTCGATACGATGTGTATAGTAGTCCAAATAATCCAATCAACACAGACTTTCCAATTTTTTAAATTTTGTCTGTTAAAGTAATGCATCTTCTTTTAAAAGACGTGGATTGGGTAGATCACTTTGAATAATTACAATCCTGAATTATGTGTTAAATTGTAAAAAGCTAACCCTAACCCTAACTCTAACTCTAACCCAAACCCTAACCCAATCCGAACCCTAACTCTAACCCTAACCCTAACCCTAACCCCAACCCTAACTCTAACCCTACCCCTAACCCTAACCCTAACACTAACCCTAACCCTAACCCTAACACTAACCCTAACCCTAACCCTAACCCTAACTCTAACCCTAACTTTTACCCTAACCCTTACCCTAACCTAAATTCTGTATTAAATTGTAAAAAGCTAACTCTAAGTCTCACCCTAACCCTAACTCTAACCCTAACCCTAACCCTAACTCTAACCCTAACCCTAACTTTAACCCTAACCCTTACCCTAACCTAAATTCTGTGTTAAATTGTAAAAAGCTAATTCTAACTCTAACCCTAACTCTAACCCTAACCTTAACCCTAACACTAACCCTAACCCTAACTTGAATTCTCTGTTAAATTGTAAAAAGCTAACTCTAACTCAAACCCTAACACTAACTCTAACCCTAACCCTAACCTGAATTTTGTGTTAAAGCTATTTTAAAAAATTAAAATAAATGTACATCTAAACGAATCTTTTGCAAAATATCGTGAATATTTCTTTTCTGTAAGGGATTACACAAAATGAAAGATAATGACCATTCAAACTTTTAAAAAGTGAATTTGAATGTTTTAATTCTGATAATGATAATTGATTATTTATCTTTATTAAGAATGTTAATTGCATGTTATTTTAGAGAAGGAAATGAAAGTTCGAATGCAAAGCGACATGAAGTTACTTCCTTCAAATCGAATATTTTTTAAATATTTTAAAATATTTTAAAATCTAGAATTTTATAATTTTTAAAATTTTAAAAATTTTAAAAAAATTTTAAATTTGAAAATTTTTATATTTTTTTACCATTTAAAATTTTTCTAAAATATTTTTAAATCGAGAGTTTTAATATATGAATTGAGAAAACAAGTTAGATATCAGATTTTGTAAAAGATACATTCCGTGTGTGGTGGAGTGAATGAAATGCAAGGCTTTTCGTTGTTGCTACTTACAAATTAAAAAAAAATGTCGTTTCTTCAATTTTCCAAAAAATAGAACAAAAAGAAAATTTTATTTTTCTACAATTTAACTAAATATTAAATACTGTTCAGTATTCGTTCTTAGTTTTAGCGTAAACAGTTTAGTTTGCATATTAGAAGATTCATTGAAAAGCGAAAATGGATGGATGAAAAAGGGAGAAAGAAAGAAAAGAATGTGTAAAATGGAAAAAAGTATGTAAAAAAATAAAAAAGAAAGATACAAGAGAAAATGATGTTGTAAATAAATTAGCGGTAGAAAAATAAAGAAATAAAGAATGAAAACAACAAAAAAGAATACATAAATGGTAAGAAATATAGAAAAACTATTGAAATGAAGAAAATAAAAAAGAATAACGAAAAAGAATATAAAACTGACAGAAAAATCTCAACAGTAAGCAAGAAGAAGACAAAGAGAGAGAAAATATTAATATGTAATACAATTTAAAAAAATAACAACAAACAATGAAATAATTATGAAAAAAAATAATAACAAAGAATGAGGAAATGAGAAAATAGAAAGAAAAAAGTTAAAGGAAGTATATACTTTAATAGAAGAACGTAGGATCACGAATAAAAAAAGATACATTAGGAGGAATGAAAGAAAAAAGAATAGAAAGAAAATAATAATAATAATAATAATAATAATAATAATAAATAAATGAATAAGAATAATATTTTGAAAAACCCAATCGACGTATTCTTTTGTTTTTTAAAATAAATTATTTATTCATTAAAAAAAACTTGAGATCTTTCAGCGTTATACGCCTTTGTCAAAAGTATAAGCATTTTCTCTGTTTCTTTTCGTTTACTTTTCTTTTTAATCCTTCTTGATTGGGACATTGTCTCAGCAAAGATGAAATTCGTCTTGATATTATGACGGTTGGTGTTTGAATGCCGGACGTGTGTATCACGTTGTTGAATATAATGAAGATGTCCACACTAGGAACGTCGATGAAAGAAAATGCGAATAATATTTTGAAAAACCAGAACAACGTATTTTTTTTTTGTTTGTAAAATAAATAATTCATTTATTCTACAAACTTGAGATCTTTCAGCGATATACGCCTTTGTCAAAAGTATAGATATTTTTTATTTTTATTTGTTGTTTATTTTTCTCTGTAATCCTTTTTAGCTTGGAACATTGTCGTAGCCAAGATGAAATTCGCAGTGATGTTATGACGGTTGGTCTTTGAATGAGGGTTTGTGTATTACGTGGTTTACATGTTGTTGAATATAATGAAGATGTCTTAATAAATGAATAAATACTACTGCTACTACTACTACTACTACTACTACTAATAATAAAAATAATGATAACAATGATAATCAACTGAGCGAACAGATCTAACTCTCACACTCTCTTAATAACTGTGGACAAAACCTGAGAAACGGAAAGGATGTTCGCAAGCGACAAAAGTGGAAACATATATTGAAAGAGGTAAAAAGTAGAAAAAAGTACATAGCTATGACATGGATCGAATACAAGAAACCTACGCCACAGCCTTTGCCTATGGAAAATTGAATGCTTAAGCCTGTACAGAATATCAGAGAAAGTGTCAACTTTATGAGGAAAGCAGTAGAACTCTTAAAACTGGATCAAACAGCTGAAGGACAGAATTTGACATAGATAAGAATATACATATATATTTTCCAGGGAGACTCTCTATCGCTACTACAGTTTATAAAAGTCACGCTATTACCTAACAACATATTCAGGAAGAGCGATAACCAATACAAATACAAAAGAAAAAAAGACCTCACGTATTGACCGATCTGAAACTATTTGAAAAAGACAAAATGGAACTAGAAAATCAAAGAAATACAACCATAATTTTTAGTCAGGACAATCAAATGGAATTAGAAATAGAAATGTGTGTACAATTAGAAATGAAGAAACGAAAACTAAACACATCAGAGTATATAGAACTATTCCACCGAGAGGCACGCGGGCGCTTGGCAACGTGAGGGATATAAATATCTGGGAGTTGTGACAGCGAACATCATCAAATCAACAAAGGTGATCACATGAGGCGCCTCTACCAGGGAATGCCGACAGGGCTACACAGGAAATTTTTGTTCGGATAGAATGCCGTTCCTCTTGGGTGTTTGTTGCAAATCCCACTTTCCGACCTTGTGTCACATCTTCCCGCTGTGGGAGGGAGATTATAAAAAATACCCGAGAAGAACAAATACACACCTTGAAAACAAACTGCATAGTAAAAACATAATAAAATGAATAAATGTGTGAGCAGTATCTATACTACAATATTCTGGACTCTTGATAGGTTAGATAAAAATTGAACTCAAGCATATGGACAGTGGGACCCGGAAATTAATGATAATGCACCATACAAGAAGATGATACTGACTGGCTCTATGTAAAAATGTACGTGGAAGAAGACTGGAAAACATAGAATACAACGTGGATAATGCAATAATAAAAACTAGTACATAAGTACATAACTCAATTTAGAGATAGACGGATTACCACTGAAAAACGCAGCACGAAACTAAACAATACAAAGAGCAGCGAAGCTGGAAACAAAAAAGGTGAGAAAAGAAAAATGGGAAGAAAAGCCGCTACATTGACAATTTATAAGATTGAGCAAAAATATGAACGTATGTACATGACTACGTAAAATACACTTGAAAAGAGAAAGGGAATCGTTACTAACAGCCGCACAAAACAACGCGATAAGAAAAAATATACAAAACTAAATATAGAAAAAAAATAGGAAACAGTAAATGTAGATTCTGTCGATAAAAAGAGAAAACAGTAAACATATCATAAGCGAATTCATCAAAAAGAATACAACAAACAGACATGACTGGGTTGGGATTTATGGCCCACTAGGAACTATGTAAATGAATGCATTTTTAACACCAAGACGAATGGTACAAGCATACATCGGATACAGAGAGGGAGAGAGAGAGAGAGAGAAAGAGAGAGAGAGAGAGAAAGAAAGAGAGAGAGATAGAGAGAGAGGAGGCTCCCGTACTTACATGCATGACATTAGTTTATGATTTGGGGGAATCTAGCCTACAAAAAGGGGAATAACAATTCTTGTAATGCCATGTTGACACTCACTCCGAATGATTGAGTCTCAGGCTACATGCAATGTTCTTGGCCTTTTGGTCAAGATCAAAGTGTAGTATCTGTTCCGATGGATACTGCACCCCATAGACTGGTATTGTCTTGGCCTTCGGGGCTTGATTTACGCCGATCTATGGGTCTGTCCTGTGCAGTTCTAGGAGGTCCACCCTCCCAGGCTTCGCCTCCCCTCTTTGGGGAGGAGTAAGTTTATTGCTTACTGCTTGAGGCGCCCCTACCGGGAATGCCGACGGGGCTGCCCAGGCAATTTTTAAACCCCACTTTCCCGACCCGACCTTGGGTCACATCTTACTTGTGGGAGTAAGATAAAAACTGGCCTTGTGCCTAACTCCTGGAGAGGAGTAAATCAATACATGCAATGAATCAAACTATCTTTAGATTAATTTTGCGAGGAGAAAAGATGGTGGAACGCCCCTCGCCGTTGAAAAATAAGTATCCTGTAATTAATAAACTACTGTAGAGAATTTTATGAAATTTCGAACATAGATAGAAGACGTTGTAGGAAGTGAAATGAGCTACGTTCTATTAATTTTTATAAAACGAAGGCGGATTAGGATATTTTCCCCTTGAAAATATACGCTTAACAACTTCTTAATGAAATTTTGAACATCATAAATACTTGACATAAAAAGGGGATGTAATAAGGTATGTTTGATTTATTTTTGATGGGTGAAAATGGAGGATAAAAGTTATTTTTGTTGTACTTTCGTTTACCGATGAGTGTATCAACCATTATACATCCGTTTCATCGTCGTGAACCCAGGTTATCTTTGTCTGCTGATAAAGTCACTCGGACACCGATGTGTATAAAAAAGAAGACAGTTTATTTTTAAAAAACAGTCACAGGAAACCTTAAGGAGACAACTTGTATAAACGTGTGTGTGTGTGTGTGTGTGTGTGTGTGTGAGAGAGAGAGAGAGAGAGAGAGAGAGAGTAAGACACACAGATAGATAGACTTGTCTGGCCACGTTTAATCACATTGTGCTCCCCTTATTGAGGACAGCAGCCGAACAAGTCTTCCCTTTTTGAGATCTCGCTAGCTAAGAGACAGAAATTCCTCGGCCGGAAGAAACGTGGTTTTCGTTGACTTCCGGTCTGATAACCTTTCACGTTTAAAAGTGTCACACAAACATTCCCACTCAATCACGACCCTTGCTACATAACACTTCTTAGTCGTGTTGCATGTATTGTACCCCCCAGGACAACCCGGGGAACTTCGGGCCCCATGTTAGTAATAAGATTTACAAAAATATAAGGTGGTTAAAGGAAAAAGGGGATTGTAAAAATAATGGGAAAAGGTAACATTCTGATTAAAAAATGAAAGAATTACAAAGAAAAATTAAGAAAATAAGGAAAGAAGAAAATGAGAGGAAAAGAAGACGTGGAATGGTGGAAAAACAGAAAATGGATATAAAAATAAAAGAAATGAAAAAAAATAAAAGACACAAGAAGAAACAGAATAATAATAAAAGAAGAAAGAAGACGAGTGAAAATGAAGGAGAAGAAGAAAAAAAAGAAGGGTATGAGAAATGAGATGAATAAGAAAAAAATGTTTTTAAAATATTTAAAAAAATGGAAAAAACCTAAAAGAGGAGAAATATTAAAAAAAAAGTTAAATTATTTATTATTATTTCTCCAACTCAATTTCTATATCATTTTAAGAAACGATTCTTTCAGGCAACTTAAAAGTCATCATTAGAAAAAGATAAGGACTGGCTATAAAGTTAGATGTTTAATGAGTACAGTCGATAGTCTCCGTATCCTTATCAGTAAAGCAGCTGTCACGTTATGACAGGCTTACTAACGCCACCAAGAGATACGATAAAAAGGAAAACAAAATATAACTGTTGGACCCGGGAGAATACTGGGGAAAGTGTCCGAGATTTGACAAGATTTGTAATCACCCAATCTACATCGATAACCACTGGAAAAGACAGGCAAAGGCATGGAATAATAATAATAATAATAATAATAATAATAATAATAATAATAATAATAATAATAATAATAATAATAATTATAATAATGATAATAATAATGATGATAATATTACAAGAAACACTATAAGCTTCCCCCTTCCCTCCCCCCCCCAACAAATAAATTAAATATAATTTTTTTTTTAAATTAATTATAAAATATTTTTTTAAATCGTGCACTCTACTGGAAAAGTGCAAAGAATGCTGGGACCTTGGGGAGGCTTATTGCCACCCAAATCTCAGAGAAGACCAATTGTCCTTACCAGCGAGAAATCAATGGTAAGAGGCTGTTGCGATACCGCATTGTTATCAAAAAGAGGTGAAGAATACTGGAAATCTGGGGAGACTTGTTGTCACTCAGACTCCAGGATATACCACTGGTTGTTGTCGGTGAGCAATCACTGACGATGATCTGTGTGAGAACTCCTAGTGAGTACAAATAATAATTTTTCCTAGCACTAGGAATACTCCCCAAAAACCTGGAGAAAAGACTGGATAAATTGGAATCAAAGGGACACTCGAAACATACAAAGGACGGCAATGATTAAAACAGCTGCAATCTTAAGGAAAATCCTTGAATGCGGAAACCAACCCGCATAAGATACAAAGGAGTTTAGAACAGGGAGAAAACAAAACTACACGAAGAACACCATAACACGAACCAAGGAACAGAAACTGCAAGAAACATTACTTCATAATCTCCCCCCCCCCCCCATAAATTACACCGGCCTCAGCTATGACTACACAAAAATGAACCAAGGAACAGAAATTACAAGAAATAACAATAAGCTCCCCCCTCTCCCCCACCGCACCCCCAAAAAATAAATAAAAAATAAATTTTTTTTTTAAATTTTGAAATTTAAAAAAATTAAAAATTAAGAAATAAATAATTTGTTTTTTTTAATTAATAACATTTTTTTTTTTAATGGTGCTGGCCTAGGCTGACACCAGACACAATATTTGTAGAGGGTCGATGAGGATGAGAAGACCGAGGAAGGACAGCACAAACCAGACCTCTAATGGAAAAGTGCAGAGAATGCCATCCAAATCCCAGAGAAACCAATTGTCCTTACAAGCGAAACATCAATGGTAAGCGGCTGTTGCGATACCGCATCGTTATCGAAAAGAGGTGAAGAATACTGGAAATCTGGGGAGGCTTTTTTTACTTAGACTCCAGGTTGTTGTCGGTGAGCAATCACAGTGGGTACAAATAAGTGGGTACAAATAATAATAATAATAATAATAATAATAATAATAATAATAATAATAATAATAATAATAATAATAATAAAAGTGAGGGAAAGTCATTTAACATCATTACAATAAGAAAATTGAGTATCTGAATGGAAGTATTTTTCAGTCCTGAATATATGTTACGATAATACGAAACAACTGTAGCATATATAAATCTCAGGCAAACTGAAATAGAAAAACTATAAACACAACTAGAAGAATACAAGGAAGATTACACAAAACCAAAGGACTGAAAAGGCAAAGCTAAACAAGAAAACTCACATAATCTAAACCCAGCAAAAACAATTCGGTTGCATTAGCATCGGTTTGTGCCATATGAAACCAAGTAAATAATAATAATAATAATAATAATAATAATAATAATAATAATAATAATAATAATAATAAGATTAATAATAATAATAATAATAATAATAAACACCACGAAAATTATGGACAGAGGGTCGAGGAGGAAAGCGCAAACCAGACCTCCACTGGAAGAGCGCGGACAGCTCTGGGACCTGGGGAGGCTTGTTGCCACCCGGGCCCCAGAGGGGACCAATGGCCCTTATCACCGTGAAATCGGTGGTAGGTGGCTGTTGCGATACCGCAAGGTCATTAGCGGTGATGAACGAAAAGAGGTGGGGCATACTGGAAGTCTGAGGAGACTTGTTGTCACTCAGACTCCAGGGAATACCACAGGTTGTTGGCAGTGGGCGATCACTGACGATGACCAGTGTGATAACTCCTAGTGAGTAAATAATAATAATAATAATAATAATAAAAATAATAATAATAATAATAATAATAATAATAATAATAATAATAATAATAATAATAATAATAATAATAATAATAATAATAATAATAACAATAATAATAAAGGAAAGAATAAGTACTTATCCAAATTTGAATTTTATGGGCAAAAAATGAGGGACTTAATCTACATAATATTGTATAATAATATTTTTTTAAATTTCACTTTAATATAAACACAACAGTATTTAATTATTATTATTATTATTATGATTAATAATAATAATAATAATAATAATAATAATAATAATAATAATAATAATAATAATAATAATAATGACATTAAAGCTTAAATAGATAAAACCCGTGTGGACAAAGAGACGGAACAGTAACTCATATAATAAGTGAATGTAGCAAACTAGCTCAAAAGGAATACAAGAACAGGCATGACTATGTGCGGAAAGCAGTACACTGGGAACTGTGCAAACAATTGAATTTCGAATACGTATAAACCAGAAACAGTACTGGAAAACTAAAAACAGTAAATCATCTGATATATGGATATACAAACAGACAAACTCCTACAAGCAAATAAGGTTATTATTTGCGGTGGCCATCGAAAAAAGTGGAGAATACTGGAAAACTGGGGAGGCTTGTTGTCACTCAGACTCCAGAGAATACCACAGGTTGTTGTCGTGAGCAATCACTGATGATCTGATGATGACCTGTGTGAAAACTCCTATTGATTAAAAAAAAAAAATAATAATAATATAGACAAACATACGCAGACATGTAGTCGCACCAGTATTGGCTGCAACTACATAAATGGTTGTGAAAGGGCGAAGGAGGATAAACAATCCATGAAACGCGAGCACCAATCAGACCTCCACTAGGGAGGCTTATAGCCATTCAAACTCCAGAGAAGACCTACGTTTCCATTGATAAATCAACGGCTGTTGTGATAACGTCAAATTATTTACAACAATTATGAACAGCGCAGAGAGTTCTCAGAAAATTGTTAGTGAAATTTGTTATTGCCAGTGAGAAATCACTGATAATGAATTCGTGAATATTTCTAGTGAGTAAATAATAGAGACCATTCATGAACTGGGCAATGAAACAACTTTAAATCTGGTTTAAAAGAAGTAGGAATCAAATGGCTATTCACAAAGCATCATACCCTCAGGATGATGTTGATTAATTCGGTGTAATAAGAAAAAGAAAGGAAGAGAACTGGTATGCATTGAAGATTTTATAGAAGTCAATTGTATAGAGGTCAATTGTATAGAGGTCAATTAAACAACTAGAGGAATATGTAACAAGCCGCGCATGCGTGGTCCCCCTCTGTATGTGACTCGATGTGGCGAGTGTAAAATGCAATAAATTTGGGCAATTTGGGGCATTTTTGACCCCCCTTTGACCCCCTGGGGGCGCGAAGCAGAATTTTTCTGAGATCAAGGATGCTCATTTTATATCCAGAAAAATTGCCTATACATATTGGCCAAGTTTCAGAAAAATTGAATGGATGGATCAAACGTTATAGGAGAAAAGGGTCATTTTTTGCCATTTTGGGGGCTTTTGACCCCCTGGGGGCGCGAACTAGATTTTTTCCAAGGTCAGCGATACTTATTTTCTATTAGGAACAATTGCCTCCATATTTTGGCCAAGTTTCAGAGAAATTGAATTGATGGATGAAAAGTTATGGGGCAAAACATTTCATTTTTTGCCATTTCGGGGCCTTTTGACCCCCTGGGGGGCTAACCAGATTTGTTTTCAAAAATCGGAGAATGCCACTTTCTAACCTGACCAAAGTTACAACTTCATGCAAAATTTGAGAGAAATTCAATGGATGGTTGCGGAGAAAAATCCAGACGGACGGATGGACGGACGGACGGACGGAAATGCTTCAAAACATAGGTCTCCCGATTTTATAAATCGGGGTACTAACAAAATAAAGCATTCCTGTGTGTTGGCGGTACGATGAGGCCGCTGAATAAGCGGCTACGCCTGTCGCGTGGCACGCAGAAGCGATGATCGAAGACATTTTACAATGCAAAGTAGTCAGCGTCTTCGGCATTCGAGAAAGTGTGATGCTAAGGAAGAGCAGGATTCAGAGCCAGACAGCTTGCGTCATTGGTGTTTGTTTGTTCCGTCGGCGAGAAACGTGGGCTTTGGTGAGTTGTTAATACATTTCAGGTGTCGTTTATTTTTTAATTAAATTTTAATGCGAATTTTCAACTTTCAATCCAACACTCATACTGGTAATGAGGGAGACAAATAAACGTTTCACAATTTACATTGCTCTTTTTTTTGTAACTATGGTGTAGTTCTGAAGTAAGTGGTACACGTTGATCATTTCTCTACGTTCAGGAAAGGTTGCCACATTCTCTACGTTCAGGAAAGGGTGACACATTCAGATTTGTGGTATTTTTGCATTAACAATTTTCACATATAAGCCCTGCTGCTTCCGAACCAAACTTTAGATACCACCATGGAAAAGCTCACGCACAAAGAAAAGTAATCGCACATTTAATTGGTAGATAAAGGATGAATAGAACACTGTTTCTCGCGAAACTGTGAAAATGAGAAACAGTGTTTTATATATTCTTTATCTACCAATGAATGTTGCTTCCTTGTGCCTGTTTTACAAGTACTTCGATGGATTGTGCTCTGATGAGATTGCTGCTCTGGTGCCCCCACGACGCAAATTCACTAGACCAACCCGACAATCAGCGAAACCCCATCCATTCACTGTGGAGGTTTCAGATGCCGAATAGCTTTCTACTCCAAAAGCTTCTTTCCTTGTGCTGCTGGAATCTGGAACTCCCTCCCTGCTCCCTGTTTTCCTGACGGTACTGACATGCAGAAATTTAAAACTAATGTAAACAGACATCTCGTTGCACAGCTCCCAATTTAGGTTGACCCACACTCCCTAAAAAAACTTTCTCCCTTTTTTTCAGTAGCCCCTTACGTCTACAGTTGCGGTCTACCTTGTTTGGGGTGAACTATGTTACTAAATAAAATACTTGTTCCCCATCAACGACTCTAACCCACACCCACCATGTTTGCCAGAGATCGCTTGCAGCAGGTCGTCAAAATGTCCCCCAGAGTTCTCTACTTGCTACATGTTGTGCTGCCGACTGTATCGACACACAGAGGTTTAAAACATCTCGCTAAACTGCTCTCAACTTAGGATGACACCCAAAACCTACGCCCTAATTCTCAGTAACCCCTTTACATCTACAGGGGCGGCCTGCCTTGTTAGTGGTGAAATATGTTTAAAAAATGTAAGTGTGATGAGTTACACTAACCACTCTTTTGTCGTGTAATGGATTCCATAGGTGCGTGTTAGGGTTAGGGTTAGGGTTATAGTTAGGTTATACAAACCACTCTTTGGTCGTGTAATGTATTCCATAAGTGCGTGTTAGGGTTAGGGTTAGGGTTAGGTTAGGTTATACTAACCACTCTTTGGTCGGGTAATGGATTCCATAAGTGCGTGTTAGGGTTAGGGTTAGGGTTAAGGTTAGGGTTAGGGTTAGGGTTAAGGTTAGGTTATACTAACCACTCTAGGGCGCGTAATAGATTACATAGGTGCGTGTTAGGGTTAGGGTTAGGTTATACTAACCAATCTTTGGTCGCGTAATGGATTCCATAGGTGCGGGTTAGGGTTATGGTTAGGGTAAGGTTATACTAACCACTCTTTAGTCGCGTAATGGATTCCATAGGTGCGTGTTAGGGTTAGGGTTAGAGTTAATGTTAGGGTTATGGTTAGGTTATACTAATCAATTTTTGGTCGCGTAATGGATTCATAGGTGCGTGTTAGGGTTAGAGTTAGAGTTAATGTTAGGGTTAGGGTTAGGTCATACTAACCACTCTTTTGTTGCGTAATGGATTCCATAGGTGCGTGTTACTTAAAAGTTCTGACTTATTTCTCAAGGAGTGACCGACAAGCACGAAGCTTCCTTCTCGGCAAGATTGAAATGGAGGAAAATATCCATATAAGTGTCTAGCTGATGTCTAATACAACTCCTAAAAACCCCTTGTGTATGTTGCGTCAAAACAAAAAATCTACTACAAATTAAAAACGCTAAAATTGAAATAAAGGATCTCAACTCTAAATAATTAAATTAAAAACGGTCAAACAAAAATTGAAAAAACTAAAAAATATTACAAATTGTCAAAAAATTGAATTTTTAATTATAATTTTTCTAATATTTTTTTAAATAGTATTTGTTTTTAACTTGAAGTTCAACTTGTTTAATTTGAAGTCAAGTTTTCTTTTCATTTGAGTTTAAAACGGTGTTATAACATCATTATTTACCATCCAGCTTTTATCAATGTCTATTTCAGCTATTTTAAGTTGATGGGTATCATTTTTAATTTGATGTTGTTCTTTTTTTAATTTGAGGGTAAGGTGTAGTATTATTGGTGATTCAAACGATTATGACAAAGTGTGAAATGAGATGGTGTAGATTAAAACAAATACTACTACTACAACTACTACTACTACTACTACTACTACTACTACTACTACTACAGATTCGTGTTTTGCCGATGTTGTTGCTACAACAAAATGAAAATAACACAAATAATAAAACGAAGAATCAGTAGGAGTTATCGATCTGTGTTCTGTGCCAATTAGATTTTCATAATCGACAACTGATCTTATCAGCAACATCGATTCGGCTTTTGCTTAACAGGCGATTGAGATAAACGACTTGTGTGTTCGTCATCTTGACAAACCGGCAGAGATGATGGCCACCAGAGGGCACCACTGCAAGGAAACAAGGAAGGGAGGAAAGAAGATGGTCGATGCATTTGACGCCGTCGTCGTCGTCGTCAAATGCATCTTATCTTATTAAGCTTACGAGTCTGCCTTGTCGGCTTTTACTCTCTTGTTTTCCACCCTACAATCTACCTTCAGAGTCATTTGATTATCCGGTGATGTTGTTCCATCTTCCTTGAAAACTCCGTCGTCGCCCTGTTTAGCCCGTAACAATACACACACACACACACACACACACACACCCCACACACACACACATATATATATATATATATATATTAGATTTTTGAATGTGAGATGATATATATATATATAATTATTTCCACAATCAGACAACGCCGCAGCGCACAACCCATGAAAGAAACAAACCGGAAGTCTTAGACTCGAGTTTCGCACTCCTTTGGGCTCATCAGTGAGAACACATCCGAACTCAGTATTCGAAACTTGAGTCTAGAACTTCCGGTTTGTTTCTTTCATGGGTTGTGGGCCGCGGCATTGTCTGATTGTAGAAATAATTATCGGGGCTTGATTGACGCCGGTCTATGGGTCTGTCCTGTGCAGTTCTAGGATGGCCACCTTCCCAGGCTTCGCCTCCCCTCTTTAGGGAGGAGTAATGCCCGAGGCGCCCCTACCGGCGAATGCCGACGGGGCTGCCCAGGCAATTTTTAAACCCCACTTTCCCGACCCGACCTTGGGTCATCGCTTACTTGTGGGAGTAAGATAAAAACTGGCCTTGTGCCTAACTCCTGGAGAGGAGTAAATCAATACTCGATAAGCGTTTGTGTTTTTAAAAAAATATATATAATAAAAATGTATAAGATATCTACATATATGAGAAAGGAAGGATGAGAGGAATCCGACATGATGGGAAATGAAAAAAAGGAAAAACCAAGTAATATTTTTTGTATATCAGTGGTGACTTTGCACAGCCTGGACTCTCCTCCAGCGCTACTACTTTTCTTCATCTCTCCATCATGTCAACAGCAAATTTCGATGTACTTGCATGACATTTTTCTTCAAATTATCATCCTGGGGAAGTCGTACAATAAAGACAAAACGTTGATGAATATATAAAAAAACATCTCTTGGTTTTTCCTTTTTACTTTTCCTATACACTTTTATATAAGAAATAATAATACGAAACGATGTTTATATAGTTATATGGTTAAATTCGTATAAGCAAACCTGTTTTGAAATAACTATATGACACAATTCTAAATTGTCAAATTTCAGTCGTGAATATTTTTAAATAGAGTTTTGTCATACGTGTTCATATTATTATTAATCAGTTATTAGTAATCAATAATAACTTTTAAAGTTTCGAAATGAGAAAACCTTAAATAGAACATGGATTTTACAAACCTTTTAAGCAGGACCGATTTGAATAGCTTTAATAAATGAATCAGCAAAACTCTCAGGAAGCAGCAGACCATCATCCTCTCTCATCAGAAATTCAACATTTAGTCAACCTGCAATACATGGAAACGACACACATAAACGATTTATCATGGATAAAGTAGTAAATATTATACCAGCAATAATTAAACAGATCTGAGCTGTATAATTACCAATCGGTGTAATAATACAGAAATGTTCGGTGCGTTTTTTTTTCGTGTCAGATTTGTTTTATGAAAGAATAGTTTGATATCAAGGGAGATAATAAGAACATCTAAATTTCTAAAAATAAAAATAACAATTTGAAATTGAGAAAGTAGTAGTCAAACAGAAATGATTCTACAAATTCCAAAATGCTAATTATTTTTAAGAGAATCTGATATATTATACATGTAAAAATGCAAATATAAATTGACCAATCATCAAATAATATGTTAAGTTTTCACATTAAAAACATTTATGCATTATTGATGTATCAGTTATAATCCAATGTAATAAAAGATTAAGTATATATATATATATAAAACTACTGCAATGAAAACAACAGATACAAAGGCTTGCAACTGCACAAAAAAAAAGAATGCCCATTACAACAAAATTGCCAAATAACTCAATCAGTATATCAAGCAACAATCTCTACTAAAGAAAATCCAACCCTAAAAAAATTCTTCAAAAAAGGTATACCGGCCATAAATGCTCTTTTAATAACTCTACATATAAAAAAGAACCTCACTTTCTATATATTACTGGGAACTATCCAACAATAACCAATCACCAATGATGACCTGTAACACAATCAGAAAAACTAGCACCTTCGGTTCCCTAAACTCACCTTGTTACCCTTGTCTAACAGAAAAACTTGAAATAATTAAATTTAGTGAGAGAGGCAAACTCCTAAACAAAAAACAAGAAACTTCAATTAACGGTAGGCATAATAGATTACACCTTCTTAATAATCCACTTAAAACCCCTCAAGCTAATACTATCTCATGAAAAAACAAAAACACTTTACCTATCCACTAACGGTAATTTTGTCAACATAACTATCATCTTACACCATTCTTATTAATTATTATTATTATTATTATTATTATTATTATTATTATTATTATTATTATTATTATTATTATTATTACAGTTTTTACTACAATCACTACCTATAACCATCATTATATCTATTATTTGAACAACCACCTCTACTATTATCCAGTTTTATAAATCAATTTTAGTATTAATTTTATTATTATTATTCATAATAATACTATAATTTTATTATCATTATCATCATTATTACAATTATTAAAATTATCGTGGCCACAGTTATTACCATTATTATAGCTATCACTATTATTTTTACGATTATTTATTAGTATTATCACAACAGATAATTTCCCTATTACTAAATATTTTATTTTTATCTTTATTATCATATTTACAACTACCATGATTAATATTAATTGTCATCTTCTGTATTTTTCTTTACCCTCTAATATTCCCTTATATTTTTATCCATCTATTGCTTACTATTTTAGATTACTATGATCGATTATTATTATCATTATTACTATTTTAAACTTAATTATCTGACATTTAATTATTTGTCATTTCTGTACTATTATCGAGATTAATATTATTATTAATGTTAATGTTCTGTTTGCTATTATTATCATAATTATTATTATTTGTAGCAGTGGCATTGACAATATTACCATTTTATTATTATTAATAATAACATTGATATTGCCATTGTTACCGTTACTTGACTTTTACTTCCATTGTCATTATGTGTTTTAGTAACAATGTTGATACCACCATTAATGACAATGCCATTATCTATTATTCTATTATTTTAATTATTATTATTATTATTATTATTATTATTATTATTATTATTATTATTATTATTATTATTGTTATCATTGTTGCTTTTATTATTATTATTATTATTATTATTATTATTATTATTATTATTATTATTATTATTATTATTATTATTATTATTATCATTATCATCATTATAATTACTACAACTATTTGTATTGTTTTATTATTATTTATTATTTATTTTATTTATTTTTTACTATCATTATGACTATTGTTGGGATAATTGAGGTTACTATTGCGATTGCTGCTGTTGGTATAACTACTATTATTACTATTTTTATATGATTAGCATTATTGCAACCACTAATTCATACAACCATTATATTGCTACCTACTTCTATATCTTTATTATTAATCTTATTATTATTATTATTATTATTATTATTATTATTATTATTATTATTATTATTATTATTATTATTATTATTATTATTACCTTCTAGTATTTCTAATATTTCTTAATTATTCTATTTTTCCCGACTATTATTTTTTTTATTCATTCTTAATTATTATTGACCGCTATTATTGTTGTTGTTGTCGTTATTATTATTATTATTATTATTATTATTATTATTATTATTATTATTATTATTATTATTATTATTATTATTATTATTATTTTTTTTTTTTTTAAATTATTATTATTATTATTATTATTATTATTATGATTATTATTATTATTATTATTATTATAATTATTATTATAAATAATTAATAAAGGCGGCATTTTAGTTCTTTTAAATTAAATTAAATTACAGTATTACTGTTATTATCATTCATTTTCATCATCAATATTATAATAATTTATATCATTTCAATTATTATTGGTGTTTATTATTATTATTATTATTATTATTATTATTATTATTATTATTATTATTATTATTATTATTATTATTATTATTATTATCATTATTATTATCATTATTATTATTATTACTAATAATTCTGTTAGACTTAACTAATTTACTAATATATTTGTTTGATTTATTAATTTATAAATGATAAGTTGGTAAACTCCAGACAAAAAATAAAAACAGTATAAATTTATAATCAGTGACACATTTGATTAACAACCCATTACCCCCACCCCCATTACTCGCCCATACCGCTAATTACGGCTGATCCGGGGCACGCACGCATACACATTTATACACAAAATTACAGTTGTCTTGAAAATACGCTTGTTCTCTCAAGTTTAAAATAACTGTCGATTTCTTTAGCCACCTCAACCTGCATGTTTCTTCCCTCTCCCACCTCTCCCCTCTCGGTCTGAATTAACAGACATTTTCATTTCTCTATCTGTCTACCTATCTATCTTTCTATCTGTATATCTATCTATCTATCTATCTCCACGCGACTCTATTCATTATATGTCTCTCTTTCCACTTTATTCTATTTATTTATTTGTTTTGTTTGTTTTAGATTTTAGATTTTAACATTTTGATTTTTAACGGTCCTAAACCACGTGACTCCCTAAATTTTAAAATGTTAAATTTCTTTCTTTTCTTCTTCTCCTTTTTCTCACCACTTCATTCTCTCCAAATATGATCTGAGGTTAAGATCGGATTCTAACTCTGCCTGATGAGATCTCAGTTCATAATAACTGTTGATCGATAACATCGACATGACAGTGTCGAAGATTTCGTACATGTCTGTGTAAATAAAAATTATCATATATATATATATATATATATATATATATATATATATATATATATATATATATATATATTTGTATAATTGGGCAGCATTCTTTCTTTTATACATGTTTGATTAAACAACATTGCCAACTTCTGCTTATTCAGCTTTTGATCCGTTTTTTTCTAGTCTTTGTACGACGGATTTGATGTTATAATCCAAGGAGTATAAAAAATATCCGTATTTTGTGCGAACGTTTTCGACCGACATCGGTTGTCGTCAGGCGGTTGCAAAATGAAATAAATTGGTGAATCTATCAAGAGGGCGCTCTTTTAAATTATTTCAATAATGGAGGCATTGTTTATACGCATTAATACCGCAAACATCAACCATTCCCGTTATGAGGGGGGGGGGTGAATGTGTATTGAAGTACTGTTGGAATCTCGTCTCTACAACCACTGTCAATAATTCCCCTTTCTCCATCTGTGTACCTAAAACTGAACTGAAATTCCATAAGCAAATTTCTTTCCTAGAACTGCATTTTTGTGGAACACAGTAACTGGGTCTGCTTCCCAGCTGACTACAAGATCGCCGTTTTCATGTCCAATGTTAGCACCTTCTTGTTGAGCCGTCCTCTTAAATAATCAGTTTCTGACCAGTTACAACCATCGGTATTAATCCTCCATTTGGCCTTCCATCTGACAAACACAATACTTTTTATTTGGACCTTGATTAGCGGTGACTTGTTATATATATAATTATTTATATCTACATACGCTTACGTTTCAAGCTTATTGCTCTCATCAGGGCAGAAAAGTAACAATAACCCGGTTCACAGAGTCAGCTTAGAATCTGCAAACAGTCGCCATATTCACTCGGCCACCGGAAACTGTCACGTGATTGAGGGAAATTAAGATCTATATGTACATAGAAGCGTGCACCGATAAGAGACTAGTCGAGAGTATTCGACGAATGTATCAGGAACTTTGAATTAGAGCTTTTTGACAGTCTATTTTTTAACATCTCCGGAGAGTGCTCGGCTTTAGTTCCTTTAAAAAGGCTTATTATAATATTTATAAATAAATATTAAATAATTTACATATATATATATATATATATATATATATATATATATATATATATATATATATATATTTATATATATATATATATTGTGTGTATTTAGGCAGTAAGTTTTCATTTAGGCAAACGTTGTTGAATAGCACGGAGTGTTTCTGCTTTGTGATCTTTTTTTAATTTTTTCCATCTTCCGAATGGTCAACTTCGTACCTCGATCAAACTGGTGTATGAAGTTTCCGTAGTTTTGTTGTTCCATCTTCTTTGCGAGTACTTTCGATTTGATATCCTCAAATCATCTTCAGGCGTGTTAGTGTGAAAAAAGAATATGTATTTATAGAATGTAAAGAGAGGAAAAGAGTATGTCTTTACTTTTTATTTTATTTATTCATTCTATTTATTCATTCATTTTTTATTTTTATTAATTTATTTATTTATATTTATTTTTTATTTCATTTTTATTTTTTAATTCATACAACTTAAAAAAAAATATATATATATATATATATATATATATATATAATACTGTTGGATCAGTATGTGTCATATCCCCCCTTTCTCATTCTTTCAGCCCCATTCTCTCCCTCTCTCTCTCGAACACTCTACTCTTCTCTCTTTCCCACTCTTTCTTATCTGCATCTCTCTTCCACGTGTAATAGGTAATGCTAGAGAGGGGGGAGGGGGAAACTATACGTCATTCCGACAAATAAGTGTCCAGGAAACCACTAGGTTACCAGAATGATGCCAAGACGAACCTCGGCTGGTATGACAACTGACCAACACGGGAAACACAAACAATCTAAATTTACTCATTAGTATACTTTATTTTCTACGTATGTTTCTCATCCCAATGTTTGTCTTCACCTTTATTCATCTCTTTCTTTCCCTCCCTCCCTCAATCGATCTGCCTGTTTTGTCTTCTCTTCCGCCTGTCTTTTCTATATGTGTGTCAAACTGTATGCTTTTCTACCCTCTTCTTTTTCTCTTTCTTTCTCTCTTTCTCTCTCTCTCTGCATCTCGGTTAGTCACTATCTTTCTTTTCTTTTCTAATATTTCTTACACTATCTATATCTCTATAGGTCTGTATGTTTTTTCTTCCTTTCTTTGTTTCGTTATATCTGTCAAAACCTTTCTGACGTTTTCCCACCATCTCACTTTTTCCCTCTCACATTCTTTTTATGTGTTTCAATGTATCTACCCTTCTATTTCATTTTCCTCTTCATGTCTACCTACAGTGAAATCCTGGATTTCACCGACCGGGTTGGATCACAAAAAAACCTTCTGCCTGATGAGACCTCAGCCCTTGATAGCTGTAGATCGATACCATCGACATGCCACTGTAGCAGACTTTGTACATGTTTGAATAAAAAAACATTCATATCTCTCTCTCTCTCTCTCTCTCTATATATATATATATATATATATATATATATCTCTCTATATATATATATATATATATATATATATATATATATATATATATATGTATGTATCAACGAACCCCCTCTGTCTCTCACTCTCTATTTCTCTTCCCTCTCTGTTTTGGGTTCTCTTTTCCTTTATCGTTTTACTATGTCTCTTTTTATTTCATTAGCGCCGATTAGGCTTATCATTTCTCTCTTTATTTTTCTATTTTTCTGTGTCCATCGGTGAGATCTTCCTCCCTATTTATCTGTCTGTCTCTAATCCAAAATCTTTTATATCTCCAACTGCTATACTTTTCTTTCATTTCGTCCTCATTATTTGTTCGGTTTTATCTCTCTTTAATTTCTCATTTCTGGTATAAAAAGGATCCACGTTTAATTTGGTTCCAGGCTTTTCTTAGACTTCATAATCTCAAACCACTGAATTAAAACCACAATATATAAAGAATTCGTTTCCTTTGCGAAATGAAAACCGAAGAGAAGAAATGTTTTTTTTTAATTTGTATTTTTAGAGTCTCTTTCCGAAGTGTTTTAACCTCCGGATATCGAGCGGTCCGTGTTTTTATATGCATTGGAATGGCGGCCATTTTGTACTGAATCCACGGCCTTCTGTTAACCACTCGCCACGTCTTGCACACCCATGCCGTCTACCCATTGTCCTTATCGTTTTTGAAATCTGTCAATTGAGAAACACAGCAAACAATCGAACGCAAGAAGAAAACGGACGAAACTGAATACAAGACAAACATTTGTCAAAAAGAATTGTGGCCTGATATTCCGTGACGGTGACGATTTGCTAACAGATAAGCGAGCAATTGAAAGCCTTATTCTGAAATCTCACGCCCCGATAAATCTATGAATTATTTTCATGATTTTGATCGCCTCTTAAACAGCGTCTCGATCGGCCGTCAACCGTACGCTTTCTTCATGTATTTATTTGTTTTGCTTCTTTTTAGATGCATCCCCGCATCCCCGCATGACGCTCTGTCCGTCTTTCTACCAGTCTGTTCGTCCGTTAAGCTACACTTTCAAATACGATTCTTATCGCTAAACGTGCAGATTGAATGGACGCATCTCAACAATATCCTTTCTCGGTTCTTGTATAATAAAAAGCTGAAAAAAAAGTTTTTATTGTCTTATAGTGTTGGAGAGGTAAGTAAGGGGCAGGTGACTCTTACTACGATTTTTAATCAAGATTTTCTCTGAAATTAGGAACATGGATGTTAACATTTTCAAGTTCGAAGATATACTGTATTTTACCGCAGACAGGGTTAGGGTTAAGGGTTAGGGTTAGGGTTAAGGGTTAAGGGTTAGGGTTACGGTTTAGGGTTAGGGTTATGGGTTTAGGGTTTAGGGTTAGAGTTTAGGGTTAGGGTAAGGGTTTAGGATTAGGGTTAGGGTTAGGATTAGGATTTAGTGTTATGGTTAAGGTTTAGGGTTTAGAGTTAGAGTTAGCGTTTAGGGTTAGGGTTAGGGTTAGGGTTTAGGGTTAGGGTTAGGGTTAGGGTTTACGTTAGATTTAGTGTTTAGGGTTAGGGTTAGGGTAAGGGTTATTATTAATTAAATTTATTTAAATAACATATGAAAATATATTGTTTGAAAGCTAGAACTGTTGTGAAGAGTTACCTGCCCCTTATTTACCTCTCCAACACTAAAAGACAAACAATTTTTTTTCGGCTTTTTATTATACAAGCACCCCTTTGTCTATATTACACTCTGCCTGTCGATTGGCTTGTCAGTTGGCTTGTCACGGGAAAATGGAATTTTCCATCAGACACACTTAAGTTTTAAATATATAAATGAGCAGACTGAATGGACGCATCTTAGATAAAATGCGTGCAATCATTTTACATAAGAGGCCGGTTAGTTCGTCTATCCTGTTGGTCGGTCACCCTAAAACTCTTAAGTCTGAAATATCATTTTCATCAATAAACGCACAGATTGAATAGACGCATCTTAAAAATATATATTCTTTTGTTTTTTATTCTTCTCCTTTCTTAGTTTCATTCCTACCTTCTTTCTATATTTTCGGGATTCATTTACTTTCATTCGTGTAAATGTCTTGAACCTGCTCTCGGTCAAGCAAGCCAGTAAGACATCCAATGAAACTTCCTGATATTTGCATATTGGTTTTGTCAAAATACATTTTATTAATTAACTATTTCTCTTTTTATAACTGCTTTTTAAAAATGTTTATGCTTAAAATAAGTATTACTTTTCAGTATATTTTAAAATTCATTTTCATTGATATTTGTTTATATATCAAATTGCAATAATTTTTAAAATTCATTTTCACTGATATTTGTTTATATATCAAATTGCAATTATTTTTAAAATTCATTTTCACTGATATTTGTTTATATATCAAATTGCAATTATTTTTAAAATTCATTTTCACTGATATGTGTTTATATATCAAATTGCAATTATTTTTAAAATTCATTTTCACTGATATTTGTTTTTATATCAAATTGCAATGATTTTTAAAATTCATTTTCACTGATATTTTTTTATATATCAAATTGCAATGATTTTTTAAATTCATTTTCACTGATATTTGTTTATATATCAAATTGCAATTATTTTTAAAATTCATTTTCACTGATATTTGTTTATATATCAAATTGCAATTATTTTTAAAATTCATTTTCACTGATATTTGTTTATATATCAAATTGCAATTATTTTTTAAATTCATTTTCACTGATATTTGTTTATATATAAAATTGCAATTATTTTTTAAATTCATTTTCACTGATATTTGTTTATATATCAAATTGCAATTATTTTAAAAATTAATTTTCACTGATATTTGTTTATATATCAAATTGCAATTATTTTTAAAATTCATTTTCACTGATATTTCTTCATATATCAAATTGCAATTATTTTCCCTTTCTCTTTACTTTTTTCACCCGTTCTTATTTTCTTTCTTTTTTCTTTCTTGTCTGTTTGTTTGTTTTACTTTCTATCTTTTTATTTATTAAATAATGTAATTATTGTTACATATTTATTTACATATTCCGATTCCTTGCAAAAAAATAA
>OY744524.1:1694672-1704672 GCA_963556195.1 Sepiola atlantica
ACAGTATGGACTGTGATACAATTATATATAAGGAATCAGAATTTCTCGATATTGTGTAAAAACAATTAACCTAGATTTTTTTCGAGCTTACAAATGGTACTTATTTACTGAACAACAGATTTGCAACTGAAAGATTTTTGCCCGACCAACTCAACGAATTGAGTGATTAACTTATTTTGCCCAAATTTTGAAATACAGGAATTTTGATCTTATTAAAAAAATGTAGTCCGTCCGTACCAATAATGAACCAGTCGACAAACGCATACTTACATTTTATTATTGTCATATCAATGACCATTTTATCTTAAGTATTTTGGTTTATGACCCGTTAATTTTATATCTGTTACGTAGAAAATGTGTTATATTTATTCAATATTATGATGCATTATTAATTTAACTGAAATATCGATTAAAAAAAAAAAATTTTTTTTAGAAATACAGAAATAAGGGAGAAAACATTAATTGAAAACATTTAATGAAAAAATATCGTGGAATTTTATTAAAAGGTATTACGATAAAACATTGCATCACACATTTTTAGCGACGAAAAAATATTGATCTGCTTTAATGATTTTTTTAAATGAAAAAAATATTGCTCTTTGTTAATGATGTTTTTAAATGAAAAAATATTGATCTATTTTAATGATTTTTTAAATGAAAAGATATTTACGTGTTCTAATTCTAATTCTTTACAAATGACATATGTACGTATATAACGTAAATATTTCATTTTTTCTCTGCTAAAATTTTTTCTCATGTTAATCTGAATGAGAAAATATATTGCTTCTGACGATATGCAATAATCTATTTTAGTGTATAAGTTTATAATACTTGTATCATTTATTTTCATCTCATTACAGTTACCTCCCTTTTTTCTGTCATTTACGGTTTATGTACTGGCGTGAACCCTACAAGAACATTTGATATTTATGCTTATTTAACGTAGATTGTAAGCATTTCGTATTAGATTATATCCACTTCTCTCACCAATTCCAAATATGGTCTGACTTTTGTCTACGACACTTCGTCCCTACAAACATTTGCTCACAAAAAGAAAATAAATAGAAAGCTTAAAAGTAATTAGGAATCAGAAAACTATTAAATTATTTAAGTAAGCAAATTGAATATTGGAATAAATGAAAGATTGATACATGAAAATATGATTTTTTAAAAATATTAAATACAATTGTAAATTATTATTCAAATATGTAAAACTCCTAAAGTGAACTCACAAAATCGTCAGAACAGTAAAGAGTGTAAAAACAGTTAAATTAACGAACAGAGGGTTCAGGAAAATATAAAGTTGTTTTTTAACGGTTAAATCAAGAGAAGCTATGTTAGGGAAGATAGAATAAATATTATGAAGAAATTAAGACATCCCCTAAATAAATACCACTATTATTATCCAAGTTGTAATAAAAAAACAAACACTCTCAGGAAATACATTTTAAATTGTTGAGATACGTATCATCATCAAATGAAAAATGTTCCAATAACTAATAAAATGTCGAGGGTGTACACAATTAATATATTCGGAAAACCAACAATTTTAATATTACAACAGCAAAATATTCGATACACTAAAAAGTAACTATAATATCTCTTACATGCATTTTTCGTAAAGTTTCTGAAATAAATAATTAGGAACCGGATATTGAATTTAACATGAATTCTACTAAAGATTGTCTCGTCCATTGTAAATAAATATTATAGAACATTTTGAATAATGTTTTTATTATAAATATGCATTTGTAGAAGTGCAGATACTATGTATTTAATTTTTATATATTTTATATATTTGATATGATATATTATAGTTTACTAAGGAATAGAAAATTATGGTATTTAGAACAAAATAGTAAAGGTTGCGAGATAACTTTGAACAGAAAAAAACTATGAAGTTAAAAATCTTTAATAACTTGTTTTAATCACCGTATATACTTTCCGGCGTTCCACAGTGTTCAGAATTTAGACCTGCGGTCTTTTTCATATTAAGAAATTACACATCTAATTGGAGGTAAGGGTTACTATGTGGTTAATGACACAGACTGATAATACATATATACATTTTACATATATATACATATTTATATATATACATATTTATATATATACATGTTTATATATACACACACACATATATATATATATTTATATATACACATATTTATATATATACATATTTATATATATACATATTTATATATATACACATATTTATATATATACATACACATATATATATATATTTATATAAATGTATATACATATATATATATTTATATATATACATATTTATATATATATATATTTATATACACTACATATTTATATATATACATATTTATATATATATATACATATACATATTTATATATATACATATTTATTTATATGTACATATTTATATATGTACATATTTATATATATACACATATTTATATATATACATATATATATATACATATGTTTATATATACATATTGATATATATATATATATATACATATTTAAATATATAAATATATACATTTATATATATATACATATTTATATATATATAAATATTCATATATATATACATATTTATATATATATACATATTTATATATACATGTATATACTTATATATATATACATATTCATATATATATATAAATATTTATATATATATACATATTTATATATATATATATATACATATTTATATTTATATATATACATATTTATATATATATACATATTTATATATATATACATATTTATATATATAAATATAAATATGTATATATATATATACATATTTATATATATAAATATAAATATGTATCTATATATAAATATGTATATATATATATATCCATATTTATATATATAGGTTTGAACTTTCGCTGATTTATCAGGTTGTTCATAGTAGTCAAGTAGGTTCAAACATCGGAATGTGAATTAAAGCATGACTCGGGTTCTTGGGTTTCGAATCCTGCGACCGATATGGATAATTGTCTATACACTGTCGATTCCCAAAAGGATCAAAGTATACGTATGTAGATAAACACAGTGCACTGTAGTAAATAGTATTAGCACAGTAGTCCTCATAGCTTTAATGCATGTTTCTTCATTAGATAAACACTGTTGACAATTTATCAGGTTGTTCATAGTTGCCAAGTGGGTTACGACGTCGAAATGTGAGTTAAAACATTACTCGTGTTCTGGGGTTTCGAATTCTGCCACCGGTATGAATACTTATCTTTACACTGACGATTCTCGACATGATGAAAAGTATACCTATGTAGATAAACACACACACATATATATATATATATATATATATATATATATATATATATATATATATATATGTTTGTTGAATGTAAGAGACAATTTTTGTCTAGATATCCTTTGGTTAATCCTGTCAATAGTCCGAATCAGGATCTTAGTTTCGGAGGGGAATTGGCTGATGAATTTGCCATAGTTTCGATTTTTGTCCCAACTACTTTCAGGCCCATCCGGGTCCATCTTCAGGAGAATAAGGTTAATCCGGTACAGACCATGTGTAAGTATTATTGATGTTTTTGGCGGGAATTATGTAATAAGTACGAAACTATAGTTAAAACTGTAGACATTTTAGTATAATATTACTTATATTAAAGTTAATTCTGTTAATTAGTTTTTTTTTATATATAGGGCTTCTAATATATGGAGTTTTTGTTTGTTATTCTAAGATTTTGGTATTTTGTACTAATAGTTTTCTGAATTCCGATCAGGGGGCAGGAATGGTCGTTAGTAAAGTTTGTGGCTATGGCGCTAGTATCAGACAAATGCATCGTCAATCTTCTCGACAAAGTCGTGGTAGTCAAACCTATGCATATGTTTTTCTTGGTTGTCGGAGACACAGTCTCCCAAAGGACATTTAAACTCATAAACAAGGTTTGTCTTATCCAAAATTCTAATCAAGGGGGAATAATTATTTGTGATAATAAGGTTAGTAGTTTATACTTTATTGTAGAAAATGATCAGTTTTACTTTTTTATTTGGGTTAGTAAGAAGCACGTTCTTATTAATAATATTTCTTAGAACTTGTTCATCTATTTCATAATTAGGATGGAACTGGTTGCGATAAAATAGTTTAATAGTTGTGTTAAGTGGAGAATTGGATTTATTATTATTATCGCGGGAATTATTTTTAAACAGTAGAATTTGTTGGTCGATTACATAGTTCAACAATACTTACCTGCAAGAAAGATGCTGCCTATATATATATATATATATATATATATATATATATATATATATAATCCAGGTAAAACATCCACAGGGTAGTAATTCAAAGAAGTTCAACCGGGTTTATAAAAAGTGCTCAATAGCAAATAGAACTTTTATATATGATTATTTTTATTTTTGTTTATTTAAAGTCTGTGTAAATAAAAATAATCACATATATATATATATATATATATATATATATATATATATATAAAGTTATGTATGTGTATATGCTAATATGTTGTATGTACAGGATTCACGGCTACACTAATTAACTGATCCTTATGAATCTTGTAACAGACCTTCTATGCGTAAGGGTGTTTTATATGGCTATGCTTGGTTGAATTTAATTTTATGTAAAATTGGCAAAGAAGGCGTATAAGACCTTTGTGAGTATTCAAATACCTAAGATTTTTCTGAAATGTTTACAATAGGTATGATGCATTAATAAATAAATATTGCCTAAATTTTCTTTTCTTTGGAGTTATTAAAAGGGGCGTTTAGAGGGCATATTATGGACCAAACTTTTAACTTCAAATATTTGTATTGAATTTGATACATACTCATTCTGTACCCATTAAGTACTATTCCATGAATTTCAATTTCTTTTTAAGACATCTTATGGTTAAGACTTCGATTTTCGAAATTTTCCAGAATCATCATTGTATAATGATCCCGATCAAAAATGGGAATAGATACAAGATTTAGTAGCATTATGTTTAGATTTTAGTTTTCGAAAGAGGGACTTAAACGTGGTACTAAACTATTATGCTCAGATAATTAAGTTTACACGTTTCAGGTCGAGTATTCTTATACACAGACACACAGATATATATATATATATATATATATATATATATATATATATATATATATATATATATATATATATATATATATATAAAAACAAACAATAGTAATCCAGGTAAAACACCCACAGGGTAGTAATCCAAAGAATTACAACCGGGTTTATAAAAAGTGCTCAATATCAAATAGAGCTTTTATATATGATTATTTTTATTTACACATACATGTACAAAATCTGCGACACTGGCATGTCGATGTTATCGATCAACAGCTATTATAAACTGAAATCTCATTAGGCAGAGTTAGGATCCGATCTTAACTATAAATCATATTTAAAAAGAATGAAATGGAGAAAATAAAATAAATTTAAAATTTAAATTTGGAAAGTCACGTGGTTGGGACCGTAAAAAATAAAAATTCAAAAAAAATTATTTCAAAATAAATAATGCCAAAACATATATATATATATATATATATATATATATATATATATATATATATATATATGAACATTTTCTTTAACAAAAAAAAAGGTTTTCTCGTTGTATGGAAATAACTTTTTTATAATCCTTAAACAATAACTTTTTATTCTTTTTCATCTATTCTTAAAACGCTTTACAACTTCAAAAAAAAAAATATTTTAGCATATTTTTAATTGATTTAAAGGATGCTTAACCCCTATGCTTAGAATAGAATTCCTTTTGGAAAGTTTAAGTCAAAGGGAAATGAAATTCTTAATTTTCGCTCTTATAAAATTAAGAATTTCATTTCTCTTCATATATATATATATATATATATATATATATATATATATATATATATATATATATATATATATATATATATAATATTGTGATAATATTTTAAAAGTCTTATCAACATACACACGTGTTCTATCCTTTTCCGGTAATTATCAGTGTGAAGGATTATTATTCTGTTACTCCCCGTTTCGAATCCCTAGACGCAATCAAAAGTTAACTAGGTGCTGAACGCATAGGACCATGCGGCCAACACAACAACTACGGTGAAAAGAACCAAATCTATTTATGTGTATGTAAGCGGGCATATCTAGAAGGCTGTTGTCTACAGTGTTCAACGACCTCGTTGGAGGGAACTATATACATATATATTCTGCAAACACTGCATTGTTTCAAATGTTTTTGTAGTGCTTTTCAGGAATAGATATCCAGAGATTTGTAGTCGTAATATAAGCAGTTCTTACTACGAACGGAGACAGTCGAATGAAGTTCCGACTTTACCGAAATATACAAATAAAAAGGCACTGGTAATATTTTTCAATCAATTAAAAAGATCAAGTTTCGACTTTTACGTTATTTTTTTGATACCCTTATTATTTTTTCAACTTTTCATTTGGATTTTCATTTGGATTTTTTTAATAACTTTCTTTATTTAGTTTTACTAAAAAAAAAATAATCAAACATAATTAAAAATGAAACGGTACTTCTACACAATACGAACCAAACTAAACAGACTTTCGTTGAACTAAAACTATAACTTAGGTAAGGATTAGGTTAGGGTTAAGTTATAGTTAGTTTAGAGTCGGGTTATGTCAAGGTTAGTTAGGGTTATGTTAGGGTTAAGGTAAAAAAAACAGTTTGGCTCGTATTGTGTAGAAATACTGATACAACATTACAGAATACACTTAAATACAAGTAAAATCAACAGTTTAATTCGTTAAATAACTTCTGCGAAAACAAAAAAAAACGCGTATAATGCATTCAATATGTTCTGTGAAATCCGTTAACATTCGCCAGTTACAGAAGTCTTCGGCGACACTCGGAATTGATGACGTTAGTTCTGACATTTTCTTGGCAACGTATCCATAAAAAGTGCCGTTTTTGTTTACATCCCTTCTTCTCTACATGCGTCTAATAACAACACACAGTGAAACTGACAGTTCCTGGCCGATAAAAATAGTTCTGAACTGGAACAACCGCCTTATACACATGAACTTGCTCCATAAGACTATTTTAGCTAAGCTAAAAGCGGATCATCAACGGGATCCGTTTTTATTTATTTATTTATGTTTACCTTTCATTTCATTTCTCTTCATTTATTTCAATTCATTTCTCTACTTTCAGTTTTCTGTTTCTGTGTCCTTGTCTTGTATTCATTCATTTATTCCATTTCTTATTTCGTTCTGTAGTTTGTTTCTTTCCCTTTCTTTCTGGTGACTTTTAACGTATCCTGGCCTATCTATCTATTTCTCAACTTCTACAACTTAAATATCTTGTGTCTCACGTCTCACACTCGTATGTTTAACTTATATTTGTTCTAACTTTCCCCTTCTCACTCTGTCTCTCTGCTAATTTTGTTCCTTTATCGTCGGCTTTAAATTACACTTTCACCTTCCACTCTCTATTCTTCATCTTTTTCAACTGTCTTATACTTATCTCTATCTGAAACCTCTCCAAATTTCTTCCTGCTTTTATAACTCTATTTCTTTCATTCTTTCTTTTCTTCTAATGTCTTTCTCGTGACGCTACACGTTCTTTCTGTGTTTCTATCTTTCTCGTGTTCTTCTTAAACAACTAAATTGGTATCCGTTTTTTTACACATTTATTTCCTCACTCTTACGCTCGTATACATTTTTCTTCTCTTTCTTTCAACATTTTCCAAATTTATTCTCTATCTGTCTTTACACAATAATTTTCCTCCCCCTGTTCCTCTTATCTTACTTTCCTCCCACTCATATTTAACACATTTCTTTCTCCCCCTCAAAATCCACACCCTCCATTTCTCCCCCCTCTCTCTTTAGTTTTGGTGCGCCGATGGCGTCATCGTATTTTACTTTCGCTTGTGATCTTAATCTACAACTAGAAAGCAATGCCCTTTTATTATATTTATGTTTTTTGCTCTTTCACATATTATGTCTTGCCTCGTCTATCGTCTACTATCTTTTGATCTCTGCTCTTCGCGAGACACTCCCGGCTCAACCACCATGACAATAGCGAAGACACCCTTTCCTGTGTATAATAACATGCCCGAACGGATACCTGCACAAACATATTGAGTCCTGCGCATCTTAAGACTTTCTCGTTTCTCGCTTTTCTTTCGAAAAGACTGAAATACTTAATAATAATAGATCTGTCTTTTCTTTTATGTATCCAAAACGCACATAAGTCATAAGTATTAAAAAAGTGAATGTATTCACAAACAGATCCATGAATTAAACCATACATCCGGTTGCACAAAGAAAATCAAATAGTTTGTTTAGACACAAAAAGATATTCGTTTTAAATGCTTGATACGTGTAGAAAAATATGTCAACCATTAATCATTTCAGTTGTGCTAATTGCATGCATATGTATTTATATATGTATTTCATTCTGTTCATATATATATGTATATATATATATATTAGTACATTTCACCGAACGAAAACTTACGAAAAAACAGCTAAATGCAGACATATGTATTTATATATCAATCCCATTCTGTTCATATATATATATATATATATATATATATATATATATATATATATATATATATATATATATAATGCGGACGAGAATTACTGGAGGAAGCAAGGTATATATCGGCTCAGACGCACTCACTTATCAATATGGCCACACATTCCTAAACTCGTGCGTATATACATATTCACACACTCTCTCCCACGCATATGTCTTTCTAGTGATAGAGTCCTTATCTTTTCATTTATCTTTATGGTCCATCTTCAAGTATTTCTTCATTCCAGTGAGTCTTTCAGACCTCTGTCTTTTGATGTTATGATCGGTCTTTGGACCCCACACATTTATTAGCATACGAATAGAAGGTAAACTTGGCATACATATATGCATAAATACATATATCTGCAAACATATACACATATATACCATAATACCATATTCTCTCTATGGACTAAGCTACTTAAAATAGCCCAGGCGATTTCATGATTGTTATTTACAAAAGAAAAAGGTGTTACAATGTGTATGTTGTATGGAGTGGGAGAACAAAGAAGCCTTAACTCCCCTCCCCCAAATAAATAAAAATAAAATGGGGTAAAAAACAACAGGCAAGCAGAAAACTTTATTTATCTTAATCAGTTTTTACATCATTAAAAAAAATATAAAATAGCAAGATGTGGCACAAGGCTAAAATGGGTATGGAGGGAAATCGTGGTCGTCCACTGGCCTATGTTTTAAAACTAGTTTCAACTAATACAATACCACATTCACTCTATGGACCAAGCCACTTAAAATAGCCTCATGTATTTTTATGATTTTTATTTACAAAAAAAGTATTACAATGTGTATGATGTTGGGAGTGGGAGAACAAAGAAGCCTTAAAATCCCCCCTCGAAAATAAATAAAAATAAAAGGGGTAGAAAAATAACGTGCAAGCAGAATACAAACATAGGCAAGAAGTGGTTTAAATCATTTGATTCTCTACCATAATCACAACACCTGTCACATCTGTGATATTGTCTGTAAACGTCTAGCAAGCCTAAAAAGTCATATGCGCGCCTCTCACCGGATGACTTACACTAGTATCACATTGATAGCGAAAAGTGGTCATATATACTTATATATAACCACCCTCTAACAATACCTCTTCAGTATACTTTTCCTCCCACTAACACCAACCAACAAGAAACAAAACAAACACAAAGAAATATATATAAAATATATACAAAAAAATAAAAAAATAACTAAAAAACAAAAACAAGCATTTAGATATTCCCCCTCTCTTCACGCATACATATATTATACATATAAATACATGTATAGATACACACACACCCACACACACACATATATATATGTATATATATATATATATATATATATATATATGTATATATATATGTATATGTATATATATATATATATATATATATATATATAATTATTAATGACAATATATGTATTAGCATATACCATCAGTTCCTTTTACTTTGTAG
>OY744524.1:1707172-1709672 GCA_963556195.1 Sepiola atlantica
AACAGAACGCCTGAAAGGCTTACTGGGATGAAGAAATACGTAAAGAGGGTCCATAAAGATAAATGAAAGATAATAACTCTATCAGTGGAAAGACGTATGCGTGGAAGAGAGTGTGTGTGAATACGTATGTATATACGCACGAGTTTAGGTATGTGTGTGTATATCTATAAGTAAATGTGTCACACGGATACATACCTTGTCTCTTCCACTATTTTCTCATCCACCATCCCCTACAACCAAAAATATATGCATAAATATAATGTATTTATTCCTCTTAGTTCACTTGAAAATGGACCGAAGAAGGAGCTGGCTTTTGAATATAATCGAAGGTGAAACATATATGCACATATGTAGCCAATAATGTTTGCATAAATCGACAATAATCCAATCCCTACTCTTGAAAGAGGAAATAATGCCTGGGAATGTGAATCTCCTAAGACTGAACTGGCCCATCAATCGTCTACTTATATAAGAGTCAGATCAGTACACAAGTGAAATAAGTCTGCCATCATCCGGAGATCATGATCTATTCTTAAAGAAGAGACGTTACTAGTCTCTCTCTACTCTATCATTATTTCCATAAAAGTTTCTCACTCATCATCATCATCATCATCATCATCATCATCATGTTTTAACATTTTCAAAGATAAACCGTGTAGTAGAAAAGTTATTATGTGTTGATTGGCAACATTAGTATAAATTAGATAAACTAGAAGTGAGCTTGCCGCCCGGACAACGTCGGGCGCCGTCGCTAACAAATAAACAAACAAATAAATAAATAAATAAATAAATAAACAGCTGACTTTTAAAATCTCATTCATCCATTGCTTATTTCTTTTTCAAGAGGTCAGTCTGTTACAGACTTAGTAAATTATCTCATATCAAGAGAACATATCTGGAATCCGAAGGGAAAAAAATGTCTGATGATAATTCTACTTAACTGACATAAAATAAAACCAAAATCACCAAGACTCACCGAAACCCAAACGCAATAAAGAGAAAGTTACATATATTAAATTTAATTAGAGCTGAATCTAACAAGAAGCACGCCCATCACGGCCCATCATTTCTTGTGGATGAGACAGCAGCAATCGTGCTTGAAAGCTTTCGTTTATCGGCCATTTTGTTTTTTGTTTCTCAAGATACTAGTTCATCTCGCCATGTTAGGCAAGGGTGGTGACATTTACAATGAGTAAATGAATGGCACACCGAAACTATTTAGATAAGTGAATAATGGGGGAAGTGAAGTCACAATAAATAAAGTAACACCAACAACAACAACACGGACAGAAATGAAATGTATATTTAGAGCAAATATTATTATTTATGTAAGTCTTTTTTATGCGGAGTTTTAAAAAGACGATAACAGATCGCTTGGGTACAAAGGACACGTAGACATTTTGAAACGTTCAGTTGAATTATAACTTCGCTATAGAAGAGTTGTAATCCTTAATAGTTTCGTACATTTTTTCGTACCCTACATTTTCTTATCTTTTTGGATTATTACACACATGGCGGATGTTATGATTCGTAATGACATGCCCTCCCTTACGAGAAGGCGATATAAAAGAGATATATAAAATTGTTTAATATTCGCTCTTTGTATTACAGTGACATAATCACGTGAACTCAATATTACAAAAATAAACTTACTTTTTATTGACCTTTTATAGTTTATGTTCGTTTGTCTATTGTATTGATCTCATAAGAAGAGGGAAACAAGCGATAGGGACATATCTACGGCCCGTTTCACAGACCGTAAGCAATCTTACGTATTGTTTTTAATATTTTCTTCTCTAATAAAACTCAGTTCCATTAATTTGTTAGGAAATGTTATCGACTGTGTTAGAAATATAAACTGTAACAAAATTAAACAGAAAAAAATGCACAAGACAGAGATCAAGTGAATAAAATTGTTTAAAATTATAACATACTTAAAAACAAGCAAATGTAAGAAGTTATGTTTGAACATGATTTACTACAGAGACGATGTGGTGTCTGACAATTTACTCTATGCATTATGCAGAATATCCACGAACAAAGCTTCCTCATAAGAGATTCCCGCTGTGGAACACTTTACCACAGGACTGCTTCTCTGCAGATTACAAAAGAGTCGTATTCAAATCTAATGCCAACAGAATCCTGACGTTAACCGTCCCCACAAGTGTCCGAACTTCGTCCATTCCATCAATCATTCTCAATCCTCTAATAATATGCTTCATCTTTTAATTGACAATCATTCCATCTCATCGAGTTGTTTTTGGTCTTGATAAGTTGTGGTTCATGAGTAAAAAATATAGACATAGTACAAAATAATATATTCTTTTAAAACAACTGTTACATGCCGGTCCTTTTTTCTATAATTTTGTGGAGTGTAATTGAAATACTTATGGTATTATTTGGTAATTACATTAAGTGAATAAAAGTGTTTAAAATTATAACACACTTAAAAACAAGCAAATGTAAGAAGTTATGTTTGAACATGATTTACTACAGAGAC
>OY744524.1:1714672-1724672 GCA_963556195.1 Sepiola atlantica
GGAAATAATATTCCAACGTAATGAAAAATGAAAAAAGGAAAACCAAAAATGTATTTATATATTCATATACAAATCTTTGAAACGAGCCACACATTTTTCAAATATTTGTACTAGTGTGTTATTTCTTTCAAAGCAATCATCCTGAAGTCTTAGAATAACGACGAAACGTTGATGAATGCATCAAACTACCATGGTTTATCAGCTGTTCCAATATTGGCCGCGCGGTTAACGACGTTGGATTTGAGTTGAAAAATACTTGTAATTCAGGGTTTCGAATCCTGTGACCGGTAGTGAATAGTCATACTTCTATGCTGATGAGTCTTGATTGAAAAGAGACGAAACGTATACGTCCATAAATAATAAACAATAACAAATATTTTCATATTTGTCGCTCCTCGTAAAATTAGTAGAGCACTTTAGTGGTAGTACAAACACAGCATAACGTCATTTGCTTTATAATGCATCATTCCTTAATAGTAGTAGAATGCCTGGACATCATCGCCGCTTTAAATCTGTTTAAACTACCCTGGTTTATCAGCTGTTCAAATATTGGCCGCACGGTTAACGACGTTGGATTTGAGTTGAAAAATACTTGTAATCAAGGGTTTCGAATCATGTGACCGGTAGTGAATAGTCATACTTCTATGCTGATGAGTTTTGATTGAAAAGAGACGAAACGTATACGTCCATAGATAATAAACAATAACAAATATTTTCATATATATATATATATATATAGGGTCCGCTATACGTAACTCTATAATGTTATTTCGACATAATAAATGTAACATGGAAGAAATATGCAACTGCAACGTAAATACGAGCAAAAGATAGACTTAACTTATTTGAAACATAAATCATAATGTTTATTAAA
This sequence comes from Sepiola atlantica, assembly GCA_963556195.1. NCBI lineage: Eukaryota > Metazoa > Mollusca > Cephalopoda > Sepiida > Sepiolidae > Sepiola > Sepiola atlantica. The sequence continues at coordinate 1,715,547 of OY744524.1, forward strand.
ACATTAGCAGATCTACCTGACATTACTTGGGGCCTTAAACCACAACATAGAAAATGTTAGAAAGTGTGTGTAACAACTTCATATAAAAACTGGTATCTCTCTACCTACCTCAATGTGTCTCGCTTATATTCTCTTTTCCTCTTTTCCCGTCTATCCACACCCCTCCCCTACCCTCTTTCACCTCTGCCCAGCTCGTTCCTCGATCTCATTTTAATGTATTGAAAATAATAATAAGGTAAGTCATTCACCGTAACTTTCAGTTTTAAAGTTATTGTTCCCGGGCAACACTTAATTGCTTCCCTACACACTTCTTAAAAAATATAATGCAATCTACACGTTTTTTCATTTATTCCCTAGCAACGCGGAGTTTCGTACATGTATTCGATTACGTGTCGATTTTCTCTCTACCTCAAAAGCCAGCTTAGGAAGAACAAATAGCGAGTACATTAATGTTGGCTGATAAACAAGTAAATATAACATTAATAAATATGTGAACCGTAAACCTTGTACTGTTATTTCCTTGATAGACTTTGTTGCAGATCCATGCACGTTCTGATCCAGATGGTGTTCTTCATTTAATACTAGAACTGATAAATATGGTCGGCTCGTGTTTACGACGATGCATTAATAGAGAAAGATGCCAGTGGCCACAATCAACACCCGACGACCTATTTTTCCCTTACATAAAAGACGAATTCCTGCAGCACTAATACACCGTATTACAAGACAGCATCGAACAGACGTGGTCGGTCATCCAGACTATATAACAGTACATTTAGATAATCCCATAAAGATAGGCCGATCATTCCAGTCCATATCCTCACAGTGTCGTTTTTTTGCTGACTCTTTTAGTCACTGTCACTTATGCATCAGACAAACTTCATGATTTGACACAGTCACCAGATCGATTGAGTGACATACGAGATTAATCCAATAATTAGAAAGTTTTTTCTTAACTTGAGTTCAACCCAGACAAGGCATACTGCCACTGAAACGCAAGGGGCTTCTGTGGATTTTGAGCCAAAAATGAGGAGTTGAGCAGCGAGATGTTTGTTTACGTTACATATAAATTTCGGTACAGTCAGGGAAATAATGAACAGGAATCAGGGAGGAAGTTCCAAAGGCTGGCAGCTCGAGGAAAGAAGCTATTGGAGTTAGAAAGCTCTTCCGCATGTCGGGACCTTCACAGTGAAGGAATTGGATTTAGCTGCTTGTCGAGTTGGTCGGGTGTATTTATGTCGAGTTGGAACCATAGCAGGAAGTTCATCGGAGCACATTTCATTGAAGTACTTGTAAAACCACCACAGGGATGCAGCATTGTGGCGATGGAACATAGGTTGGAGCTTTGTGGATAGTTAAAGATCTATTAGATTAGCGACTCTTTTTTTGGACGCTGTCTAAGAGGAAGAGACTAGTAGATGATGCACCAGCTCAGATTAGTCCATGCATGGGCTGATGGTGGCTTTGTAGTGGTTCATGTATTTTATGATACCATTGTAAACTTTTGAAACATCTGAGACGAGTATGACAGACTCTAATTTGTATCTGTAACCTTTTGTATTCTTGACTCTCTCGGTTCCAGCTAATCCAGAGATCTGATCAATAGTCAAAAAATGGTTGTTCTGCTATAACTTACCGTAGTCAATGTTCATCTCGTCTTGCAAGTTTTTTTTATTCTCATCTGAAATTATCTAGATTTTCAACAGCCATCTTAATCGCCTGTTGATCTCTGTGAATCATCTTTGATATCACCAGAGAGAACATTCAGTAACGTTGTCATTACTTTTTTTGTACAGCATTTGTAATTTTTTTCTATTACACACATTTGAATATATATGTATATACGGATAAATGATATTTATCAGTTTTCAGAGGCAATAAATTAATATTATTTTAATCCGCTAATCACGTTGCAGAGAGAAAAATTGAAGATATCTCAAATTATATCTGTTATAAATGAGTGAAAATTCAGTAATGCATTTTAATGTTTAGGAAATTGACTAGTTTTAATTCGACAAAGTTTGGTTAAAAATTGATTAAATTATCGACGATTTTTGTGATTTGCATAAGTACTGACAGTTCCCTCTTTCTCTCTCCCTATACACACACACACACACACACACACACACACACATATATATATATATATATATATATACATATATATATATATATATATATATATATATATATATATATATATATATATATATTGGTCTACTCACACATGGAATAAATTTATGGTCTACTCAACCATAGAGACAAACACCTGCTTGAGCATCATTTCACTGTTTTTCCCCTTCTTTCTCTACTACTGCCAGCACCCACCTTCCACCGTGCACTCACGGTTCTTCAGTACACTGAGAGAGGCCGGAAGATTACGGCCAAAAATTTTGTTCTCCTTTCTTGGAGCAAAAAAAAACTTTTTCTATATAAGTGAAAATTGATATTCCTAACGTCAAAATATAGAAAATAAATTGTGAAAATACATAAAAATATATTTTTCGCATTGATTTTTTTCATACACACACACACACACAAACACACACACACATATATATATATATATATATATATATATATATATATATATATATATATATATATATATATATATATATATATATATATCTCCGAAACAGTTACATGGTAAACAGCTGATGATCCCCGTGTTAATATTAGACGCTTAAGGTCTCCTGTTTTTGTTTCACTCTTAGATAATTAACCCCCCTTGTTTATTTTATTATTTTTTATTTTTATATTTTTTATTTTTTTTATTTTTTTTATTTATTTTTTTTTTTACTTATATTTTTTCATTTATTAATTTTCCAACGAATGTTAAGTCTGCATTATCTTGGATTTAGTTAGTTTGTCTGGGAATTTAAACTGCATTTTACATTTTTTTTTTTTTTTTAATGACTCAAAGCTTCTTTAGACTATATATATATAATCCATACTGCTAGTTAATGTGGCAAAACAAGTACTCCAGGCTTTTATTTAATCGTTTATTTGAAAGCCTGAGCGTCTATATAATGCGCCACCCTCACAGGCCATACGAAAATTAAATCAAACTTTTCATCAAAACCATATCAACTACCGAAGAGTTCTCTAATCGTCTTTAAACGTAGCGAGATCCGAGATCCGGATTAGTTGTTCGCATCTAGTACTTTCGTTACTGAGCCAACGAATTTAATACTGTAATACGGTAAGTTACGGACATTATATCGTATTAAATGAAATTATCAATTTATTTTTTCATTTTTATTACGATACTGATAACTGGAAGGACACAATTCTTTTTAACAGAAGAGTATAACATTTTCTTAAGTAGAAACTAACACTTTCCTCACCAGAATGCTCCACCGACACACACACACACACACACACACACACACACACACACACACACACACACACATATATATATATATATATATATATATATATATATATATACATATATATATATTGGAGAGGGTAGAATGAGATTAAACAAATATAAAAACGAGAGAACACGATTAAAAAGAAATTAATTAATGTACTGTACCGGTTTTCGTCCACACTAATCAGAGTAAAACGTGGAAGTGATTAAATACGACTAAAACCTAAGTAAAACGTGGAAGTGATTAAATACGACTAAAACCTAAAAAAATTGTAATGAAAACTAGTGACAAATTTAGGAGAAAAAAAATATATATCGATAGAAAACGAATCTCCCGGCTGGATAACATTTTGGATTTTTGGACCACCATTCACCATTTGGATACTTTTTTAATCAACCTCTTTGATATCTTGTCTGGAGCTATTTTAAATTTGCTGACTTGGATGAACTGTATAAGATTACAAAAAAGTAGTTTGGGTCGATATATTTGATATACCTTTATGTATTTTTATATATATCTTCATATAGATATACAGTTTGATTTTTATTACCTGCAGTAATGTCATTGCGGTAATGGTCCTCTGAGGAGAAGATTTTCTTTGAAAACTCATGATTTAAGGACTTTAAAGAACTTTACCTAAACATTGAACTGTAATAAAATTTGATTCGCACCTTATTCTATTCTTTCACTTTATCTATTGCTATATATATATATATATATATATATATATATATATATATATATATATAAAGAGGTGTACTAAAAGCGAACTTTTAGGAGATGTAAAACCTATTGTGAAGAGTATACAGCTCAATGCCTGGCTTAAGAAAAATTTAACTTGAATAAATTGCATTTTAACGGAATATACCTTGCAATTGAATTGAATTTTGATTTGGCTTTTGCTTCTCTAATTCCTTTCCATTCTTTTTCATATATATATATATATATATATATATATATATATATATATATATATATATATATATATATATATATATATATAATTTATTATTGCATGTATACACATTTAACAAAAATCAACATAGTTAACCCCAAACAAGGCAGACCGCCACTGTAGACGTAAGGGGCTACTGAGAAAAAATGATGAAGGTTTGGGAGCTATTCGACATCTGGGGACCTCCACGGTTAATTTATGGGATTTGGTAGATTGTCGGGTTGGTCTAGTGAATTTACGTCGTGGGGGGCACCAGAGCAGCAAGCTTATCAGAGCACGATCCATTGAAGTACTTGTAAAACAGGCACAAGAAAGCAACATTGCGGCGATGGGACAGGAAATGACCTTGGTGTAAAGTGAAGGACCTATCAAGTTGGCGACTTTTTTTGGCCTTGTCTATGAAAGAGAGACTAGTGGATGATGCCCCAGCCCAGATGTGGCAACAATACTCCATGCATGGGCTGATGATGGCTTTGTAGAGATATAGAATAATGTCAGGTGTGAGAAGTTTACTGCACGGTAGAGGATGCCCACCTTCTTTGCAACAGCATATATATATATATATATATATATATATATATATATATATATATATATATATATATATATATATATATATATCTTATGTAATATAGCAGGAAAAATCTCAGCAAAGTGCTCGATTAATTGAGAATTACAGTTAAAAATAAAAATTAATAGCGTAATATTTATTTATTTGCGTACAGAAAAATTAGTGCAACATTCGTACCGTCGGTTTCGAGCACAGAAGGCCTTAACCATCCGGCTCTCTTCAGCTTCTGTTGTCATCGGTTTCACACTTCCCCTTTTTTCAAACCTTATTAAACCTTCCTTACACTAAATTTAAACAAACATATATAACACTCTAAGCAAATAACGCGTCCAAACGAAAGTTACACGTGACTTCACATTTCCGAAACAGATGACCACAGAAGCTGCAAAGAATCGGATAGCTAAGTCCTTCTGCGCTTGAAACCGACGGTACGAATGTTGTACTAATTTTGCTGTGTCAATATATATATATATATATATATATATATATATATATATATATATATATATATATAGTGAATATAGTACTATCTGTTATGTAAGACAGGAGAAAAAGTTGTATTTTCTGGGGACTATTTTTTAAAATTTTATAATTAAAAAAAATTAATTTAATCAATCATTTATACACACACATATATATATATATATATATATATATATATTTATATATATTTATATATATATACATACTAGTGTACACCGTCCGTAAAAATGACAAAAATAAATTATGCTTCGCGAGTATCTTGATATATTACAAAATATTTATATAATATCATAGAATCATCTCATTAAAATAATTATGGATATATAAATAATTATTAGCATTTCGTATTCTAAAATCTTAAAGAAAAAAGGCACTCACCATTTACATTTTAGTATAGTGGAGGATCTCTCTCCTAATACAGCATACATGTTAAACTTTTTTCATAAAACGTTAAAAAAACGCAAACTCGATTAATAAAAAAAACGCAGACTAACAACAACGGCGAACGCTAATTAATCAAATACTTAAAAAATACAACATACGAAAATTACATGAATAACCAATTTTCAGTCGCTAATGACTATCATTCACAAAAGCAATGCTGAACGTGCCTCACATGTTGTGCCCCCATTTTTTTCTTTTGGCTTGGGCATACCTCTCTCATGATCACATTGCCTTCAGATGCACACATAATTTATTGACAATCGTCTTGATTGTTTTTCCCAACAACAACGGTTTGTCAAAAGAGCACCCTGTTCTGTTACGAAAGGTTAAATTATATTTTTATGCCCGTTACGAAACATTTGGTAACAACGACCGCATTCGACATGAACATGTGGCAGTATCTGTTTCTTAAAAACAAAACAAATCAACACAATAGAAAAGAAAAAAAAAACAACAAAAAAAGCCACACTATTTTCATAAATTAACTGTTTCTGCTTATAACTGAATAAATAAAAGCAACAACAACAAGAAAATCATTAAAAAATAGATAGCATTGCCTTTAATAAAAAAACAAACAACAGCAAAATACCAAAGTAAAAATTAAACCACGCAACGAATGCTGTCACTTGGTCTCGCCAATTTACATTTTCTCAGTTCGTTTGTTTTGATAGTAACATTTCGTAGTAACTAACTCCTTGAATGTCTTCATTCATAAACAATTTATTTATTCGTCTCTGTGTGTTTCTCCTTCTCCTCCTTCTATTCTGTGCCGTGAAAATAATTATTAGTTTTAATTTTTTTGTAATATTCTATTTCGTATATACATAAATGTTTTTGATGATGCATTATTTATTAGATTTCATTGTTTCACGTGTATCTTCTTTTCAATTATTTATTGAATACTATTTTTAAACGTATTCTTCTTCGAAACATGTATTCATATATAAATCGTCCTAATTGTATTCATGACTTAGCTGTTTGTATATTTTTTCTATCAGTTTTAATGGTCTTTTTCTTATTTCCTTTTCCCTATTCTCCTTATTTTCCTTTCATTTCACTTTTTCTTATTTCCTTTCCCTATTCTCTTTATTTACCTTTCATTTCACTTTTTCTTATTTCCTTTTTCTTATTCCCCTTATTTTCCTTTCATTTCACTTTTTCTTATTTCCTTTTCCCTATTCTCCTTATTTTCCTTTCATTTCACTTTTTCTTATTTCTTTTTCCCTATTCTCCTTATTTTCCTTTCATTTCACTTTTTCTTATTTCTTTTTCCCTATTCTCCTTATTTTCCTTTCATTTCACTTTTTCTTATTTCCTTTTCCCTATTCTCTTTATTTACCTTTCATTTCACTTTTTCTTATTTCCTTTTCCTTATTCTCCTTATTTTCCTTTCATTTCACATTTTCTTATTTCTTTTTCCCTATTCTCTTTATTTTCCTTTCATTTCACTTTTTCTTATTTCCTTTTTTCCTATTCTCTTTATTTACCTTTCATTTCACTTTTTCTTATTTCCTTTTCCTTATTCCCCTTATTTTCCTTTCATTTCACTTTTTCTTATTTCTTTTTCCCTATTCTCTTTATTTACCTTTCATTTCACTTTTTCTTATTTCCTTTTCCCTATTCTCTTTATTTACTTTTCATTTCACTTCTTCTTATTTCCTTTTCCCTATTCTCCTTATTTTCCTTTCATTTCACTTCTTATTTCCTTTTTACTATTCGCTTTAGTTTCCTTTCATTTCACTTTTTCTTATTTCCCTTTCCTTATTCTCCTTATTTTCCTTTCATTTCACTTTTTCTCATTTCCTGTTTAATATTCTCCTTAGTTTCCTTTCATTTCACTTTTTCTTATTTCCTTTTCCTTATTCTCCTTTGTTTTCTGTTTATTTCACTTTTTCTTATTTATTTTTCCCTATTCCCCATCATTATTTTTTCATTTACCTTTCTTCTTCTGTTTTCAGTCGAGTGATTGTGTCTATTCCGCTGCAATTCGTTTTAAGATCTGCCTTATTGAAAGAACCCGCCTTTAACTATGCCAACTAGTGGTCTGGTACTACTTGGCATAATTATTAACGCAACATGACATGGACAAAAATTCAGGTCGTTTTATTAAAACCCTATCAAGAGTTTTCGCAAGCGCGAGCCAAATCTACAAACTGCCGACATTTATTTGTACCTAACTCCCTTCCAAAAAAAATTAACGTTGTCCGGTGAAAACGCAGACCAAACGTTATCATAATTCCCTTTTTGATAAAAATACAATATACTTGTCGCAGTTGCATGAACGAACTATTTCGTATCGATGTACGATAGCTGTAACTGAGATGGTGATTCAGCTTTGCGCATGTGTAATAATTGACTCTTTACTACGTAGGCGTATGACACGTCAATGTGTAGCGAAATTCATACGCGTCAACACATTTGGTGACAAATACAATATATTACGTCAAGTAAGTTCCCGGAAATTCTGCACGTTCTCAAAATGCATACTTATCCTAATACCGTTCTGCTTTAGCCAAAGTTAGACAAAATGCCGAACTACAGGATATTAAATTATCTAACCGACATAAACGAGCCCATTGCACCATCTCTCTTTTGTTCCTGTGTTCACCTGAATAAATATTAACATCCATGTAGTTCTCGAGACATTATTTATTTAAAGGAAGTATGGTAACCCCAACTGTTTCCAATCCAGCTAAATAATTATCGAAGTACGCGGATAATGCAATCTGATAATATCTATGAACAAATTGTTTAAAACATTGTTGGTTAATCTTTTTAAATGTTATATACTATGTTCGAAAAGGGAAATTATTTTGACTTAAACATTCGCCTTTATTATCTTTTACATCAAACTGTTCAAAAACTTTCGATTACCATTTAAAAAAAAAGTTTTATTATTATTTTAACAAAGATTTTGTCTTCTTTCTTGGGGGTGGTCTATTTTTATCATTTTAAATTTAATATTCATTTTCTGTTTCTATTTGTTTCATACTCCAAATATTAATTAATGGGAGACGAGACGGCTTTAATTATTTATTTTCTGCCAAGATGAAAATTCTAAATTATTGATTAAATAAAAGAAAAAGATTTCGTTTTTTTTTCTATTAAAGATTAAGAGACAAAATATGAAAGGAGAAAATAACAAATGCGAAATAACGACGGTCTTCTTCCGGTCAGAAGAAAACAAACTTCTTTCATGAAATGTGATTAAGCAACTAACGATGGTGGAATTCGAGTTTATTGGTGTTGTATTAATTAAACTTTCCAGCCTTTACGAGACGAAAGATGAA
>OY744524.1:1732172-1779672 GCA_963556195.1 Sepiola atlantica
AGATATAGGGTAGTTAAGAAGATCGATTAGTCTATCGATTGCTTGATCGATGGGAATATGTAGATAAATCCGTAACTGGTGCGGCATTCACTTTGGTCGGGTTGAGCCTGCTACCCCTGGAGAATATATATTACACAATCGACCCCAGTCACATATATATCCTGGTCATGGTTTTGGAGTTTAATTTATTTTAAAGAAAGGTGTAACTTCTTCTCCTCCCACATACACCTGATATTCCCAACTTGTTATCCATCTGATACTGCCCAGGCTGAACGTTACTTAACTTCGGTAATCTAATTACACCCTGTGTGTTATTGTAATTATGTCGTATATAGAAGAAGGGGATTGGCACCGATTAGAAGTACCGATAATAGAGATTGATCGATATTATTCTTGCGAAAGTGTAAATTTAAAAATAAAACTGTATTTCTGTAGAGAACTACTACTGAGACGATGTCGTTAAAATCGGGAGAGAAAGGTAAAGAAAACTCTTACGAACATGCAAACATTATATTGTTTTCAATTAGCAAAATTAGATCTTGTTTCGGTCCTGGGTATGAACTTAACAGACATCCAGTGGTTTTATTTACTCCTCCCCAGGAGTTAGGCACAAGGCCAGTTTTATCTTACTCCCACAAGTAAGATGTGACCCAAGATCGGGTCGAGAAAGTGGGGTTTGAAAAGCCAGCGCTCGAGAGGTGAGCACTCTGGCCATTTAAAAATTGCCTGGGCAGCCCCGTCGGCATTCCCCGGTAGGGGCGCCTCAGACAGTAAGCAATAAACTTACTCCTCCCCAAAGAGGGGAGGCAAAGCCTGGAAGGGTGGACCTACTAGAACCGCACAGGACAGGCGTGCAGTATCCATCGGAACAGATACTACACTTTGATCTTAGCCAAAAGGCCAAGAAGCCCTCCATTTGGGAGCTGTAGAGAATGTGGAGCTGCCCCTTAGTTGCCATTGCTCCCAGGTCCACTATGGCCCGGAGTGGTAGTACGTGTAAGGGCCCATCTATGGGTCAAATAGAACCTACTAGCGCTACCAAATCAGGCTGTCTGAACTTATTGACTTCCTGACTCAAAATGCACCAAACATTGATGTTTTATTGTTTTTTCCTTTCCGAAATCCAAAACAAAATACAACAATTTCCCCCTCTCCCCCTTCTCTTCTTCCCTCTCCCCTCTCTCACCTCCTTTTCACTTAACCAAACACCATGGATAAATACTTAACCATATAAAGAACTTGAAGCATAAACACCTTCGCCAAAATGACCGGATTCAGCATTAAATGACCTGAAAAGGGTCGATATGCCGTGAATTAAATACAACCAAACCAAAAACCATGATTAAACATTTGAACATATAAAGAACTTGAAGCATAAATACCTTCACCAAAATGACCAGATTCGACATTAAACAGCACAAAAAGGGTTGATATGCCGTAAAATAAAACTACCAAACTATCTAGATCTTGTTTATACTGTGTTATTTTTTGTGAAATTAGATTATTTCTCAAATCTGGTATTCATGAAAACGAGTTACTGAAAATAAAAGCAAAACATTTTAGTATCACTATTCGTATTGATAAGGTAATTATAGATTTACTGGACAATAAATATAAATGGCTTCTGAGTCGATTAGACAACTGATAGCAAATATTGGTATGAGGATAGCGTAAACTAGCTTTGAGCCAATCTAGAACGTTTTGAATATCTGATCTTTAAGGCTAAGTAAAGTTTGAAGTTGAGGAATGGGCAGCAAAGTTTCGTATTACTAATTATATCATCAAATAGGAGCAGAGAGTAAATGTAATTTTGAAGTTGATAAAGTTAAAGAGCATTAAGAGAGATAGGTGACAGAAGATGACAGAAGTTCGCCCGTCTCTAGGGATTGATTATAATATAACGAGCACTTTCTCTGTCTGTCTGTCTGTCTGTCTGTCTGTCCGTCCTGGAGAATTTTTGTAAACGTAAGTGAGAGAGAGGAGGGCTCGAATAATTACTATTTAATTAATTATTTTTTTCAAGAAGCGTTTACACTATTTGTATACCTCTAGAATAAGGAAACTATTAATTATTTAATTTACATTAAATAACATGAAATAAAATTTGATAAAATAACAAATGTAGAACGAAATTTCAAGACGAGATTTCGATTAGAACAGAAAACGTGTCAAGAATCTTACTTAAACTAATACTTTTTTCAACTTCCTTATATACTGTTACAAAAAGTCGCTCAGACACTAGCCGGGTTTTGTCATTTACATAATTCATTTCTTTTAAACTACAATTAAATTCATATTTACAAATATACACTTATAACTGCTATTATAAAATTTTTTCTCTCCGTCTCTCTCTATTTACTCTCCCCATGAAAAATATGTATCTGTGCATAAAATAATATATATATATATATATATATATATATATATATATATATATATATATATATATATATATATATATAATAAAATATGAAACTAAAAGTATACTTTTAGTGGATAGAACCTATAGTGAAATGATTTAAGCTCAATATACGAAGCAGAGCAATTATACAGATAGATGAAAGATGAGGGATAAACATGTACGAATGACAAATTTATTTCAACTTCGATTGTTCAATACAAGGTGTACTCGGTAAAAACATGTTTATTATTCTTTCCTTAAGCTAATCCGAATAAGTGGATTCCGCCTACGATTGAACTAAACATCTTTCTATTGGATTTACTTCATTCTTGAACTTTTTCAATGCTGCCTTCGCGAAAACCCTTCTTTTCTATCTTTAAATCTCCTTTCACTGGACACCTTATCAACGGACATTTACCAACTGGACAGACCTCATATTTTCGGACTACAGTTCTCATCTTTACTGTTATTCTCACCACGTTTCGGCCGATGTAATCTACGACCTTCTTTTAAGTGCGTATTTTAAGCTCAGAAATCTGTACGAAATTTTGAACATGACCATTTATTTATTCTACAGGGGTAAAAATACAATTACGAATAACTTAAGATTTCTACCCGTCCATGGCTGATTTAACGGGAGAAAGCTACACCCATGGAATACATATAGTTTTCCGTTCAAAATTCCGTACAGATTCCCGAGTTAGACAATTTGTACCTGAAAGAAATTTAGAGGTTACATCGGCCGAACAATTGTTAGAATAACATCCCACTGGATGTGTACCAGTAATGGTAAGCTTCTCTTTTTTTTTACTATACTTTAAGCCTAAAATTAGCGACAATTTCCAAACATAATCAACCGCCATCTTTGATTGACCGTGGTTTAGCCAAGTAAAAGTAACGATAGCATATTAAGAGATAATAAATCTTACAGTCAGTTTCAAAACTTGAAAATGATACATAGAAAATTACATTTTAATGCATTTAGTAAAAAGTATTAGTTGTATATGTATATATTTTCGATTTCTCGGCTGTTAACTATACCACATGAATGCCGTGACTAAAAAAAAGCAATTTTCAAATTAGATAAAGAAAATACGCTCGGAAATATGTATACAATAAATAAATAGATGTTTTATGAGAAAAACAGATAAATATTGTAACAATCTGTCGATGGAAGTGATTTTTCTCTAGGAATGTACATTTCCTACGTCTTATTGCCTAAAGATTGTTTGGATTAAAAGATGTTACCCTTAAAAGCATTACCTCCTCCAGTCCCTAAATTTTAATTTACACAGACTCCAGTTACATTCCATACGATCAGTGAGAATCGTAGGGTCATCTGGATCGGTAAAGTTATATTTGTGATTAACCATTGCATGGTTCGTTAGACAATTATAGGCCCGCCAACCATCCGTCACAATTCGTGTGCCTGGTCAAACATACCGCTCAATTATGGGTAAACACGTTCAGCATCTCTTGTTTAGACTGACACCATCATTGTAACATTTGTTTCTCGCTCGACCATACCAAGAACTCAATGACCTTCATTAAGTCCTCGGTGATATTTTCTGTGCATGAATGTACTTTTGGTGATATTTTCTGTGCATGAAGTTTCGTCAATTTCACTGTTCAGTCAGGACCACCTATCTCCACTGGATTGTCGATCAGACGAATCGTGCAAATATCGTAAATGAAATTGAACCAGCGTACCAGACTGTGTTGTGTACGCCCGTTTCTTTAGACGCGTGATTTATGGACTCTTCTACGGACCACCAATACATTATTTGCAACAATTGTTGCAACGAAATGTGGATGCCTTAAAGAATTTAACCCACCTGGACACTTTTTGTTTTGTTACATTTGTGCCAAGCCAACAGTGGCTGTCTTTGTATTTTTTCCTGTCCGGGACTGCACGTTCATTCGCCATGAACGAGGGCATTTACGTCACATCTGTGTATTCAATTTTTTTTAAACATAGTTCACCTCAAACAAGGCAGACCGCAACTGTAGACGTAAGGAGCTACTGAGAAAAAAAGGGAGAAGGTTAGGTGGGTTAAACCTAAATTGGTATCTGCTCAGCGAGATGTCTGGTTACATTAGTTTTAAATTTCTGCATGTCAGTACTATTTGAGTAGAAAGCTCTCCGGCATCTGGGAACCTCCACAGTGAATGGATGAGATTTAGTTGATTGTCGAGTTGGTCTTTGCGTCGAGGGGGCACCAGAGTAGCCAATTAATCGGAGCATAACTCATTGAAGTATTTGTAAAACAAGCACAAGGTTGCTACATTGCAGTGATGGGACAGGAACTGGAGCTTGGTTGACAGTGAGGGACCTATTAGGTTGGCGACTCTTTTTTGGGACATTGTCAAGGTGGGAGATAGTAGTAGATGATGCACCAGCCCAGATGTTGCAACAATACTCCATGCATGGGCGGATGCTGACTTTGTAGAGATACAGGATAATTTCAGGTGTGAGGAGTTTACTAGCCCCTTCTTTGTATTGACAATTAGTCCATGTCATACCAACCATTTAATTGAACTGATGGTGTCTCTTATTCCCAGCATTAAATCATTCAAATGTATGTGCATACAGCAAAGTTTTGCAGCTGGAATAATATCTGTAACTAACTTATTCATTATTCAAATTTATGCGTTATCTCAGAGGATGATAATCGCTAATCAGAAAGAGATCGGAAGTCGAAATGGAAAAAAAACATATGATAATATAATTTATTAAAATACAGAAGTTCTGACAAACAGACGAATTCGTTTAAGTATTTGATATACAAAAACTTCTTACATTTTCAACTATGCAAGAAATATTTGTAAAATTTCCGGTTACATTAAAGATATTTTGCATATCATTAATCCGATATAAAAATATTCCAAATAATGAATTTTTCTAACGAATTATTAATTCACATCAGTGTCAAATGTGAATAGAAATAAATAAATGTTATTCGTTAACCATGCTTTTTATCTTGTTTATCCACGACACTCTGTTGGTTAATTTAGCACTTGCTAAATGTTGACCCTTTATTTATACCAATCATTTTTCCATTTATATCATTGTACACTTATAACCTTTTTAATTTTAAAGTGTGAGTCTTGACACATTTCCAAAAAACGCCCCTTGTGTCTAAATACTATCTAAATCATGATTCACGATATAAGCTATCTTATAGCTTGACATGACTAAAACATTTCCAATCCACGCATGCGCAAGTCAGCGAGTCTCGTATCTACGCATGCAACTACGTATTCTTTTATGAAACAAGCACCTCGTGTATATCCCCAAAAGGTGTTGATCTTAGGGGTCATTAAGTGACATAATTTTGTTGGCTGCAGAAATAAATAAAAATAAACAAGTCATAAAAGTAATCGCGAGAGAAAAAAAAATGTACAGTGAAATGGCGGAAGAACGCTAAAAAAAATTGGCGGGGAAACAATAAAAAGAAAATGGCGAATAGAAATCTGAAGCTAGAACAGTTCGACAGAAAACGCGAGCAGACGAAAGCAGTTCCAACATAAACAATATACTTCATAGCTGGAAGTTATCCAATCTAAACGCGATGGAACATTCCGACTGGACGCGATGCGGCTGTGGTGTTTACCTTCGTGTCAACTTTTATCTGCTTTTCGCTTATCGACTAATTTTATCGGCGCGTAGGCCGAGCGTTGCACACCGACCTACAACGCCAGTCTTCGCTCGTTCCTTTTATCCAGCCATCTTTGCAAAGCCCCGGCTATTCTATCTACAACACACTGACTTTTCAAAAACAACCTTTTCTTTCTCTGTGTCTTCCTCCTTATAACTCGCTGTATCTCTATTCTTCTCTCTGTTTTCGTCTCATTTTCTATCTACACACACACACACACGCACACATATATATATATATATATATATATATATATATATATATATATATATATATATATATATATATATATATAATATTAGGCTAAATTCCAGTGACAAAGATTTTATTCATTTTAATGTTAATATTTTCCAAATCTGACTTAAACTAGGGCTGCTACTCTCTCCCTTTTGTCCCATATTACGATGTTAGGTTTTACAGCTCCTTTTCTTTCTCTGTGTCTTCCTCCTTAAAACTCGCTGTATCTCTATTCTTCTCTCTGTTTTCGTCTCATTTTCTATCCACACACACACACCCACACATATATATATATATATATATATATATATATATATATATATATATATATATATAATATTAGGCTAAATTCCAGTGACAAAGATTTTATTCATTTTAATGCTAATATTTTCCAAATCTGACTTAAACTAGGGTTGCTAGTCTCTCCATTTTGTCCCATATTACGATGATAGGTTTTACAGCTCCGTTTTCTAGATATACAGGTGTAGGGATTGCATAGTCATAGTGGATGGTGTATAAATTATTTCCAACTGTCCTTTTTGGTATATGCTCCCAGGATTTGCTTTAAAGGACTTATGTGCATTAACATCTTTTATTAGAGGAGCTGTTGTTGATTCTCCTTTCCAATTGATTTGGGAATGTGTTTAATTATAGTTTTAGGGTGATTTGTTAGTGGATGGGCATACATTGGGATCGCGTTATCCTTAGTATAAATTTCTTACGTACCTTTGTTTAAGTGAAATGATAATCTAATAATGTACCTAGATTCATGTCTGATGTCATTTCTACTTTAACACTTAATCTTTTCATCTCTTTAAGAATAATCTTTTTTACTCTTTCACATTTGTGTCTATTTGAGTTTTTTACCATTAGTAAGCCATCGTCTCTACATAATCCTATATCTTTTTCGTCAATGTATATTGTGAGATTGTATAATATGTAAAGTCCAACTAGCTCAGTAACCTCTGCAGAATCCAAAGAACCCATCGAAACATCGAAAGCTCCTGATGAAGTCCATTGTTCTTGTTTGCTAATTAGCACTGTGTTTCTGCATTTTCTAATAATATTCATTTCTTTTTCGGAAATATCAGAGAAGGGTGACAAAATCAATACCAATTTCTAAAAGTATATTCGATATAGAGGAGTAATGATTTATAATGTCAAATCGAATAAATAAACAATTCGTTTTGTTTTCAATTTTGGAGAATTAGTTAATGGTTTCAGTTGTATTTACCCATAGATTTAGTTCGTAAGTTGTTTTTATTTGCCCGTTTACACTCTCTAATTATTTATTTGCTAATTTTCCCAATGTCTTGTCTCGTAGTGTTTATACGTCTAGTATCTGGTGTTGTTTGGAAATCGGGCTTATGCTGTTTGAGTAGAATATACGCCTCTTTTTCCCTTAATTGACTTATTCTGTCACTAAGTTTTAGTTTATAAGTTATGGTTTTACTGTAAACGTTTATTGTTTAGACTAAGTCTACGTTAGATTTTCTGTAATCCTTAGTAATATTATGGTCCAACAGTTTGTAGTATTACTGTTTTGTTAGTTTATAGAAATGTTACGTTTTATCGGCTTTGGTTTGTATGTATTCTGAATTGTTAATTTCCCCCACAATTTTGTCAAGTTTTCTCTGAACTGTTCTGTTATCTTTCATGAAAAACAACATCACTAGCTATTTTCTTTCGATCATTTTCAAACCCGTCAAGTTGTTCAACACGGAGAGCCGTATCTTCGTTTCTGAATCAACAGTATTCTTTTTGATTCGTTGTTTGCAGATCTTTCCATCAAAAAATCGCCTTCCAATTCATTATCCTTAAAAGTTCTTCCATCTTCATAAAAGAATGAGAAGACAACTTCGTTTGCTTGTAGTCGCAATGTTTTTAGGAAGGTCTGAAAATTGATTTCATCCACGCTTGCAAAGCAATAATCCACAGTAAACAATGTGCTCAGCAACAATGAAGCAGATAGTAATCCAGGTAAAATAAACATCCGCAGGATAAAAGTCCCAATAATTTAAACCGAGCTGATAAAGAGTGCTCAATATTGAATATATATATATATATATATATATATATATATATATTATTTATACAGTCAAATTTGACCATGTGACTTTCCAATTTTAAATTTTGAATTTCGTTTTTTTTTTCTTCTATGTTCACTTCATTTTTCCAAATATAATCTGAAGGTAAGAGCAGATTTTCTTTTCTCCTGATGAGATCTCAGTTTATTATAGCTGTTGATCGATAATATCGACATGCTAGTGTCGAATTATATGTACATGTCTGTATAAATAAAAATAATTATATATATATATATATAGTCTTGGAAGTAAGTTCTCAACCATTAAAACTATATTAAAAAACACAACCAAAAAACAAACCTTAAGTCCCAAGTCGTTCAGTGGAAAATCACTCGTGTAAGTCAATTTAACTTTTTCAGTTATTATATTAGTTTGCTTCTAACATTATTTAAGGGATCATCAGTTGTTTACCATGAAAAACTGTTTCGGGAGCAGGAAAAATTCCAGCAATTAATTGAGAATTAAAAGTAAAAATAAAAAATTAAGAGCGTAATATTTATCTGGCTAAGTCCTTCTGTGCTTGAAACCGACTGTACGAATGTTATACTAATTGTTCTGTACCAATGTGTATATATATATATATATATATATATATATATATATATATATATATATATATATATATATATATATATATATATATATATATAGAAATTGGTAGTTTGCTGGAAGCATTGCTGGGAGTAATAATAAAAGTTTTTAAAAAGGTTGAAGGCTATGCGGAGGTCCGGATAGCTGTAAGCTGTGGAGAACAAAAACAAAACAAAACCGAAATAAGTCGGATATAGATCGAAAGGTTTGTTTATTTTTCTAGACGAACTTACAAGACAGCAAGGGTGTTAGTTTGTAATATCCGGATTATCAAGAATAAATTTGATATATTTCGAGAGATTTTTTTTCTTTCTTTTTTCTTATTCCTCTCCTTGTCAAAAATAAATAAAAGAAAAATCGCGGAGACCGAGAAAATGCCAGGAGCGCTGGGGGGTTAAACCGGAAGTGTTCAGGGTAAAGTATTCAGAGGAAAATTAAATAGATTCCTTTTTTTTTTCTTAATATATATATATATACATATATATATATACATATATATATATATATATATATATATATATATATATATATATATATATATATATATATATATATATGTAATTGTATGTTGTTTCTATTTATTTAATTTTTTATTTTTATTTATATATTTACTATTATTGTTATTGTTTTTTGGCTTTTTTTGGTTTTTTTTTTTACGTTGATTTTACTTATAATATATATGTTTGTCAACAGGTTGATTCCGGCATTAGATTTTAAATATGCTGTAGAAATATGCTGTAGCTAGCTGATTATTCCATCAAACCTTGATTACCAACGGCTACCCCACTTCCACAATAACCCACCTCAGCAAGACCAGATCACGCAGACACAACACACTCTCCAACACATGCTTCCTAAAACTACCTTTCTTTAATGACAGAATCACTAATGCTATCCGCAGTGCAATACATAAAGAAAAACTAGACATTCAACTCACCCACACCGGCACCACCTTACGTCAACACGTTTCCAAAAAACGCACTACACGCACCCAAGAACCATGCTCCCTAGCCAATTGTCCCATTCCTACCACTGGACTATACCACCGCACCAACTGTGTATACAATATATTATGCACTATTTGTAACCACTCCTATATCGGATATACTACAAGACAATTACACCAACGTATAAAAGAACACATGAATACAAATATATCTTCCTTCTTCAAACATACTTCCTCATGCAATACTACACAACAAGACATAAACGTTTCCATTCTAGCCTCGACCAGGAACCTAGGCGACCTAAGACTGATGGAAGCTATTCTCATTTCCAAACATAATCCAGTTTTGAACCAAAGACACGAATTAAATTCTACCTTCATCATATAATCCCCAGATAATACCCCCCACCCCCAGATAATACCCCCACCCCCCATAATAAACACTATTTGCACAAATCATATCCATTATACTAAGAATTGACCATTACATTAGTTAAATAAATTCAACAAACAAAGCCAATTAACAGAATTCCCTTTATAAATTAATACCAAAAATAAACTCAACAAACAAAGCCAATTAACAGAATTCCCTTTATAAATTAATACCAATAATAACCGATTTGTCTCCCTTTAACCAGCAAACCGGTCAGTTTCCTTACCTAAAACAGAAGACACTTAAGAGGTAAATTAAAACCAATAAATAAGGATTAAACTCAACCAGGCATAACTAAATTATAATATACTGCACCGACAACAAATAATCAGCTATCTACAGCATATTTAAAATCTAATGCCGGAATCAACCTGTTGACAAACATATATATTATAAGTAAAATCAACGTAAAAAAAAAAACCAAAAAAAGCCAAAAAACAATAACAATAATAGTAAATATATAAATAAAAAAAAAATTAAATAAATAGAAACAACATACAATTACATATATATATATATATATATGTATATATATATATATATGTATATATATATATATTAAGAAAAAAAAAGGAATCTATTTAATTTTCCTCTGAATACTTTACCCTGAACACTTCCGGTTTAATCCCCCAGCGCTCCTGGCATTTTCTCGGTCTCCGGGATTTTTCTTTTATTTATTTTTGACAAGGAGAGGAATAAGAAAAAAGAAAGAAAAAAAATCTCTCGAAATATATCAAATTTATTCTTGATAATCCGGATATTACAAACTAACACCCTTGCTGTCTTGTAAGTTCGTCTAGAAAAATAAACAAACCTTTCGATCTATATCCGACTTATTTCGGTTTTGTTTTGTTTTTGTTCTCCACAGCTTACAGCTATCCGGACCTCCGCATTTCGTTCAACCTTTTTAAAAACTTTTATTATATATATATATATATATATATATATATATATATATATATATATATATATATATATATATATATATATAGTAGTATCGTTGTTGTTTCTGAGATATTAATCCAATGAAACTCCAGTACTTATAAGATAGTGCTCAATAACAGGTAGAACTGTATCATGATATAACATTTTTATTCATACATAAACATATTGAATACATGTTTCATCTAGGATTTAATTCACAAACCAGCTTTTTCGTGCCCTTTTTAAAACCGAACTCCCAAAAGAGCTCGATGTTGAATGAAATACCAGCTGAAACATGTATACACATATGTAGCCAATAATATCTGTATAAATAAAAAAATGTGTGTTTGCAGACATTGATCTCAGCTCTCATTACTTTGTTCCTATATAACTATACATTGTGTTGAACATTACTGGATTAAAAACTAATGAATACCAAATTTCGTCAATTGATCTTTATGTACGTGTTCCTTGTTATTGCTGGAACAAAGAAGCCTTTCAATATTACGATGTTTTTGTTTCATTCCTATTTAGCGTTTTGGTATTATAACTCAGTAATAAAACCGTTTAAGTGGTGTCTTTATCATAATTTAGATCAAGCGCTCTTTTACTACCTGAAGTTTAGGTAAGTTTTACATTACAACGCGTATTCAGTCTCTGTTTATGAAACCGCTAGAAATTTTGACATTACTAATTAAAGTAAGCGCTTCATGGAAATTATGACGAAGACACTTGATACGTTTGTTTAGTACTAAGTTGTAATACTAAAGTTAGCGATAATTTTCATTAAAATAGATTAGCAGTTCACCCTTTCAATTACCGTGTATTAACACGTATAAAGGGAGGTGACGGTGGTTAAGTGGATATCGGCACGGACTGAAGACCTGGGTGTTCCAAGTTCGAATCTAGTCGGTTCCACACTACCACTTTCACTTACGGATGTTGGCAACCTTCTCGTGGTCCTTCCCGTAAGAACCCTATGTCTTTCCAGAAATATTTATAACTAGAAAAACATCGGGGAAACTAATACCAACAATCATCTGATTTACACGAAAGAAAGAAGAAAAACACATATAAACCTTTTCTTTTATTATCCTTCATTTAAATCTTGTCATTTTAAATCTCAATCTTTTATCTTTTTCATACGTGTAAATCTTTTAAGCGGTGTATTTTTAGTTCTTGATGTTTTAATTGTTCTTCGTTTTATTTTAATCGCTTACTTTATTCAGCGTTAATCACCTAATCTCGATAGAGTTATTCGTTATATTCCAATCACTTTAATCTTATTCTTAATTGCCATTGATGTCTCTAATGTGTAGTTAGTGGTGTGATGTAGTGGTTACTGGTGGGAACTGTGATATTAGCGTGCTGAGTTCCAGTTCTGTCGAAGCCACTGTTTCACTTTATTATTACCCTTGGAATATCGCAAAGAAACTTGAAAAATATAAAAATAAACGTACACATGAAATTAAAGATGGCGATGTTTATTTGAAATCTAGAACAAATGCAAGAACGAATCTAACCAAGAGTATTATTTACTCCTCTCCAGGAGTTAGGCACAAGGCCAGTTTTATCCTACTCCCACAAGTAAGATGTGACCCAAAGTCGGGTCGGAAAGTGGGGGTTGAAAAGCCAGCGCCCGAGAGGTGAGCACTTTGACCATTAAAAATTGCCTGGGCAGCCCCGTCGGCATTTCCCGGTAGGGGCGCCTCAAGCAGTAAGCAATTAACTTACTCCTCCCCAAAGAGGGGAGGCAAAGCCTGGGAGGGTGGACCTCCTAGAACTGCACAGGACAATCCCATAGACCGGCGTAAATCAAGCTCCGAAGGCATCTGGATACATATCTTTAAGCAAATGATATAAATCCGCTGACAATACAACACATATTACAACAAGGAAAACAAAACGTTACCGTTATAACATAAGTAAAAGTGAAAGTCGCTGACGATTTATTCAAGGTAAGGAAAAAGTGTTCAGAACGTTTATTTTTCATTTTTCGTCTCTGGTTATCATACCGAACGGGAATTTCTTTTTTATCACTTGTGAACACCTCTTACCTTTACTGCAAGTACAAATATTTGACTTTTTTCTTTCGTTCTAAGTCAAAACCATTGCGAAAAGAACAAACAAAAATTCTTCAAACAAATTACAGACAAAACGTTTGATTGATCTTCATAATAAAAAATAACTTTTTAAATTTCTGGTTCGACAAGGCATTAAATAGGCATTAAAAATAAATTAAAAAGGCATTCGTTCTATTTCTGGACACAAGTTATGCTGTTCCTTCAAGTAAAAATCATTTTTATTTTTCAAAATACGAATAAAAAAGTCAACTAGTTCTTTACACAGACTAAAACATAAAACGTTTTTCTGAATAATAAAAAAAACAATAGTTTGCAAGAAAATATTCTATCAGTTTGAAACTAAATATCTGAAAAGAATTCCAGTTAGAAATACGCAACCAACGGATAAATAAAAAAATACGATTCTGTTTTTGTATTTTTTTTGTCTTCCAGCTGAGTACTAAATGTTACATGGTCGAAAGGCGGAAACTTTAAGAAACAATAGCAGTAACCCAGCAATTTTCAACCAACCAAAATGAAATAATTTTCTTTTTTTCTTCTTTCGCGTGAATCAGATGATTCTGGTGTTGGCATTAGTTTCCCCCGATGTTTTTCTAGTTAGAAATCTTTCTGGAAAGACATAGGGTTCTTACGGGGAGGACCGCGAGAAGGTTGCCAACATCCCTAAGTAACAGTGGTACTGTGGAACCGACTGGATTCGAACTTGCAACACCCATGTCTTCAGTTGGTGTTGATATTCACTTAACCACTGTCACCTCCCATTTTCTTTTCTAAACACACCCGATGTCCCTCTCAACCAAGCAAAATCAAATGATTTTCTTTTCTAAACCCACTAGATGTCACTGTTAAATACATACAAACATCGCTTAAACGACCCTTAGATATACCCTTCTTAAAATGTTATATTTATATTTTTATTGTAACTAATCAGTTACCACTTATTAATGTCAAAACATCTAAAAGATGTTGAGTAATGAGATGAATGGTGAAAAATATTGTGAGATAATTGAAAATGATGAATTGAATGAACACAGTTTGATTACTTATATGGACAGTTTCTGACACGTATGTGTTTACATTGTATTTGAAGACGAGCATTTTGTAGTCTGTATAGATAGAGACAGGTAGAGAGAGACGGAGAAAAAAGAGAGAGAGAAAGAGAGAAGTTCTAAATGTATACACACTTTTTAACCCTTTGATTTTGTCGTACATTAGAGAACAACGCCGCTATACCAAGCTAGTCTAATAATCATGTAATTCATGTATCTATTCATCAATCTTTATTTGTTCACACCAATCTTAGTTCGTATGTATTAGTTTGGTGCAAAAACAATGGCGTATTCTCACATATGTTATATTTATATATGTTTTCTGAATTAATTAATTGATAAATATAGCGTTGTTATAGGTCATTTAAAAGCGCGTTTATCCCTCTATCGAATCGTGTCATTCGTTTCCATTTTTAATCTCTTCATTTATTGTTTTTTGCAGGCTTTTCGACAGCATACTCAACATAGAAATCCGCACGATATTCTTGTTCCAGTTCAAACTAGGCCGAAAAGCTGTCGAGACAGCTCGTGACATCAATGATGCGTTTGGCCCAGGAACCACGAACGAACGTACGGCACAATGGTGGTTCAAGAAATTTCGCAATTGTGCCGAGAGCTTCGAAGATGACGATCAAGGCCATCCGACTGCAATTGATAACGAAGATCTGAAAGCCTTAGTTGAAGCCGATCCTAGCAAAACCAGAGGAGGAGTTGCTGATGAACTCGAGATCGACTACTAAACAGTCGTCCGCCATTTGAAGCAAATAATGAAGTCAAAAAAGCTGGATAAATGGGTGCCACACGAATTGAACGATGATAAAAAAAATCATCGTTTTGATGTGTTTTCTACGCTCTTGCTGCGCAACAGAAACTGCCCATTTCTCAAGCGAATTGTGACGTGTGATGAGAAGTGGATCCTCTATGACAAGCGGCGACGTTCGGCACAGTGGTTAGATGCCGGCGAAGCTCCAAAACACTCGCCGAAGCCGAAATTGCACCCCAAGAAGATTATGGTGACAGTTTGGTGGTCTGCGATAGGTCTCATCAATCACAGCTTCTTGAATCCGGGCGAAACGATTACGGCGGAGAAGTACTGTCAACAAATTGACGAAATGCACCAGAAGCTCCAACATATGCGCCGAGATTGGTCAGTATGCAGGGACCAATTCTCTTCCATGACAACGCTCGCCTGCATGTTGCACAACTGACCTTGCAGAAGCTAGAAGGAATTGGGCTACGAGAATCTGCCTCATCCGCCATATTCACCTGACTTCTCGCCCACCGATTATCACTTTTTCAAGCATCTCGATAACTTCCTGCGCGAGAAATGCTTCAAAAGCCGGGATGATGCCGAATCGGTCTTCAATGACTTCATCGCTTCCAGAAATCCGGATTTTTATGATAATGGAATAAGTAAACTTGTTTCCCGTTGATTCTAATGGTTCTTATTTTGATTAATGCAGTTTGGTATAAAAAAAAAGTTATGGTCTTTTGAAGTTGAACGTCAAAAAACTCCATCGTTTTTGCACCAAGCGAATATAAACTAATTAAGTAAATAATGAATTTCAAATTAAACATTTTGAATAAACCTTCGTTTTTAAAAGATGCCTTTCTTTTTCGTAGACTGCATTAAATAATTTGATAATTATATGTACTGGTTTGAAAATAGGAAATACATGAATAGAAAAATGAGACCCAGGCAAGACTATTACCTGTGCTAAGGATAAATACATCTTTTAACCAGCATTTTATTTGCCACCTCTGACAATCGTATGCTTAGTAAACGTCGAGTATCCATCTATTAATCTATATATTTATCTCAGTATTAATATATCTGTGTGTGTAATGCACGTATGTGTCTAACATTATGTGCATATCTCGCTTCCTATATATGTATGCATAGATCTATGTTTTGTTTTCAAGGTTGGTATTGTCAAGATGACTGTTAAGGATAAGCTCTTGTTAGCTGTTTATATATCCCAAGAGATAAATGTATCAAAGAGCGTTTAAAACTAACTCCATTTCCTCGCCTTTTCGTCGCAAACATAGTTGAAACAGAGAAAAGAAATAGTAAAAGGAAACGTTATTAGCGACTAAAAACCAATTTACACACTTTGCTTGTTAAATAACAACATGATTTCAACTTCCAGCTCAATTATCAACAAATAACTAGAGCATACCACTAAATTATATTTCTTTCAAAAATTAAACAATTCAATTGTAGACATGAATCCGAGTTTTCCGTTGCAAGTGTTTGTGTTCAACTTACGTCCGGTTTATTTTCGTGTTTGAATACATACGAATTCCTTGTCGTCAAACGTTTGAAATAAATTGTTGGACCGAATAGTTAGAGTATTTCCAGTGTTGTGGTATATAGATGTCGTATACTTGCTTTCAGTGTTATGTTACACAGGTTTGAGTAATCTTCGAATAAATCTTCGACGCCAGTTCGTTAATCTTGTATGACAATCGGTATCGGAACAGGATGAATTTTTATTTCAAAACCGAGTTTGCTAAGACTTTTCACCTGTGTTTATGACAATCTGAATGAAACTGATGTAAAAATATGCGACTACTTCAGTGATTACTGATCATCTTGCCTTGGCATGTCACCGGGTTATACTCATAGGAGCTCAGAGAGTGATACTTGTGTTGTACAAGTGTTAGGCTATGAACTAACGCTAGGGTTTTTCAATGTACATATGTTTTACTGCGATCCTATTTGCCACCCAAACATTTAAAGTTCTGTTTTTAAAGACTTTTAAAATATGCAGATATAATACGTTTACGAACCATAATGGTAAAAGTGTTTCCTAATAGGCTGGGAGATCGGGGTTCAATCTTTGGTCAAGTTATAGCAAATACTTAAAAAGTAGTACTTGATACACATTGCTAAACATTCAGCGTTATAAAGAGGAGGATGAAGGGTAAGTAGAGTTATCCTTGGAAAAGGGGTGACGCACTCTCCCACTCTTTGGTGTAGTAGCTAATAAAAAAGGAGCCTTCGGGTCGCCCTCGACTACGATCGACTACTTTACTTTACTTACAGGCCATGTAGATCTGTAGATCGTTTAAAAGGCCAGCTATCAGCTTACTGGCAAGTAAGGGTGACAGTAAAGACACGTGATGAGACGGGAATTATCTGTGATAATCTAACCCTATCATAATACTAATACTAATACTACTACTACTACTACTACTACTACTACTACTACTACTAATAATAATAATAATAAATCTATTTATTTTCGGGAAAAAATACATTTCTACGTAACAGATGATGTCATCAACCTGCATTTTTATTCTGCTGTTTTCTTATTTTGAAAACGAAGGATTTAAATAATGACATCAACAACAAAAAATAACACCTCTTGACTAAGATAAAATGTCTTATCTTTTTCCTTTGTTTTTTGTTTTTTTTGGTTTTTGCTTCAGCAAAAGTGTTCGTTTGTGGATAGAAAACGCAAGATACAAAAACAAGGGTTTCTAAAAGAAAAGAAAAACAATGAAATAAGATAAAGAGAAAAAAGGGACACAATACACTGCGTCCGCCCTCGTACTGATTATGGTCTCTGATGTAGGCATTGTGATTGGCTGCGCCGCGTTGCCAATAGCAACCAAGCCTTATCGGCGACATTTCTGCCTTATCAGCAAAGATGGCGTTGTTGGTGGCAATGACTGACTAGTTTGAATTACTAAAAAAATCCGATGGAAAGCTTTTTATAATTTATTTTTTTACGAATGTTTCATAAAAATATACCCTTTTCTTACGTATGTTTTCCAGCCGTATATAAATAAAATTTATCAGATTATATCATGTTATGACTGGACTTTTTATGTCTTGAGATACAATGGACAGTCTCTGCAAAAAGTCCCCGTGCGCTTATGACTTTACAGTGAAGTAGCAATGGCGTAATGCTAACCTCAATATACCATCAATTGGCATTGCTTAAATCCAGTTGGCAAAGAGGCACCCAAGACGACCATAAAAAGTGCTGATCTAACACTTCATTAGTTTTCTATAATAATATATAATACAATTCGCGTGAGTGACGGTGTCTAAGTGGTTAACGACACGACTGACAACCTGTATGTGCCAAGTTCGAATCCAGTTCGTTCCACAGAAACACTTTCACTTTAGATGTTGGCAACCTTCACATCGTACTTCCCGTAAGTACCCGATGTCTTTCTAGAAAGCTTTCTTACTAGAAATATATTGAGAAAACGAATGCCAACAATAGAATCATCTGTTAATAAACACAGATACAGAGAGAGAGAGAAAGAGAGAGAGAGAGGGGGGACGCTTGTGTGTGAAAAGGAAAATAACATACGGTGAGAGAGGGAGAGAGTTATAAGGATAGATAACAGTTTATGGTGAGTTAATTTAAAATTGCTGCTTCGTATAATAATAAAATTGATTTTTTTTCAAATCAAACCCAATCCAAATACTGAGGAATATGTTCGCATATATTTTGTGTGATTAAAATATACATGGATAAGTCTGTGAAAAAAAAGGTTTATTGACTCATATGTAGTATAATAATAATAATAATAATAATCATAATAATAATCATAATGATAATCATAATAATAATAATAATCATAATAATAATCATAATAATAATCATAATAATAATAATCATAATAATAATCATAATAATAATAATAATAATAATAATAATCATAATAATAATCATAATAATAATCATAATAATAATAATAATCATAATAATAATCATAATAATAATCATAATAATAATAATAATCATAATAATAATCATAATAATAATCATAATAATAATAATAATCATAATAATAATCATAATAATAATAATAATCATAATAATAATAATAATAATAATAATAATCATAATAATAATAATAATCATAATAATAATCATAATAATAATCATAATAATAATAATAATCATAATAATAATCATAATAATAATAATAATCATAATAATAATAATAATAATAATAATAATCATAATAATAATAATAATCATAATAATAATCATAATAATAATCATAATAATAATAATAATCATAATAATAATCATAATAATAATCATAATAATAATAATAATCATAATAATAATCATAATAATAATCATAATAATAATAATAATAATCATAATAATAATCATAATAATAATAATAATCATAATAATAATAATAATAATAATAATAATCATAATAATAATAATAATCATAATAATAATAATAATAATAATAATAATCATAATAATAATAATAATAATAATAATAATAATAATAATCATAATAATAATAATAATCATAATAATAATCATAATAATAATCATAATAATAATAATAATCATAATAATAATCATAATAATAATCATAATAATAATAATAATCATAATAATAATCATAATAATAATCATAATAATAATAATAATCATAATAATAATCATAATAATAATAATAATCATAATAATAATAATAATAATAATAATAATAATAATAATAATAATCATAATAATAATAATAATCATAATAATAATAATAATAATAATAATAATCATAATAATAATAATAATAATAATAATAATAATAATAATAATCATAATAATAATCATAATAGATGTGTGCATGAGAATAGGGAGAACGAATGGTATCATAGTGTGAAGCTCCTGCACGATAAGACGATAACTATCTCACACTTTTGTCTTCAAAGGGCGAGGTCAATAGGTGCAGACGATATGGATCAATCAATCTAATTGCCTTGCATTTGTACAATTATTCATGAATCAGACACAGTGGTGATCGCACTCATTCTATCGGAGACTTTATATAGCAAAATATATATTCAAATTCAAAATAATCTACTAATAAATCGTATACAACACATGTATTATTTTAGAATTACACAACGATGGTTGAAATGCCGTAAAACCCAACAACATCATAGGACTCATTACATTTCTTTTTTGTACTGAACGAAAGATTTAGTTTAGTTGTTAGAATAATAGAGACTAGCAAACAACCCATTAGATCGCAACCGCTGTTAGTATTTATTCACCTTTGATTTCGTTAGAAAATTCATAAACTGTGACGTATCTGTTCAGATATTTTTCATGCTAAAAAATTAATAACTTTCTTTTCTTCTATGTTATCCTTATTATATTTAACAAATAAAATACTTACTATTTTGACATTTAATTTGACTACGTATTTACGGTATGTACGAACACACACTGTAAATTACTTTGCAAGATAAACCAATTAAAAAGCAACACTGAAAACGTTCTCTAAATACGCACAGAGAGATTAAAATATAAGAAAGTGCTTTAATACATACAGTTGGAGTGGGCGATGAATAATGCGTAGGAAGGAACTGAGTGTCTTGTTCGTTTTATTAAAAATTACGGCTAATTACAAAAATGCAAATTAATTTTATTCTTCAAACATAACTCAATCCCTGAACTAAGGAAAATGTTAGCATGCACTAAATTATAATGGAAAACTTTTAAGAAGCTAATAATAATTCACTCAGCGTTAATATAATAATATATAATAGTTAATTTTCTTTTGTGGCATCTCGTTAGTTCACCAAAGTTAAGCGATACTGAGCCTCATCGGTGCCAGATGGGCAAACATTTGAGAATACCAGACGCTGAACATGGAAGGATGGCGACACTTTCCTGCAAATTAACTGCAAAAACTTACGTCCTTAAAATAATCTCGACTAAGCGGGATGCACATGCGACTGAGAACTGCTTGTGAATTGCGATTCCCTACAAACTTCCCTGGAGGACGTCAGCTGAACCAGCCCATGGTGTGTGCCACACCAGGGCATGTCCTACTATTTCTTAGACATCATAGCCAGCAGAAAGTGCTAGTCCCTTCTACACCAATCAGCAAAAAGACTATTTACCTACCGACATGGCTACCAGATTTTCAAGTAAATATGAATGTTTGGGAACTTTTAATTAACAAATGTTATTCTTATAACGTTACACACGAATCGTCTGATTGCATATTTGTTCAAAGTCTGCAGGTTTTTTATATTAAGAAAAAATATTCCGAAGAAGCTTGGCAGAATTTGAACAGTTGTACAAATTATAAATTCAAACCAATATTTTCAATTACATATCGTTGTTGGCGCCACTAGGCTTCAATGTCGGTAAAGATGCACACTGGAGATACAAACGCTGAAACCAAAATAATATATGATATGGAATCCTCATACTTGTCCTCAGTCATCTTTTCATTTCCATATTCCCATTGAGTGATTCCAAAAACAGATAAACCAATTCATCCCCTTCTGTGTTACGAAATGTCAGCAGTCGATGGTGAGCAGAGATTTGATATGATTTGTCACACCACGACGTTTTTTCTTAAATCCAAACTAATGCATTACATAAACCAATCAATTGCACCGCCACTGTGTAAGAAATTGCGAAAATATGGGATTACCTGGAAAACGGTCTCGGTGCGCGCTTTGCAGGGTTGGGTAGCACAAAAAATGGCAAGATGGCGTCGGTGGCTTAATATTACCAGGTGATCACGTGAAATCTCGTGTTCTCTCGCGCACACGAGAGTCCGGTTTGAAATAAAAGCGGGTCGCTGGAGGCAAAACGGGCAGAGGGAAAAACGGAAGACGACGGCGACGCTTTTAAAGAAGAAGAAGAAGAAGAAGAAAAGAAGAAGAAGACGTGGAAGAAGAAGACGTTTAGAGAAGAAGGCGGTGTGCACTAATCCAGAGTCCCTTGCGAGTGTTGTTCCGGTGTCTGCTGAAAAGAATTTCTTGGGCGTTTACACCGTCGTCGAGATTTTTTCTGCCACAGCCACCATACAGACAAATAATCAAACACACACCCACACACACCTAGTGATATTGATCCCAGATAATTTGTAAATAGTGTTTTGTTTATGTGTGGACAGGCGGGTGTGGCATTTAAATAATTTCCTGCTTATAGTGTCATACTGAATCCGTTTCTTTCTACTGCTACCATACTCGAAGGTGAACAGATATACGTTTAGTCCGACTAACAGAATTCCATCATTGTTTCTGGAAGTGAAATAGCATCAATTTGTAATTTTGTTCTCTCAATTACCGCACACATTTCTGACATTTATGTACATTAGCTAAAATGCAACATAAATAACACACACACACACATAAATGATATGCGAAATCAACAAAATCTTAAATTAACAAAAAAATAATAATGCTTACATATCTATAAATACTACCCTTAATCATACCAGGTACGCACGAGTCAATCTGTAATTAATACAACTGTCAGTCGCACGCACTTCTATTAAAATCAAATGGCGACCGTCTATTATATTATCCAAAATAAAAGTTCAAATTGTTATCCTGTTTTGCTGTATAACATCTCTGTAGCGCGGCTAGACTAGCATGGGCCCAAGTCGGGATTGAACCTACGCCCATACTTTATAGCAATTAGAGAGTTCGCCATTTGTTTACAAATAAATGTCTATCGCTAATTGTAGTTTGCAATATCACCACAGTGCTCAACCCGAGAAGGGTATATGTATATAACGCGATTTACTTTCTTTCCCATTGCAGGAAGATGTGGCATACGGTCGGGAAGTTAGGAAAATCAAGCCAGCGCTCCATAGAAGATGCATTCTGGCGTCATAAAAACTGCCTGGGCAGCCCTGTCGACATTCCATGTTCCGGGCATCTTAGACAGTTAGCAATAAATTTACTCCACGCCAAAGAGGACAGGCAAGTCATGGGACAGTTGACCGCCTAGAACTAACCAGTACGAATACGTCAGCACGACAGATAAAAGGCCACCGAAATGGTCCATTTTCTTCTGGACGAATCCTCGACTGGTATGTATATCGACACGGAACTGCGAATGACTTGCAACCAGGACTTTCACGACT
The DNA here is from genome assembly GCA_963556195.1 of Sepiola atlantica. NCBI lineage: Eukaryota > Metazoa > Mollusca > Cephalopoda > Sepiida > Sepiolidae > Sepiola > Sepiola atlantica. Next base: position 1,755,476 of record OY744524.1, read on the forward strand.
CTTTGTCGTAACTCTCTCTCTATATATATTGTCCGTAATAGGCGACAGTGGTTAAGTGGATAACGACAAGGACTGAAGACCTGGGTGTTTCAAGTTCGAATCCAGTCGGTTCCACAGTACCACTTTCACTTAGGGATGTTGGCAATCTTATCATGGTCTTTCCTGTAAGTACCCGATGTCTTTCCAAAAAGATTTCTAACTAGAAAAACATCGATGAAACTAATGCCAACACTAGAATAATCTGATTCACACGAAAGAAGAAGAAGAAGAAGAACATCACACCATAACACGTTTTGTTTGTTGTTTTAATTTCAGTAATAAATTCGTTGCTTTCACGCGTCTTTTGTTTATCCTATGGTATGAGTAATGTTAATGCTGGGCCCAGTTTCACTACAAGGCATGTAATGGGGCCAGGACTTTGACACCACACGTTGCCAGAGAGGACCTGTGACATCACAGTTCGAAATGTATTCGTCAATGTAAAAGGTTGACAATATGTGTTCGTTAACCGTTGCTCTACTGCATGCGTCCGCATGGATAAAAATCAAGAAAACGTTAGCGAGTTCGTCTAGTGCTGAAGAACTTGAAATGAAAAGATTATGGGAAAGGATAGATGAAGATAGCTATTAAAAATAGAAAGTATGAAGGGAATAAGTGAGAGAAAGAAATGTAAGAAACAAGAGAGAGAAAGAAAGGGATTACACGAATAATAGAAGAAGAAGAAGAAGAAGAAGAAGAAGAAGAAGAAATAAAAACAGACTGATTGGCAGATGAGGGGAGAAAGAGTTAGGTTGAGACCTTGAGGTAAGAAAGTCTAAACCAGCGAGCAACGAAGGTAGGGACGAGGTGGCAGCGGAGGTTAGCTAAAGGTTGCTGAAGTGAAAAAAAAATGGGTAAGGTGGGTAGATAACGATTTGAAAATATGCGAAATAGCTTCTTAAGTCTTATCTCAGCGGTGATGCTATTAATACTAAATTAACAGAAACTCAATATGTTTCTTAATTTTAGGAGAGACTTCAGATTATCTCCCCTGATAACCATCGCCATCTTTCTCTTTTTTTTTCGTTCGTGTCTAGCTTTCGACTTCGACATCAGATTGCTTCTAAGTAGAAAGCTGTACCTTCAATATTTATCGGTAAATAGTCAACACATAAAAAAGAAGCTTTTAAATGTGAACGCCGGAGCGATTGCTTTGATTTTAGACGAGAAAATGAAAGAGAATGTTTTAAAGAGACGTTTTATTTTATTACCGTTTCCATAATAGATAATTTGTTGGTCATTCCGTAAACTGTAGTTTGATAAGAAGACTCTAACGGAAACAAAACAAAAATACACAAACACGCATGCGCTGATTCTTATAGTTAAACACACATTTATCTATAGTAATATGAGATATGTGCGTCTGTCTGGAAGTACCAGGGTGTTACGTGTGCGAAATTAAGCCCCAGCGCTCGGGATTATAGTTCTGTTTGGATACGGCATCCCTTTCACTAATACTCTTAAAATTATGTTTCTATATATCCCTCTCCAGCTATGAGTTACACAGTCAAATAGACTAGCTCATAAAAGATTAATTGTGCAACGTATCCAGGAGAAGAAAAAAAGAGTGAAAGAGAGGATCATACGACTGAAGTTATGGGCTTAACATGTGTTTTTACAGTGGTTACAATTGTTGAGATCTATATAATTGCCCGCTTTTGATCTGGATTAAATCTAATCAAACCCAGGGATTTTCCTAAGGTCGCACTGATCTTTCTTCTACTTAATGCCGGTTCACGAGAGGTGCGATTAGAAATTGCACAAAATTGTCTTCACTACAGACTCCTCACGCGGGCAACCTTACACAAGTATCCAATGTCTGTCGAGACAGAAAGATGCCTTAGATGACGTCTGTCTGATACCGTCGCGATCTATAGAACTAGCTACTGGGATTTAAAATCCCATTGAATCTATTGTGTTTTTTACGGACTAATAAAGTTGGGAAAGGTATAAACCCCTAATTACCCCCAAAAATAACAACTTGTGTTCAAGTAATTATATACAATGTATCTTGTACAATATATATTGATTTGCATTAAAACAGTACAAAAACAATCTGTCTGTCAACCTATCGTTCTGTATGCAGGTCCGTTAACTACTGTTAGACTATTAAACCTAGGAACTTGAAATTTGAGACAAATGATTGACACCGATACAGATTGACCGATATTGGTCGCATTTATATATAATTCATGTAGAATTCACTGATGGGGCAAGGAAGCGCCAACTGAAAATATATTTATCTCAGATTGTAAGGAAATAGTAAAGTTCCACAAAATTAACATCTTTCCAAACCCATAATTTAAGCTCTATTTTAACATTAAGGTAATTTTATGTTTTTTTTGCTTTTGAGTATTTCAGGACCTAACCGATTGCATATTTTAAATGAAGCCCCGAGAGATGCTGAAACTCATCACTCAATTGTACCTTGATTTTCATCTTTATTATTTTTACACAGGGTTAAAAACACGCACATTTTCACCAATTTAAACACATTACGTTTTCAAGCCAGACATGTAATCTTCACCAGAGCAATATGTCAATTTTTCTTAAGTATTTAAGGATTAGAACATTACGCGTTTTAAAGTTTGCAATTGTTTATATATATATATATATATATATATATATACAATAATATTTTTATAAATAAATATTAATTATTTAAATACCTAGAGACATCGATGTTTCATGCTTACGCAATCTTCAGTCTAGGAACTAATTCTCAACGCGAACCCCGAACAGAAATCGCCACTGATTCGTAGTCGGGGATCTTATCCATACGGCCATAGCCAATTACTTAGTAAATAGAGAGAAACTTTAACTGTAAATAGCGAAAATCGGCGGCTATTTACCAGGCAGTTAGAGTGATCTATGAAACGTCGTTTGGATCGTGCATATAGCTATTTGTACTGCTTGTTATTCAAGCTACTCGAAAGTGCCCAGCCTTTGTGGGAGGGGGGCTGATAAACAATAATATTTTTATAAATAAATATTAATTATTTAAATACCTAGAGACATCGATGTTTCATGCTAACGCAATCTTCAGTCTAGGAATTAATTCTCAATTCTTATATATATATATATATATATATATATATATATATATATATATATATATATATATATATATATAATAGAAATTTCACACATGGAAGCGTTGGTGAAATGGCAATAATAAGGAGACTATTTTCCAAAAAATATTTTGAAAACCTGGAATACGCATTTATTTATGTTTTTTAAAATAAATTATTCATTTACTTTAAACACTTGAGTACTTTCGGTGATATACACCCATGTCAAAAGTATAAGCATGTTTTTTTTTCTTTTACTCTTCATATTTCGTTTAATCTTCCTTGATTGAGACATATTTATCGCAGTCAAGTTGAAATTCGTCTTGATGTTATCGACGATTAATGTTCATATGCCGCTGTGTGTAGGACGCGGTTACGTGAATAAGGTAGAATGAAAAGTCACACATGGAAGCGTTGGTAAAATAGCAATAATAAGGAGAATGTTTTGAAAAAATACTTTGAAAACCTGCAGAAAGCATTTATTTGTTTTTTGAAATAAATTATTTATTTACTTTAAAAACTTGAGTACTTTCGGTGATATATATATATATATATATATATATATATATATATATATATATATATATATATATGAAAGATAAATGAAAGAAGAAATATAAAGATGTACGAATGACAAATCTATTTCAACTTCGATTGTTCAATGCAAGGTGTACTCGGTAAACACATGTTTATTTTTCTCTCCTTAAGCCAAGGCTTTTCATCAGAGGAATTACATAGATGGCTAAGTTGGCAGTGGAAAAGCCAGAATTCAATATTTAAAAAATATAAAGTAATCTTTTTCTCTCTATTTTAATTTATTTTTTATAATTGCTCTATCTAGTATATTGAGCTTAAACCATTTCACTATAGGTTCTATCCTCTAAAAGTATACTTTTAGTTCAATATTTTATATATATATATATATATATATATATATATATATATAATTATTTGATAATAAGTAATTAATTATTATCCGCATCGTTTCATCCTAATGGAATAATCAGTGTTGAGGATAACTGTTTAGCAGATCGAACGATTCGAACCCCGTCTTAACAGTGTTTAACAGATCAGGTGGAATGGACTTTGCATTTTAGCTCAGACACCTTATTTTATTTTCTCTTAAAGAGCCCATCTGAGAGGGGGCTACTTATAATTATTTAATAATAAATATTTAATTATTAACATACGTATACGTTTCATCCTAATGATATCATCAGTGTGGAAAATAACTGTTCAGTCAGTTGCACGATGATATATATATATATATATACATATATATATATATATATATATATATATATATATGAAAAACATATGGAAAATGAAAAAGGAAAAACAAAAAGATGCTTTTTTATGTATTCATCAACGTTTCGTTTTATTTGTAAGACATCCTCAGGATGATAATTTTAAGAAAAATGTCATGCAAGTACATAGAAATATTGGGTTACATGATGGTTTAATGGGAAGAAGTAGTAGCCACTACTGGGAGCGCAGGCCAAGGTCCGGGCTGAGAGAAGTCGGTGCCAGGGAGTGAAATGAATATATATATATATATATATATATATATATATATATATATATATATATATATGAAAGCGAGAGTATTAAAATATTTATTCATGGCAAGTAAGTTACACAGAAGCGGCAACAATTCATTCTCGCAGTAAATAATGAGGCTAAAGGCGGGAATTTATTGTTTGCGATTTTATTTGTATCCAAGTAGTGTTTACGTCGCGAGCAAATCAACTACGTAATTTGAACACCGTACATCAATCAATGCAAACTGTAATAGTACAATGCTCTACCATCTGAGCTTACACACCTGCTGCTAAATTTTCACATGGGAGGTTATTGTCATATTATGCCCCTAAACCATTATAAAATACTTCAAACACATTAAAATTTCGAGAATATTTATTAATTAGGGTCTAATTTACATTGATAACCCTTCACAAAATGTGGTCCCTTCTGTATTTTTTACAGAAGGCTCCAACACCTTTTTTGCCCCCTTTGCATGAAAGTAAATTAGACTAATTATAACCCATATTTTGACCCCTAACTGCTAACAGTTGTTTTTATAAAATTCATCCTGATCGGTTGATTAGTTTAGGAATGAATCATGTACACACATATTTATAAACATATAGACACACCTAACTGTATATATATATATATATATATATATATATATATATATATATATATATATATATATATATATATATATATATATATTAGCCTGATGATTCCCCCCGGGAATAAAAAGCAGGAGTCTCTGTGTAGCTTAATTGCCATAAATATATTTTCATAGCTTACTACTTAGCTCTACTTACTATCGGGCACTGTTGATGTAAATACTGAAAATTGAACATAAAAAATATATCTTCTAATAAAATTTTATGTGGACACATGAAATAGTAATATATATATATATATATATACATATATATATATATATATATATATATATATATATATATATATATGTAAAGGAGTAAGGCTACCAACATTTGTAGAATGTTTTTTTCAACATTTATTTATTATTTTGTTGTTTTACCATTTTATAATTTTATATAACGCGTTTCAAGCGGTGGCCCGCTTTCATCAGATATGAAAATCCATATATAAGACTCATGGTTAAAATCATTGAGAGAAACATATACAAATCAACATCAATCTTTTATGAGAAATGTAATACAAACTCAGCATTTATATTACTTTTTTTCAAAATGTAAAAAGCTTAATATTTAGAAAAATGAAAAAAATATTAAATTGAGTATATTATATCATAGAATAATTGATCTGGAATACGTGTGTTTTGTGTTGATTTAAAATGTTAAAATAAAAATAAAAGTTTAGTTAAATATAAATAACTTGTGCGACCCGATCCCGTGGAGAATCGAATAACTAGAAAACGCGTGTTCCCAGCTCTGATCTAAATAATATTTTTTTTTATTCATTCCATCATTTTGTAATGTGATAGAAAGACACCCACAAAAAATAAAACAGTATTAAGAGTGAAAATAGGTTATAGATATAGGAAAAGATAAAAAACAAAATCTAACGTTTCTGAGACAAAATAGTAAATTTATAAAGAATAACCAGTTAAGCAGTGGCAGTGACAGTGGCAGTAGATAGATATTTCAGACTTCCTGTATGTAAGACTCTGTTGGGAGAGACTATTGAGCCAGAAAAAATGTAAAACAAAAAATGAAAGCGTACGAACCAAACGTATATTTTCTGAAACCCGCATCAGAAATTTGCGTAGTGGTTGTTAAAACAGATTATCATATTAAGATTTTGCTTTGAAAGCTATAAAATAGGGGAGAAAATCTATGTTACCTAGTGTTACTCTGAAATAGCATCATGATAAGAAAGAAATAGTTTAACGTTTATTTTAGACACGTGTAATTGGTTTTCAGATAGCTGAAATATGAAGACAAGTGGCAAAACATTAATTTTTACGAAGGGCTTAAACAAATGCTTTTGTTTTTGTCAGTAAGGAAAAGTTTCTCCAATTTAACATTATTCCTGAAAAGCGAACCAAATTATATCCGTGCTAATAATATTGTGTGAAAAAATAATTAGTCAGAATCAAGTATCGATTTGTCAGATACATTGCAATTTGAGTCTAACAGTGAAAGTCCGATAATTAAATATACTGATCTTTATGTTTCTGAAGTTAGGCATGTTTATATGTTTATATATTTGTAGTAAAATCATTCACTCATAAACTAATTATTTGATCATTAGGCGATCAAAATGGGGTCTATATTTAGTTAAGTTTATTTTTATGCAACCGGAATAAAAAGGGGGTGGAAGCCCTTCGTAAAAATTCAGATACCTCTGAGTTTTGTGAAATTTTAACAATAGTTATATCTCAATTAATAAATATTACCAACATTTCAGTTTCTTGTGAGTATTTTAAAGTGTGTTATGGGGGCATAATATAGGCACAATCTCTCTTTGAAAATTCAAACGTATCAGATTTGCATTGAATTGGGTATTTTCTATAATATATATATATATATATATATATATATATATATATATATATATATATATGTGTGTGTGTGTGTGTGTTTTAAACTACCTTATTCACGTAACGGCATAGCATCTTTTTTATATTTTTTATATGATACCTCGATATTTGGCTCTGTTGAGCGAGGTACGAAACCGGTCAGCTGCCCTTTCATCTTTGTAATGTCTTAATTCATTATGAGTAATAAATATTGTCTCTTCAATGCCATATATATATATATATATATATATATATATATATATATATATATATATATATATATATATGAGAGTGAAAAAGCAAATACATTATACAAGAGTGAACATATCAATTTGCATATATTCTTAATATATTCGACTAAGTATTTCAGCTGCCTAAAAATAATTTTTCTCTGGGATAAACTTGCATTTGTATTAATAAAAGAATTTAAAGGATTTTAGTAGTTTTAAGAAAAGTTGAAAACAATTAAAAAAATGCTTTTGAAGTAATTTATAAGAGTTATTGTTCTATAGAATATGAAAAACATTTTTGCAAGTTAAATAAAAGTTTTAAGATAATATAGTGTTTTTTTTTAGTTCAGCGTTCACGAATAATACATAAACAATAAAAAAAGGGCAGATATTAAGATAGGAAACATGTATACAAAATTCCAATAAGCAACTCGCCGGTTCTCATGATGGTGAAAACCTGTTGGCATTTAAAATTTGGTTATATATGGATTGGAACAAATGCAAAGAAGACACTGTCAAAGCTGCTGTAAAAAAGGGAGGCTACCTCTACCGTGCTAGAAAACATCTCACACCTGCTAGTATTCTATACAAATCCATCATTTGCTCATGCATGGAGTATTGTTACCACATTTAGGCCGGATCATCAACTACTAGTCTCTTCTTATTAGACAGGTGCCGAAAAGAATCTCCTCTATCTAAAAAGTCATACACTGTCAACGAAGCTCACACCCCTGTTCCATCGCCGCAATGTTTCCTCCATATGCTTCTTCTAAAAGTACCTCAATGGAATGTACTCCGATAGACTCGAAGAACTGATGCCCAATCGATGTAAATACTCCCGAATCACCTGACAAGCAACAAAATTCCACCCCTTGATTGTGGAGATCCCCAGATACTATAGTAGTTTCTTCACTCGAACTGACTGTACTAACATATAGAAATCGGAATGTAATGTGAACAGACATCTCGCTGCTCAACTCCCTACTTAGGATGCCCCTGTAGGTATGGTATCTAATTCACAGTAGCCCCTTAGGTTTCAGTGAAAATGTGTCTTGTTTGGGATGAATAAAAGTTTGTAAAGCATATTCCAGCGAGGCGTCCGTTATATAAACAAATCTAAAGAGAGAGAAAGAACATCGAGCAATACTTGCGAGTTAAAATTCGTATTCGATATTTACAATGGAAAACGAAGAGAAAACTAAAAAAAAATGTAGCTTTTAGTTAAAGGGAAGCAACTCTATCAAGATATTGAAGTTAAATAAAATTAGCAGAATATTTATAATAATATACTATATATTATAGGTATTTCTTTAAAAGTAATTCAAAACATACTTTATTACGTATTTTTAAAGTTTGACTGAGGTTAATGCACGTTAGATAATTCAGTTTATGAAAAGGCATTTTTTAAAATTAGTATTTCATTGTATTATATATTCAAGAGAGATATTTCAGCTTACGTAGAATGTTCTAAATTATGGGTGTTAATATATATATATATATATATATATATATATATATATGTATATATATATATGTATATATATATATATATATATATATATATATCACTGGATTAAGTGAAAGAATAAAATAAGGTGCAGAACAAATTTTATTAGAATTCAGTGTTCAAGCAAAGTACTTTAAAGTCATTAACTCATGAGTTTTCAAAGAAAATCTTCTCCTCAGAGGACCATTACCGCAATGACATTACTGCAGGTAATAAAATTAAACTTTGAAAATATATAAAAACATATATATATATATAAATACATGACATTATATAAAACATCAAATATATCGGCCCATAACATACTTTTTTGTGTAACTTATACAGTTCATCCAAGTCATGAAGTTTAAAACAGCTCCAAGAAAGATATCAAAGAGGTTGATTAAAAAAATCCAGGTGGTGAATGTAGTCCAAAAACGATGCAGTAGATGACACTGAAAAGTGTATCCAAGGTGTATGCAAATTAATAAAAGTGCTATTAATGCTCTATCCAGTATATTGAGCTTCAGTTTTATCCGGATTTTCACTAATTAAAGATATTAGTTGCCTCTTATATCTTTTGTTGTATTACCTTATATATATATATATATATATATATATATATATATATATATATATATATATATATATATATATATGATAGGGGAAATAGAGTATTAAATTGTAGGAGAGAGAGGGAACATATCGGAACATTATATCAGTGGCCGAGCAAGCAAAGATGTTGGATACAAATAAAAAGTGACTTTAGTACGGTGTTCGAACAAACTGACCGGTGGTAATGCATTACTTAGCCACACTGATGAATTTTATTAAGACGAAACATGTATATCGATAAATACAAAACAATTTATTATAAAAATATTTATTCGCCTCCTTCAAAAGTAAAGCACTGTACGGAAAATATTAAAGGCTTCTGACTAAAAACAATATTGAATAGTCTGCCTCCCCTTACAAGGACGTGTTAACAGTCTATAGAATCTTTAAAAAGGGTATATTTCCTTTCCATGTCGTAAGTTTATATTCGTGGGCGAGAGAACGAAGACGTTGGATAGAATTCAAAGACGTCTTTAGTCTGGTTGTTGAACTTAGCAACTAAACCACACTGACTAGTCTTACTAAGACGAAACATATATGTATGTGAATTAAAAGCTTCTATAATACTAACACATGGTCTGTACCTGATTAATCCCATTCCCCTGAAGATGAACCCGGATGGGTCTGAAAGCAGTTGGGAGGCAAATCTAAACTATGACAAATTCATCAGCCAATTCCCCTCCAAAACTAAGATCTTGATTCGAACTATTGAAATAATCTACCAAAGGATATCTAGACATGAGTTGTCTCTTATTATATATATATATATATATATATATATATATATATATATATATATATATATATATAAACTTCGGTAGCAATAGATCCAAGCAATAGCAGCGGAATGTAAGCAAAAAGCCGGTAAAATGCCTTAGGTCATCCATTAGGGTACAGTAAAAACGTGTCAACAGAAAGTCCGGCTATCTATAGCTAATTGAGTACATACTTATTCATGATAAGTGACTTTCATAACTGTGTACTCATTTATTTTACTGTGACTTTATGGATTTGTTTTTTCTATTATTTGTAATAAACAACAAATTCGAACCTTAACGCTTATGCATATTTAAATTTAAATATATGGCTATGTTCATTTAAATCCTACGAAAAATTTAAATAAAGTTCTCTGAAATAAAAAATTTAAAAAACGTTGGGTGTACTCACTTATTGTAGATAATGTATATATATATATATATATATATATATATATATATATATATATATATATATATATATATATAGAGAGAGAGAGAGAGAGAGAGAGAGAGAGAGAGAGAGAAAGAGAGAGAGAGAGAAGAAAAAAGAGTGATAAATATGAAACGATTGTCCAAATTTATTTCAAATTTCAATTGTTCAATGCAAGGTGTATTCAGTAATAAACTAGTGTTTATTATTCTTTCCTTAAGTCAAGGCTTTTCAAAGATCGAGATCTTATCATCAGAGGAGAAATACAGATAGATAATTTGGCTTTCGAAAAAAACAAAGTTCAAATATTTGACAAATATATATAAAATATTAATTAAAAAATGCAGTGAAAGAGAAGTTCCGTAACAAATATATGTGGGTTGTCCGGGTGGTAATTTTCCGTTGAAAAGATGTCCAATGAATTGTAGAAAACGAGGAAAAAAAACTATTGCGTCGGGGCAGTATGGAGAGAATGTTCAAATATAAGTAAATCCAAACGCACTTAAATGGAATTGAAAAGAGAAAAGCTGGCCATTATTGATAACTTCCTGGACCATAGAAAAAGGCAAATGACATCTAGTCCAAAGAAAACTTAAATGAAACAAAAAAGCTAAATTTGGGGTTAGGGGGAGGGGGAGTTAAAGAGCGAGGGGACATACATATACATACATAAATCATATGTATAACTAAGGGCAATAATTCAGTATATAACATGCTGTGATGCTGATTAGAAATATTAAATCTTATGCGAAAATTATTTTTAGTCGCTTACTAAACAGAAGCGATTAACGACCATTAAGATAAAGTTAAATTTCATTATGCAAATAATTCATTGTTTCAAGCGGAACTACGTTTAATTATTGAATTTCTAATTTTTAAATTCTTGCTTTATGTGTTTCAAAAAGTTACATTTAACCTGAAATTTGATTCAGTAAGTAATATATAACATTTATTTGCCCTATTTTTATATATTTTTTGTTTACGACCTCCATCTGTGATTCGGGTATTTTTTTCTCTCCTGATTTCCATCTCAAAGCATTTACCGCCATCATTTCTTTTCTTTTTCCTTTTTGAAAGCAACTTTTAATTTCGACATTTCCGAAGTTGATTAATCAGTTATACTCGCTTCGTTTCTTATCTCATCTCATTCTCGTCGAATCTCTTCAGAGAAGATTAGTCAGCGTAAAAAACAAATTGCTGGCAAATGGAACGAGATGAAAGCCGGCGAGGAGAGACGCAGCAGCAGCAGCAACAACAACAGCAGCAACGACGATGTAATAGATGGAGTCGTGGGAATTTCACGGAGTTAAAAGATCTTACTAGATTACGTAGATAGGCAGTGGTGAATCTAGGTAGGCAGTGGCAAACGTGAAACTATATGAAAGATACGGTGTCTCTTTCCATGACCTCGCCATAAACAAACTCTATTATAACCATTATAGAGACCAATGTCATTTTGGCTGGTATCAAAGTGTAGTATCAATTCTAATACTACTCAAAGTGTAGTATCAATTCTAATACTACTCAAAGTGTAGTATCAATTCTAATACTACTCAAAGTGTAGTATCAATTCTAATACTACTCAAAGTGTAGTATCAATTCTAATACTACTCAAAGTGTAGTATCAATTCTAATACTACTCAAAGTGTAGTATCAATTCTAATACTACTCAAAGTTTAGTATCAATTCTAATACTACTCAAAGTGTAGTATCAATTCTAATACTACTCAAAGTGTAGTATCAATTCTAATACTACTTAAAGTGTAGTATCAATTCTAATACTACTCAAAGTGTAGTATCAATTCTAATACTACTCAAAGTGTAGTATCAATTCTAATACTACTCAAAGTGTAGTATCAATTCTAATACTACTCAAAGTGTAGTATCAATTCTAATACTACTCAAAGTGTAGTATCAATTCTAATACTACTCAAAGTGTAGTATCAATTCTAATACTACTCAAAGTGTAGTATCAATTCTAATACTACTCAAAGTGTAGTATCAATTCTAATACTACGATTGATCTTTTGTAGTATGGGAAATTCTTATTTTGGTCTCATTCCAGAGAGGATGGATTTTCTTCACATTAAAAGCTGACATTGCGTCTGACTCTGCTCTCGTTTGGTGTGGGGCAAGTAAATAGGTGCAAATCATGTTTGTCTTTTTAATTAGACATTTTATTGTATTATATATTACAATTACGGGTATCGCCTTGTTGTTTGTCTCCGTATTGAACTACGCCAGCTCTAAACGCTACGTATAATTGTGTACCGTGACTACTTTTTCACACCGCAGAGAGTGCTTCGTGGTAACTCAAAGAAGCTGTACCTGAGAGGATTTCGTTTGAATTGTCGAAACACTGCTTTTTCGGTTCAGGTCGCCAATCCAAACTTCTGAAGCTGTTGTCAGTCAGTAGGCGTTCAAACAGTTCATGGGGGCGTTGGATACATCGAGACCGCGAATCTTTTGATGGAAGTTGCGTCATATGGCAGGAAACTGACAGTAACATTTAGTGAATGAACTGATTAGATATTTCCTATTTGGCAGGCGAGCTGATCGAATGTTACATAGGCTTTAAATTATCGTACCTTTTCTTCTTTGTCGTGGAGGGGTGTCGTCTTGATGTCGTCTAGTGGTTGAGTTCTTTCTTCGCTTCTGTACTGCTGTGAACATCGCCGTCCGCTGTGTCTACAATAAAACCCTTCATAACACGATTCAGGAGGCAACACTCTTTTAAATGTTGATTAGTTTCATTCAGGCGTCAGTTTACTGTCCCTCTTGGAGATGTTTTCCTAACCGTTGAAGGAGCGATCAAATTACTACTTTATCGTAGTTAATTCCTATCTTAAGTACTTAGCAATTCGAGGAGGAGGGCAGAAGGAATCTCATGCATGTATTCTCTTAGGGAAATAAATTCCCCTTTTCATTTCGGACTACATAGAGAAATACGTCTGTACAGCTTGCTTCCAAAAACCAGTCTGGCAAAACTCAGTTTCCCACACAAAAGCCCGTGACGTCACAAAACCCCTATGCGCAGGTGCACCTTGACCCTTGACGTGAGGTCTCGTCAACGTGGTGGCCCTGTCAACGCTTGTGTGCTCCGACTGTGAGAACACCCCTATTTTGCACTCGGTTGTACGGGTTCACCCGCACTAAATCGCGCAAGTCAAACCAAACGATCCCCCACACATACGTCCACTTCAACATGCGTCCGGCCTCACAGGGCCATTATCAAACACGAATTCAGACGTCTTTTTCAAAAACATTCAGCAACAAAGATCGACTTATGTGATATGTATGTAACTTTATAGTGCTGTAAAAATAACACAACAAAATAATATGATACCATGGAGCAAAAATATGATCGTTTTTTATATAGTTATCCTATTAAAAACTAAGTAGAAAAGAAAGACCGTCATATCTCACTACGACAACGACCACTATCCAAAAGAGACATTTCTACACATTGAGCTGACTACTTACGACATGTCAACAAGAATCCATCTTTTTAATGAATGAGCCGCTGTCCAGATACTCTGTTGGAGACAAGAATTATTTTTTTTACTATTTAGTCATCACTTATACAGGCCAAGAGCCGTTCAAGGATACAAGTTAATTAGACGGTATGAATTTTATCCGAGAGAGTTGGAATACTATGGTTGTGCTAACATTGACCAAAGTTGTGAATTTACTTTGATTACTTATTTGGCAGTTTATGAAAATAATTTGCTGTACTTTGGATTTGAAGATGACGAAATTGTAATCAACAGAGAAGCAGTCCCTAGGATATGTGTTCCGAAGGAGGTAAGCCATTGCAAAGATGCCTATGAAAATTCCGCCAGATGTTAGGCACTGTGAGGGAGAAAAGAAAGTCATTTTTCTGTTGTGGATGGAAGACAAGTTCTTGATGTGAATGTCTTACAAGGGAGAGCCAAACATTGGAGCTCAGTTGACCACTTTCTATAGAAATAACGATATAGAAACGCAATACAAATCCACCCGCTTAGGCACTTAGGACAATCTGCATACGTAGAAGATCGTTCCTACCACATCATGTTCGTAAGTCAAATACGTTCGTAAGTCAAATACGTTCGTAAGTCAAATACGTTCGTCAGTCAAATACGTTCGTAAGTCAAATAGTAAAAAACATCGTTAACAAACATAGTAACACTCGACGTTCATATCTGTAAATACTAGCAATCCCCGTGGAAGCTCCAGAATTAATTAAATAAAATAGGGGCTTCTTCGATCATTTTCTCTATTTACGAGTCTTTTAACCTAAATGATAATTTAGTTTTTTTTTATCGCATAAATAATTACGAACCTTTTTAACTCTTAAATTTATAAATGAACTAGCAGGGCTACCCAGTGTTGCCCGGTGAAAAAGTGTAACATATTTCTATTAAAACTGTTGTATCTTTACCCCTCTCTATTATTCTCTCTATCTTTCACTCTTTCTCCTTTCTCATTTTTCCCTTTCCCCGTTTTCCCCCTTCCTCTCCCCATCCCCTCTTTCTCCTCTGCCCAGCCTATTTGCCTTTTTAGAAATACACACACACACATACACAAACTCCTTTTTATAGATTTCTTGAAAAAGTAGTCGACATAAGAGAAGTAACTCATTGATGAAAAATCAGAGTTACTCCCCTTTATTTAATACATAAAATTGCTGAAAAAAGACCTCCCTTGACGAAATCTGCGCCAGTTTAACGTCAACGAATAAGTATATTTTACTAAATTGTAGATATTATGCTACCGGGGCAATACCGATCAAGAAAATACCTACTTAGTGGGTCTTTGTTGTGTAGTTTGGGAATTTTAGGTGGATACACCCATATCTCCTCCCCCCCACGCACACAAGCAACTGCTCTTTATACAATTGATAATACTTAAGAGTCAACGATTTAAAATCAGCAAGCTGGCCGATAGAAAGAGTGTGTGCTACTTACGTGACAGACAAAGAGAAGGGGAAATTGCTACGTAATGGCAGACTTGTTCGCGAGCTAAAGGTAAAAAGGGTGAATATTACTAAAGATTCCCATACGATTTTTATATTTCAATAAATATTCAATTACTAGTAAATAAAAATTAATAATCACATTTGTAATTATCGAAACTACATTAACGCGAGACATACAGAAATACATTGTCTCAAAATTTTATATATAGAGATAATCTATTTGATTTAATTTTAATTATATATAAGACAATAATGCCAACAAACTCCCTGATATATCAACACGTGTGAATTATACAGTTTGTTTTATAATGTCTGTACGTCTTCCCCTCACCATTTGTGTTGTTTCACCTCCACTCCACCTCTACTTTCCTTGTCTGCATGTATGCACGTGTAAGTGGGTTAACTGCTGCTAGACACCGAGCGTCACATTTTCTTGTTACGCACAAAGAAGATAGACAGATAAGTATTAATATATATATGGTAGCAGTTACGCATGTTACTCAATCGGATACGTATGTATGTGCGTGCATGCGTGTGAAAGTTAGCGTATCTATTTTCCTGACTGCCTACATCTGTTTGTATTTCTTATCGTGGCGGTTTTGATTAATTTGTTTTTGTTTCCCGCTTGACTGCCAAGACCCCCAAAAATGTCAGATGAGCAAAACGTAGGGTTTCGCTCTAAAATCTTCAGATGAGATCTCTTTGCATCAAACATTTCGATAGCATCTTTTTTTATTCCGGTTTTTACGTTTTCGGTATTTAATTCAAATTATTTAAAATGTCTACAAGATGTAGACCTATTAGTTGCCCTCCTCTGTAGTTTTCGTTCAATGTTAGACCTTTTGCCACAGAATGATAGTTTAAACAAAAACGTTATGATGTAGTCATCTAGTCAAATTATACTTTAAAAACAATTACGATGTAGTCATCTTGTCGGTTTATACTTTATAAACAATTACCATGTAGTCACCTTGTCGATTTATACTTTAAAAACAATTACCATGTAGTCATCTTGTCAATTTATACTTTAAAAACAATTACGATGTAGTCATCTAGTCTGTTTATATTTAACAACAATTACGATGTAGCCATCTTGTTGATTTATACTTCATAAATCGTTACAATGTAGTCATTCTAGTATGTTTATATTTAAAAACAATTACGATGTAGTCATCTAGTCGATTTATACTTTTAAATCAATTACGATGTAGTCATCTAGTCGATTTATTCTTTTAAAACGATCACGATGTAGTCATCTAGTCGATTTATACTTTTAAAATCAATTACGATGTAGTCATCTAGTCGACTTATACTTTAAAAACAATTACGATGTAGTCATCTAGTCGATTTATACTTTAAAAACAATTACGATGTAGTCATCTAGTCGATTTATACTTTAACAACAATTACGATGTAGTCATCTAGTCGACTTATACTTTAACAACAATTACGATGTAGTCATCTAGTCGATTTATACTTTTAAAATCAATTACAATGTAGTCATCTAGTCGACTTATACTTTAAAACAATTACGATGTTGTCATCTAGTCCATTTATTCTTTAGCAACAATTACGATGTAGTCATCTAGTCGATTTATACATTTAAAACTAGTTCACGTGTCTTGTATTCAAAATATCACATCTGGAATATGTTGTACTAAATAAATATTTAATACGAGATATTTCACATGAATTGTACAAAAATATCACATTCAAAATTTCTTTGTATTAAATAAATATTTAGTTCAATATATTTCACATATATTGTATTAAAAATATAACATCTTATATTTCGCTAGTCTGACAAAAGGCCGCCGTATCTGACCGCTCTTTTTCTGTGTACAGCTGAACATTTGAAGAACGATTGAACATGCATTAAGAAAGCCTTAATGTTTTTCTAATAAAAAATAGTTCAAACAGAAAGACACTTCTTGTATTTATGCACGATTATCATAAACTTGCTGTCCTTCTCCAGCGTTTCCCAGGAAACGTTTTACTTTCATTTTCGTGTTTCTTTTTTAACCATTGCGTTTTTTCAAACCAAATACTGACAATATATGTGTTTGACAGTTTTATTAGTACGGTATCATTTGTTCATTAAATTAATAATTTAATCAGATTGTTTTAAATATAAAAATATATGTTTAATGTTGTATTACTGGAGGTTTATGAAGTATTCCATTCAAATAGCTTCCAAAACATCCAATTCTCTTCTTCTTTCGTTTAATCAGATGATTCTGGTGTTGGCATTAGTTTCCCCGATGTTTTTCTAGTTTAGAAATATTTCTAGAAAGACATCGGGTACTTACGGGAAGGACCACGAGAAGGTTGTCAACATCCCTAAGCGAAAGTGGTATTGTGGAACCGACTGGATTCGAACTTAGAACACCCAGGTCTTCAGTCCGTGTCGATATCCACTTAACCACCGTCACCTCCCATCCAATTCTCTAATGCATTATGATAGATTAAATTATTCCGATTTTTTAAATTTCAAATTTCAAAGCGTAACGAATTAATTCAGATTTTTCTTTTCAACTAAATTTTTTTTAGAATTGCTGACTTGCTTATGAAGAAATAGGAATATTTCATAGCGATTTGAAATAAAATTTCTAAAAAAATTGTTTAATTATTTTAATCTATTTTTTGATTTCAATAAATAAATCGAAAACAGAACCTAATAATGTTTATGCCTCATAGAGATAGGAAACACACGCATGCAAACATACATAAACTACTCATACATCTATTACTAATGTAGATTTAGTAGATGTTTCTCTGAAGCCGAAACTATACTATAAATTCACGCAGATGGTTGTCCACCATTCCCCGATGCGTTTCACAGTTGCATTTATTCTACACTTTGTACAGCCTAATCCTAACAGTAACCTTCAGCGTAAACTAAGCCTACCTTTGACCCTAATTTGATGCATGTCGAGACAGGAGTCACAATAGTGCCCGCACACTGCGCATAACTAACGCGCTATTTTTTCTAAAAAGTTATTTTAATGATAGGTGGCAAAAATCTTCTACAGAAGGAACTTACACAAAACTACAGACGGACAGAGCCACATATACATATGCATGGACGCATGTAAAGTAAGTTGTGTCTATTTCATGTGATCGTTTTATCACTGGAAATTCTATATAAACTTGAACCGACAGACAAAGCCTACCATAATGCGTGGTGTCTAGAAAAAGAAATCAAACACTACACACGGGTTTAGACATTTTTTTGCTTCATAATTCGATATTATAAATTAAAATGAATTCTTGAATTATACAGCCGAGTCGGTAACATCACACCGACATCAAACCGATAAGGCAATTGTCTTTTTTTAGCTAAAAAATGGCAGGAAAAAAGATTCTTCTCTCGAATTAAGAACACAAAAATATTGGCTTGGGAATTATTAGTATTCGTAGATGACAGATCGTCATTATTGTTGGTCTTCTTCCTCTTTGCATAATATAGCCTACAGGCGTTTGGTTTTGTGTATTTTTTTATCAGGGTTCCGCGTTCGGCACACGGTATAAATAAAGTGAAGTATTCAGACGCTAATTTGCAAGAAAGTCTTATAATTGATGCCTGAGCATAATTGTATCATCCAGATCTCTTGAATAATGCCTTACCATAGTACAAACATACACCACACACTGGACGATCTATGCCCAGTTGTATAATTACATTTGCTTCAGCCATCCTCTCAAACCCTTTTCTTTGTGTCTAGATCTATTTATAAAGAACAATTGGTCTGTATATTAGGTATTTTTTAAACATAGATCACCCCAAACAAGGCAGGCCGCCACTGTAGACGTAAGGGGCTACTGAGAAAAAAAGGGAGAAGGTTTTTTTGGGTGTAAACCTAAATTGGGATCTTTTCAGCGAGATGTCTGTTTACATTAGTTTTACATTTCTGCATGTCAGTACCGTTGGCGAAACAGGGGGCAGGGAAGGAGTTCCAGAGGCCAGCAGCACAAGGAAAGAAGCTATTTGAGTAGAAAGCTCTCTTATATCTGGGGACTTTCACAGTGAATGGATGGGATTTAGTTGATTGTCGAGTTGGTCTAGTGAATTTACGTTGAGGGGGTACTAGAGTAGCCAATTCATCGGAGCATAATCCATTTAAGTATTTGTAAAACAAGTATAAGGAAGCTACATTGCGGCGATGGGACAGGGACTGGAGCTTGGTTGACAGTGAATGACCTCTAAAGGCCTTCTCTTGGGGCCAAAGCTAGAGTTACATTTATACGTGATGGATCTTTTACTGATTGACGTTGTCTCTTTTCGAGCTGCTACTGTTTTCTATCCTCATTAATTTTAGTTCAGTTAGGTCTCAGAGATCAACATACCCTTCCTATTGCTAACATTAGACTTCTTAATGATTTACATATATACCCGTGTTCATATGGAGATCTACCCTATCTTACAAACCTTGAGTACGTAAAACAGTGATTAATAATAAAATTCATTTTCCCAATCAACCTTTTAACTATGTTATAGTTGGTTGGTTTCTATTTCATATCCATGAAAGAGCAAGCAGTTTTCTGACGGACATGGTTCAGTCTTGTTAGATTGAACGTCCAACGCAATTAAATTATCTTCTTGGTCAATAGTCTTCTCTTTGCTTCCTGCGTCGACGGAAAACAGACTGAACTGTAAACAGTAGCAGTAAAGATATTTCATATTAAGCAACATTTTCTTGTGTTTCAGATACAACATATCTATCATATATCACCATTTAAATATAACAACGACCAAAGCAGACTTTGAATGTTGATGGTTTCATATATCACCATTTAAATATATCAACGACTAAAGCAGACTTTGAATGTTAATTGTTTCATATATCACCATTTAAATATAACAACGACCGAAGCAGCATTTGAATGTTAATGGTTTCATATATTACCATTTAAATATAACAACGACCAAAGCCGCATTTGAATGTTAATGGTTTCATATATCACCATTTAAATATAACAACGACTAAAGCAGACTTTGAATGTTAATGGTTTCATATATTACCATTTAAATATAACAACGACCAAAGCAGCATTTGAATGTTAATGGTTTCACATATCACCATTTAAATATAACAACGACTAAAGCAGACTTTGAATGCTAATGGTTTCATATATCACCATTTAAATATAACAACGACTAAAGCAGACTTTGAATGTTAATGGTTTCATATATCACCATTTTAATATAACAACGACTAAAGCAGACTTTGAATGTTAATGGTTTCATATATTACCATTTAAATATAACAACGACCAAAGCAGCATTTAAATGTTAATGGTTTCATATATTACCATTTAAATATAACAACGACCAAAGCAGACTTTGAATGTTAATGGTTTCATATATCACCATTTAAATATAACAACGACCAAAGCCGCATTTGAATGTTAATGGTTTAATATATTACCATTTAAATATAACAACGACCAAAGCAGCATTTGAATGTTAATGGTTTCATATATTACCATTTAAATATAACAACGACTAAAGCAGCATTTGAATGTTAATGGTTTCATATATCACCATTTAAATATAACAACGACTAAAGCAGACTTTGAATGTTAATGGTTTCATATATCACCATTTAAATATAACAACGACCAAAGCCGCATTTGAATATTAATGGTTTCATATATTACCATTTAAATATAACAACTAACAAAGCAGCCTGGTGATACCAGATCAGGCTGCCCTGTGGCTCCCTGAGACGAAATTCACCTACATTGACGTTTTTTTTTTTTTTTTTGTAAAACTTAATTATGTTCTACAAAACCAAAACCAAAAACAACAGCCCTTCTTCCTTTCTCCCTCCCCTTTTTTATTTTATTTTTAGAACTTGAAGCATAAATCTTTTACTATAATGACCAGATTCGGCATTAAATAACCCAAAAAGGGTTGATATGCCGTAAAACAAAACTACCAAACCAAAAACGATGATTAAACATTTGAAGATATAAAGAACTTGAAGCATAAAAAACTTTTACTATAATGACCAGATTCGGCATTAAATAACCCAAAAAGGGTTGATATGCCGTAAAACAAAACTACCAAACCAAAAACGATGATTAAACATTTAAAGATATAAAGAACTTGAAGCATAAAAACTTTTACTATAATGACCAGATTCGGCATTAAATAACCCAAAAAGGGTTGATATGCCGTAAAACAAAACTACCAAACTACCAAACTACCAAAGCAGCATTTGAATGTTAATGTTTTCCTATATCACCATTTAAATATAACAACGACTAAAGCAGACTTTGAATGTTAATGGTTTCATATATCACCATTTAAATATAACAACGACTAAAGCAGACTTTGAATGTTAATGGTTTCATATATCACTATTTAAATATTACAACGACCAAAGCAGCATTTGAATGTTAATGTTTTCCTATATCACCATTTAAATATAACAACGACTAAAGCAGACTTTGAATGTTAATGGTTTCATATATTACCATTTAAATATAACAACGACCAAAGCAGCATTTGAATGTTAATGGTTTCATATATAACCATTTAAATATAACAACGACTAAAGCAGACTTTGAATATTAATGGTTTCATATATCACCATTTAAATATAACAACGACCAAAGCAGCATTTGAATGTTAATGGTTTCATATATCACCATTTTAATATAACAACGACCAAAGCAGCATTTGAATGTTACTGGTTTCATATATCACCATTTAAATATAACAACGACCAAAGCAGCATTTAAATGTTAATGGTTTCATATATTACCATTTAAATATAACAACGACTAAAGCAGCATTTTAATGTTAATGGTTTCATATATCACCATTTTAATATATCAACGACCAAAGCAGCATTTGAATGTTAATGGTTTCATATATCACCATTTTAATATAACAACGACCAAAGCAGCATTTGAATGTTAATGGTTTCATATATCACCATTTTAATATAACAACGACCAAAGCAGCATTTGAATGTTAATGGTTTCATATATCACCATTTTAATATAACAACGACCAAAGCAGCATTTGAATGTTAATGGTTTCATATATCACTATTTAAATATAACAACGACCAAAGCAGCATTTGAATGTTAATGGTTTCATATATCACCATTTTAATATAACAACGACCAAAGCAGCATTTGAATGTTAATGGTTTCATATATCACCATTTTAATATAACAACGACCAAAGCAGCATTTGAATGTTAATGGTTTCATATATCACTATTTAAATATAACAACGACCAAAGCAGCATTTGAATGTTAATGGTTTCATATATCACCATTTTAATATATCAACGACCAAAGCAGCATTTGAATGTTAATGGTTTCATATATTACCATTTAAATATAACAACGACTAAAGCAGCATTTTAATGTTAATGGTTTCTGAAGAGCTATGCGATAGGTCAATCTGAAAGTGGACATAAAATCGCGGATAATTTCAGGATTCTATTTTTCAAAGTTAACCCAGGGATGGTCCAATTTATCAGACAAGGAATATAACAATATTACCACGTAGATCAGGAAGCTCTGACAGAAATCTTCGTTATTAATAATAATTCGTTATCAATAATAATTAATTAATTGATTCTTAATAATAATAATAATAATAATATTTGTTGTAATCAGAACTTTAATAGCGTAAACAAACAAGACAATTTAAATTCTATTATTTTTAAATTGTTAATTACGAAATTAAATCGACCAGAATGAATTTGGATTTGTTCGTAAACAAATCAGAAATGTAATATGTTCGAATGGTGGAAGAGAAAGAATGAATCACTTCCTGAACCTCCGGAATTTGAAAGGGGATTTAAAACATTCAAACTGTCAACTAGAAAGTTATATCTGGCTTAAAACTTCACATAATTTCAAAGAACTGTTGGGTTTATTTACCTCTTCCTTACGGGTGTGGTTTTGAAAAGTCAGAACACTAGGATTAGTGTTAGGGTTTTAAGTATTATTAGTGTTCTTTTATTATATCTGGCATCCCAAAGGCTCTTTATGCCAACATTTTCTGTAAAGTTATTCAATAGTTTTGGAGTCTATAAGCAGCGGGTGGAGTGTCAGCAAAAAGAAAAAAAAGTGGACTCCAATCCTCACCTCTTCCTATAATTTTTGTTATTTTAATCCCCATGACATATTCGGCATCCCTATGGCTGTACAATACATTAATACCGAGTCAGCATTTACCAAAACCAAAAGCAACTAATAACAATTTGGTTCAATTAATTAATAATTAAGCCTACCTTTATTTAATGACCAAGCGATACAGTAATAATTAATCAAAATAAAAGTAAAAATACCCACTACAAATGCGGGTTAGTTACAAATATTACCGCGGGACTGCTTCCCTGTAGGCTACAATAACAATAAATACTTTTCATAAACGTCTTATAATCCAATATCGACAAATACTTTTCATAAACGTCTTTAATCAAATCAATTCATTTCATTCGTAATTTTCAATCGTCTCATAATATGCATCATCATTCAACTGACAATCAATCTGTCTCATAAATCCTTATCCTCGAGTGTTTTTTAGCCTTGATAAGGGATTACTCATTAG
>OY744524.1:1784672-1824672 GCA_963556195.1 Sepiola atlantica
CCAATTTGCATACCTGATGCTGAAGTCCTCTTGATTTCTTCTTGACAATTTTCCCGGAGCAGTGCTCATCTACTGCCCTACACACTCTAGCGGCTTCTGTTCACTCAATTATCTCAATAATAATCAAATCTAAGCTCAGGAAGACCTCTGATATCCTTTTCCACTAAAATGTTTATTCATATTCAAGAGCTGATTGGGATAGTTTTAGGTCATTATTCTCAGAAATTCTTCTACATTCTATCTCTAAGAAAAAGGTGTCCTGTGTCATCTCCGACATACCAAACTTGTTAACCGTTTGTATCGAATGCTTTATACCATCTAAAAATTCTAACCGAGACAAAATAGCCAGCCATGTTTCATTCTAGAGTGTATTTCTGCAATAGCTCAGCTAATCACTATTTTAATCTTTATGAACGTAATATATGCCTTGAATCACAAGCCGCCTTTAAAACTCACCGCACCCGCTGCCATTGGGGTATTAACGACGCAAACAAACCTTATGTCTAAGCTGTTATAGCCAGAATTACTGAGCTGTTTGGCTTAAGCGAATAGTGGAAAATAACAGTAAACTGGAAAGATGTAAATCTTATTTTAACAATCAGCCACAGTCCTGGGGTATCTCTCCAGCGTCTAATGAAGTGAAACTTTTCGCAAAGAACCTTGCTACAAACTCCACTCTTTACAATCAGGGACACCAACTCCCAGAATTTCTGCCTATAACTGACAATTTCTTTTAGTGATATACATATATCGATCCGGGACGTTGTCAAACATTGTTTCTTAAAGGTGAAACGCTTTCGCTCAATGTGTAAAACATCATTGCTACTGTCCCGTATTTCAAAATAATGATGATAAATTCTCTACATCCCAGTACAGACCAATGAGTTTCCTATGCGTCATGTGTAAGCTGATTGTATCTGTGTTAAATCAAGCAATTCTCAACGACCTTAGAAAAAAACAACCTACTTAGTGACAAGCAATACATATTTCGTCAACTGCTGATGTGCTGACTGTAATATCGCATATAATTCAGCGAATAACTTTGTTTCTAGAACATATCAACGGTTTGAGATAGAATTTGAAACGAACTTGCCCGCTAAACTCTTCACTACCATTGAAGCTTTCGTCTCGTATAACTTCATATAAATATTGTGGATGGGCAGAAGTCAGGCGCACATAGTACACACGCCAGTGTGTCTCAAGTAGGGCTAATACTCTTCCTTATTTTCATTAATGTACTGCTAAATCATATTCTGAGATCATTCGTTGACATCTACGAAGACCTCACAGCTTTCTATGACTATACGTCAGAAAAGCACTGTAAAACTGTAAAACAAGATCTTACTGACCCCCTCTCGTCGTACCTGAAACAAATGTTGATGTGGGTAAAAAGTGTCTTGTTTCCCTTAACACATCTAAAAAAGCCTTAGAACAGAATTTTAATAAATAAGCTAATCAAAAAACGACGGAGAGTAAACTTGGTTTTCAGAACGTATGGCGTTCTATGAATTGATTCTCCCGTGGGGATCCGGTAAAGTGCCCACTGCACATGAAAAAATAGTGTAAGAGGTATTAATAAAGGTTTAGCAACGTAGAAGCCTTTTGTTGTTGTTCGAGTCTTCTAGGTAAAATGTTAGTACGAGATGGGCCACTTGAGTTATTTGCCAATTAAAATGGAAGGATTTTCAACGATTACTCAATCCCAAAACTGTATTTTGTTTGATCAAAATACATAGAAAATAAATCTTGGGGAAATAAACGTTCATTTACTTAGCTTTATAATAATAAAATACTACTACTACTACTACTACTACTACTACTACTACTACTACTACTACTACTACTAATAATAATAATAATAATAATAATAAGAGAAAAAACGACTATGAAAAATCTGAATTCAGGGAAAAACTGAGACTATATAACGGACGGCGATGATGAAAATAGCTGACATCTTAAGAAACAAACAAATCAAAGAACACCATGATCCCAAGGAAAATTAAACTGCAAACAATCTTATTAACTGTGACCCCCTCCAAAGCAGCATCCCCGGCTGATACGGCACAAACTAGTCGTGAAGGTTCAAGGAGGGTGGAAAGACCAAGGAGGGAAAGCACTAACCAGACTTCCGCTGGATGAGTACGAAGAGTACTAGGATGTTGACGCGGCTTATTATCACCCAGATTCCCGTGAAGGGCAATAGTTGTTGCTAGCGAGAAATCAATAGTAAGCGACTGTTGCGATAACGCAAATACATTTACAAAAGTTATCGATAAAGGCAGAGAGTACTAGAAATATGGGGAGATTTGTTGTCGTCCAGATTCCAGGGAACACCACCGGTTATTATCAGTGAGTACTCTCTGTGTGAGAACTCCTACTAAGTACAAATAATAATAATAGTAATAATAATAATAATAATAATAATAATAATAATAATAATGATAATGATGATGATGATGATGATGATGAATATATATATATATATATATATATATATATATATATATATATATATATATATTACGGATTATCCATTTTATTTTCTCATCTGAAGTAAATGTAACACAACCGATGGGGAATATATGAATTTAATTAAACTTTTTATTTATACAGACTCAAAATGGTTTCTTAAATAAGTTTTAAATCTCTCGCCACAGAACCTGATGTTTATATTTTTGTACACAATATATCAATCTACACTAAGCAGACCCCTCCCACACACACAGGCACATATATGCATATGTGCGTGTTACGAGATAAACTAAATATGCACAAACATATCTATAAATATATATGCATATATAACTAATTATACATATATATATACATACATATTTATTTTTGTATTAAAAACAACGATTTTAATAAAACTAAGTCATTTAAATAAAAAGTAAACTGATATAAGACAACATTGTTAGTGTTTCGATACATATGTACACATATACTCTCCCAAGAACTATATATATATATATATATATATATATAGTACATGTATTGTATTAGTTTCTGTAAACGTAAATCCGTAGAAACTCAAGTGTTTATAAAAAGTGCTCAATAACAAGTAGAGCTGTTTATAAGTATACATTTTTCTTTATACAAACATTATTGGTTACATATGTGCATACATGTTTCGGTTGCAATTTACCCAGAAAGTCAACCTCATCAGACCAAGAATTTTCGAGAAATGCCATTTCTCGAAAATTCTTGGTCTGATGAGGTTGACTTTCTGGGTAAAGTGCAACCGAAACATGTATGCACATATGTAACCAATAATGTTTGTATAAAGAAAAGGTATACTTATATATATATATATATATATATATATATATATATATATATATATATATATATATATATATATATATATATATATATATATACATATATATATATGTATACTTAGGCAGCAAGTGATTATCCAAGCAAAGCGTTGTTGAACGTCACGGAACTTTCTTGTTTGTAAATTTTCTTCGTGAGGTTCTCAAACCGTCGAGCAATCCTTCAGGTTTCAGGTGGCAGTCTTAATTCGGTCATTTTTTCGAGCGCTTTCGACTTTCTCAGTCGTATTCAGGTTTTTTTTTTTTAATGAGATGACTTGAGTAAATATTTAATAGGTTTCGTTAAGGGCAAATGAAAGAAAAGATAGGGTGTGTGGTTAAGTTTATAATTATCATATTATATTTTATTCTACCTGTTAGTTTGTGTATTCGGTTTTATTATTTATTTATTTATTTTATTAATTCTTATTACTATTATTTATTTATTTATTATTATTTATCTTATTATTACTATTATTACTATTATTTATTCATGTATTATTATTTATTTTTATTATTACTATTATTACTATTATTTATTTATTATTATTATTTATTTTTATTATTATTTATTTTTATTATTACTATTATTACTATCATTACTATTATTTATTTTTTATTTTATAATTACTTAATCATTTAATTATGGAATACTTTAAATGTGTTGAAAGCTATTTTGTTCATATTAGGCTGTTTAGTTTTAATGAATATTTCTCCTAGTATTTTATGTCTATGTATGCAGTTATTTTTGTGTATCATTTTGGTGTTATATTTTAATATTTTCCGTATATCAGCCAACTGTAGTCTTTTGTTATGTGTAGTAATATAACATATATATATATATATATATATATATATATATATATATATATATATATATATATATAAATATATATATCTTCCCGACCGTCTGAAATTGTAACTTTCCTGCACTGATAAGAGCAATAAGCTTGAAACGCTAGCGTCTGTAGGTATAAATAATTTAATATTTATTTATAAATATTATACTAACCCCCTTTAAGAAATTAAAGTTGAGCATCTTCGGGGAAGTTAAAAATAGACTGTCAAAAAGCTATAATGCAAAGTTCCGATACGTTCGTCGAACACTCTCGACTAGTCTTCTATCTGTGCCCGCTTCTAGGTACATATATATCTTAATTTCCCAAAATTACGTGACAGTTTCCGTTGCCCGAGTGGATATGGCTGACTCTGTGTACCGGGTTCGCGCCTCCGTCTGAAATTGTTACTTTCCTGCACTGATGAGAGCAATAAGCTTTAAACGCTAGCGTCTGTAGGTATTAATAATTTAATATTTATTTATAAATATTATATATATATATATATATATATATATATATATATATATATGGAAGAGGCTATATTGCCGGTCCCGGCAAAATAACGATTCCTGCGTTATTTTGCCGGTTCATGTATATTTAACTAAATTGTTAAATATACAGTGACGCCCGGCACAATAATTATTTACTAATGTAAAGGGATCGTTATTATGCCGGTTCATTATTTTTTAAAACCTAATTGTTATGGCCTTGCGAAAGAAAAGGTAATTAAATAAATAAGGGCAAATATTTAAAAACAATTTGTTTTCATCATCAGTTGTGTCGGTTAAAGAAAAAAAAAATCGACCTGCCCTATTGTGTCGGTTAAAGAAATATCTGCTTACTTTTCATACTAGAATTAATGTTGATGAATTTTCCCAACATTACTAAGTCTGCTCTCGATTTAAGTAATTGAAATTTTCCTTAAGTTATATATGTTATATATAAAGAAAAAAATAAGCAACAAATAAATGTTACCAAAAGCAACATAAATTATTATTCTACCTACCTGTATAAGTTTATTTGTTTATTTTATTATTTATTTTGATAAATGATTTTTTTTTATAAAAATAAATAAACAAATAAACTTATACAGGTAGAAGAATAATTTATGTTGCCTTTGGTAACATTTACTTGTTAAAAATGTGCTTTACAAAGGAAAGATTTTAATGTAAAATTCTCATTTTCTTTCTGAAGAAAAACTTCGATAATGTTAAAATATACAGAAAATCACTGGATTTAAACAGTTTCTATTTTAAAATGTTCTTTCAATGAAATCATAAAATAAGTCGTAATGTCTATTCTAGACATAAGTCAACTTTACTTGTTGCAAATTTATGTTTTTAAACTCTTTCTCGTTCTTTTTTTGGACCCCGTTCGCGCCTCTGTTGAGCGTCGTAACATATACCCGTTCACTCCTAATCGAATCAACCGGAAGTAAAAATTAATTTTATCGTTATTTTAAAATATATTGTCGCTTAATAAAGTTTTAAATTATACAAAAAATCAATCAGGCAAAGATTAATTAAAAACAAACAAAAAAAATCAATCAGGCAAAGTTTTAAATAAAAAAATTAAAAATAAACAATCAGGCAAAGTTTTAAATTATAAATAAAATTTCGTTTGATAAAGTTTTAAATAATACAAAAATATAATTTAAATAATAAAAAAAGAAGTAATTTATGATTAAATAAACACGAGCCGCCAAAATAACGTAAGACTCATTATTGTGCCGGGCGTCACTGTATGTTTAACAATTTAGTTAAATATACATGAACCGGCAAAATAACGCAGGAATCGTTATATTGCCGGTCACGGCAAAATAACGCAGGAATCGTTATTTTGCCGGGACCGGCAATATAGCCTATTCGTATATATATATATATATATATATATATATATATATATATATATATATTTCTTTGTAATATAGCAGGAAAAATCCCAGCAGAGAAGATTTATATATTTTATTTTTAATTTTATAGAAATTTTTTTAAATTTTTTATAGAATTTTTTTTATATCTCTTTAAATCTTCCCCGGTTTAAATCTCAACTGTTACTTTTCACCCTTGCCCTTTTTCCCAACCTTATTAAACCTTCCTTACACTAAATTTAAACAAACATACATAACACTCAAAGCAAATAACGCGTCCAAACGAGAGTGACACGTGACTTCACATTTCCGAAACAGATGACAACAGAAGCTGAAGAGAGTCCTTCTGTGCTTGAAACCGACGGTACGAATGTTGTACTCATTTTTCTGTACCAAAATAAATATATATATATATACATATATATATATATATATATATATATACATGTGTGTGTGTGTGTGTTACTAAATGGATGTGTGCGTTTAATTCCTTTGACTCACTGAATTAATCTTATTGCATATACAATATAATTACGAAAATGTGTATAAAGAGGTGTTCCATATGTACTTCTGTGTGCTCATTGTTTCTATCTTTACACATATACGCATGCACACACTTACATATATAAATATATATAAGAATCTGTCTATATTTCAAATACTCACATTTAGTGTATCACGATGAAATCTATGTAAAATTCTTATGCGCAATTCCTATACGAAATAATTCCGTGTTGTTTATATACACAACAGGACCGGCGGGACAGTTATAAAAGTGGTGGGGACTCTCCTAAAAAGTGTGGGGGGTGGTTAAACACATGCATATATAACT
The DNA here is from genome assembly GCA_963556195.1 of Sepiola atlantica. Lineage (NCBI taxonomy): Eukaryota > Metazoa > Mollusca > Cephalopoda > Sepiida > Sepiolidae > Sepiola > Sepiola atlantica. The sequence continues at coordinate 1,791,531 of OY744524.1, forward strand.
TCATTATTGATGACCGTAAAGTGGGGGGGAGCAAAAAAAGTTTTTTTTTGGGGGGGGGGCTTCAGACCCCCCCCCCGGTTCCGCCGTCCATGCACAAGGTAACCGTTATATATACAGTAAACATTTTACTTGTTTGATAACCTAGATTTTGTTACAGACAGTTTCTCTAGGAAGTTATACATACATTCATGATACAGTGTAACCCGGATATAAGAGAGCTGTCGGGACTGGAGAATAAGTCTCTTATATCCGGGTTCGCCTTCTAACAACAACAAAAGAAACCTTTTTTACGAATATTTAATGGATATGGCTATAGTGAAGAAAGACTCACCAATGAAGTGAGAACATTTAGTAACGTTTTTGACTGATTTACGAGATCACACTGTCACTCAAAACGAACTCTCATATATTGGGGAGGACGGGACCAGAGAAGAAGTATCTTATAGCAGGGTTTCTCTTATATCCGGGTCTAATTTATAGACATTAACACAGGCTGTAATTTGGGACCAGAGCATGGCCATCCCTACTACAGGCCAGGCAATCGTGCAACTGAGGTCTTTTACTGGGGGCCATGTGAATTTTCTTAAATATTCGATATAGAAGTTGTAAACAAAGGTAAAATTCCTCTGTGAGATTAGTTTGATGTTTTTATGTGTTTTACATACCAATTAATAAAAACCACAATGAGCTAATTGATAAATTTGACAATTATTGACAAATTCCTAGAAATGAAGAGACAGGTAATTTTGAATAAACAAAGGCAAATGCATATTTCAATGTTGGATTTTTTTTTTGAGAATTTGTACTTATGTCAAAAGATCATTACTTGTATATTGCGGTTAAAAAGAAAAAAAAGGATCCGCACCAGTTGATGATATCAAGCAGAGAAACAGTTTGTTCAAATGTGATGTGTTTTACTAACCAAAAACTTACTGTCCTCATTTTGATTGTTTTCAACACAACATTTTGGCTATAGTCTTCATTTCACATCATAAAATAATCCAAAAATAAAGTTCAAACTAAAATTTCAGCATCCAAATCTCTAGTGTGGTCTCCGTAGTCGATTAATCTAAGCAAACAAATTTTGAAATGGAAGATGAAATGTAATAATACAATGTCCACAGATTAAATAGAAGGTTTAATTAAAAATCTATAGGTTATCCTATAAAATGGACAGGGTTCACAGCAATGAGTTACGATGACCAGAATGTTGTGGCAAAACAAGGAGGACACTACTTACAAAAATTTCTAAGGAAAGTTCTTCACCTCAAAATCTGAAAGTAGTAATTAAAACTTATTTTAATGTCTCACTAATAACTTGTTATCATCAAGAATCCACCCCAAAGAGTGTTCTTTCTTTTTGCGGTATAGAAAAGAGAAAAAGCACTCCCCGGATCCCATGCTCCACCATAAAAGAAAAACTCAAAAACTGAAAAAATCATTTTATTCTTCAAAAGATTTGTACACAATGGTATTGCAGAAACAGTGAGTCCTGTGTTTCTAATGATCAATTACCTTTTCTAACTGATTATAAAGCACAAACAAACTCCTGTATTTAAAAAGTGAGTTTACCATTTACAATAAATTAGGAAAAAAAGCTTTGACATATATATTCGCACCATATCACAGAATCAACGAGTCTTTTGTTTCTAATGATCAATTATTTTTCACTGATCATAAAGCAAAACAAATATTTTTACTGACGAAAATTTAGAAATAAAAGCTTCAAAATCTATATTTATACCATACTGCAAAATGAACAAACAGATTAATTCAATAAGAAAACTATTTTGACTTCAACATATATTTTACACCAGGCTCTTGCAGAAATAATTAGTTCCTTTGTTCTTACAGATCAATAATTATAATTGATCAGACTGCTAAAATTTCAAGATAATTTCAAAACCTTTAGTGTTGGTTCTTTACTTGACATGGGAGATTGAAACAAACAATTATTCTTGAAAAATATATTTGATAATATAATTCCATGCACTCTCTTTGTATTGAAATGATACATTTCAGACACCAACATGAACATTTTTGTTAAAGAATTTCTGCAAACCTTTGATTTGACAGCATTGAACATTATGAAACAGAAAAACACCCACTGAACAGTGGTATCCAGTGGAACTTTTAAATCACCACTATCTATTTCTTTCAAAAAACTTCCATATTCATGATAATAAAAAGCAGTATCATTGAATATTTCCTCCTCTGTAAGACAATCTTTTCGTGTGATATATCCTGCTATATAAAAAAACGACATTTTAATAATCTTTGAGGATACCAGTTTCTAGGTCTGGCAGGTGATCAACTGTTTGGCACGCCGATTCATCCAACATATATCCGCATTTTGAGCAAGTATGGCCTGGATCATGGCTATACTCTCTAACATCAACTTTCAACCGAAGAAGTAATTTTGTTTTATGAATATGAAATTTCTGAATAACATTTTGTATGGTAATAAAATAAGTACCACCAGAACCTTGTCTCAATTTACAAAATTCAGTTTCAAGATAGTCGGTGGTAAATTCTCCAAGAATGACAAAATTGAACCCACTGTCAAGTAAATGCCTGCAAACATCAATTAAACCATTACATGTATGCTCGATAGCCATACTAGTGTCTCTTGTTAAGGATTTTATTCTCTTTCCTTGCTGTCCCCTCATTTGTTTTGCCATACTTCCAAAATTTGCAAGAAATGTCAAATTTCCATCATTTCGATCTGATCTTTTCAGTGGATCATTTGTCTAGACACTTCCATAAATATCTTTTACACTCACTATTTTTCAAAATTTAAAAACTTCAATGAAAGTAACAGTTTCTTTTGTATCATCATCCTGTAATAATGGATGAGTTTTCATTACAGTTACAGTCTCATCACAAACACTTTCAAACAGTGGGAAACTTTTTGTCTCTCAACTGGTTTTGGAAAGAACCGCTACTTCTGTTAGTTTTGATAACTTAACAAATTGATTTTTTTCATGCGCAAAATGTTGTTTCACTATTTCCCATTTTGCTGTCATTTCTTTACCATCAGAATAAAACAGCAATTCTGAACAAGCCTCAGTTATCCAGTTATTGCGAATACTTTTAAATATATGTACATAATCGAAAAGCAAGTATATACCATTTTTAGTAACCCAAGGCTTATTTTCAACAGTATCAAATTTCTTGAATAAAGCTTGATTAGTCCGATTATTGTCACAAATAACTGCAATTACATGACCTTTAGAATGATCGACTAAATCAACACATTTCTAACATTCTGAAACAAAAATTCCGAGTTTAGTTTGGCAACTGGGATCATCTTAATCAAAAACTTTGGTCCACCATGTAAACATTTGATCATAATACCCAATACAGTTTTTGCTAATGCCTCTTCAGAATCTTTGGCACCACCAAATATGTTTCCCCCTTTGGTATTGTAAACTCACTTTAACATAAACTTCATCAACTAGGATGATACATTTTTTCTGTTTATCTGACAGTTTGCTAAACACATCACCAAGAAAATTCAGATCATCTACCTTCAAAACTTTTGAGGTCATATTCACTAGTGTTTTCATGCTGGATAATTTGTAATGATCTCGAAGTTTGTTATAAAGAGACCGAGATGTGGCAAAATATTTGAATGCTCGGACAAGTATTTCCGACTCGGAAACTTTTTTGCCAACTATTCGTGGTGACATAACTTCGATATGTTGTCTCGAAACCTGTTTCTCTTGTTCAATTTTCAAGTTACTAAGGTAACGAATTGCTTCCTCAATTTGAGACCCATGTTGAAACTTAGTTATTCTGTTTTTCAACAGGGAAGAAATATGTGTGAGTATGGTAACATTCAAACGTTAAGTTTTCAAAGATTTTAATCAAAAACATCGGAATACTTCCAGTAAAAAAATGACAAGACTGGATGAACTGTTGATTGTTAGATTTGTAGCAGGTAACTGCTGGTACAAAATTATGATGGTCAATATCAGCACACAAATTTGTAAAATTATCAATTCTATCTTTATCTAAGAAATGGGCAAACTCATCATTTTGTACACTTCGCACAGAAGCGGAACTTTTTTTTGTTGTCCTTGGTTTTGGTAAAGCACTTGGTATCACACTTGATGACAAATTATAAAATATTGATGGAGGATCTTTGGGTCGTGCTTTTCCCAGACCAAATAGTTTCATAACCAGGTGGGAAATGCCGTTCACAAACAACAGTGTCTGAGTGGTTAGGAGTGTTAGCTCTTGGTATTACCTTAAACTATCTTTCTCTCTCATCTTGATCTTTGGGGAGACGAAACACTCGGACCTTACTTTGCTAATTATAATTGCCTTGACAGGCTGTCACAACACTTTTTTACCATTTTTGAGAAATATTAAACAAATTATTTTAAACTAAAAATAAAACTAAAAGTTATGCGCCGTCAATGAACAGAGCTGTTTACATGTAAATAAAACGTTTAATACATGTGTAATATATTTCCTAAGAATATAGAAAAGATTTGAAATTAATGATGTAAGATTTATTGACAAATTCTCAAAGACAATACTTTTTTTAAACTTAAAAAAAAAGGAAAAGTTGTGTCGTCAATAAACAGAGCTGTTTACATGTAAATAAAACAAAATTAAATTCTGACTTTTAACAATATATCCACGAACTTATAATCCAAATGTAAATAATGATAAAATAACAGAACCTCAGCTGAAATAAATTTGATGAGTTAAAATTTATTTTGGGAATGAAATTTTCTTGGAGCAGTGAAAACGAAGTGCTACCAGCTAAAAGTGTATCTGGTGACTGACTGCGGACTGGCCCCCAGTTAAACAGTGAGACGTGCGTTTAGCCGGCCTCTTATGGGTATGGCCATGGACCAGAGACAATGTCTCTTATATTCGGGGTTCCCTTATATCCGGTGCTCTTATATCCGGGTTACACTGTATATATTTTTACGTAGTTACTGTATTGTAATTTTGGGTGTTGTAGCTTTGATCTGTTCAAGACCAAACGTACCTTATAGTTATCCGTCGGGCTGAGAATGTCAAGTTTCGCAAATGTGTGAACGGGAAAAGCGGAAGTCGGAATCACGTGAGAAATGACGTTATCGACAATGGCAATGATTATTTTTCCAGTAAGAAATCAACTGGGAAGCGGGTGGAGCACAACGTATAAATGATGTCTTTAAATCAGTAGTAAAACAAACCGAGGTTGTCTCATTTCCTTCTCACCCACCACGCGATTACAACGACTAAGATTAATTGACATGAACCAATTGTCGAAAGTATTCGCCAGACCTGATTGATTAAAATTGATGGCAAACGACTTTGTTTTCTTTCGACAAATTCCAGGCAAGATAGACACTATCATCAGCATCGTCAACATAAAAGAAACACCGAAGAAGTGGAATCTAGAAGCAGTGCAACTAGATGATCATGGTAATATACAACAGCTGTATACACAACGCCACCGTTTCGCGGTACATTATACTTCAACAATATTACTTCATTGCAGTCTATAACATGGTCATCTTTAAATGTAATGTCAATAAAAACTTGTTATGAACCGATCGGATCAGTCATAAAATATTATGCATTCGATATTTTTAATCGTCATTCAACTATAGACTTGCTTCCAGGAATGTATATAATCTTTATATATATATATATATATATATATATATATATATATATATATATATATATATATATTAACATTTATCGTCGATAACATCAAGGCGAATTTCAACTTGACTGCGATAGATATGTCTCAGTCAGGGAGGATTATATGAAAAAAAAGAGGAAAAAATATGCTTATACTTCTGACAAAGATGTTTATCATCGAAAGTACTCAAGTTTAAAAAAAAATGTTTTTGAAGTAAAAAAATAATTTGCGTTGTCCAGGTTTTCAAAATATCAAAAAAAATATTTTCCTTATTGCCATTTCAGCAACGTTTCAATGTGTGACTTTTCAACCTATATATATATATATATATATATATATATATATATATATATATATATATATGGTACATGTATTAGTTTCTGTAGATGTAAATCCGTTGAAACGCAAGTGTTTATAAAAAAACTCACTTCTCTGTCTTCTTTGGTCTGAATAGGTGGACTCTCTGTGAAGAGTAGAACCGAAACATGTATGCACATATGTAACCAATAATGTTTGTATAAATAAAAATGTATATACATATATATATATATTTATATATATATATATATATATATATACATTCGAGATAATTTAGTTTAGTTACTGTATACCCAACGCAACCATTATATATACAATATGCTTTTCTAATTGTTTCAAAACAGTGAGATTTTGATATATAAATATTTCAATATATTTTTTGTTCAATTAGATTTCTGCGTTATGAATTGAATACAGTAGAACATTTAATTATGTTTAATCGTTGGTTCACCCTTGTTGAACCTTTCGCACTAAAACTCATCTCACTACCACCATTGCAAATACGTTTTCTTGATCCCTTCGTACGCTTAACATCAAACTAAATTTCAATCAACAGAGTTTTGTTACAAAAACTTCTAGTGTGTAAAACACGTTACTCCAAAGTGTCTTCACTGAGAAACCCAACATGTTCATCTTCAAATAGTATATCTATAGACCGTTGTCATAATCCGTCTTTATATGTCATTAAATTTTATTCATTTCATTTATTATTTTAATTTTAAATAAATAATATTCGGTATTAATTATTTGTGAATTCATCCCATCAACCCTTATCCTCGAGTGGTTTTAAGCTTTGACAATTGTTGATTAATTAATAAATACATAACTGGCTATTAGACGCATACTAAAGAAAATAGAGGCTAATTTTAGTGAAAGAATTCGTTTCCAGAATATTATTGGTCGTGTTTTCTTTAATCTATATCTACAATTTTCCGGTGGTATAATAACAAATACAGTTATTTTGATAAATGTTTCCAGACTTCTAGCTAATAAAATCACCAAATATGTATTCATGGTGTCAATAACGTATCGGTCGTTTAGTTCTACAGCATATCGATCCTTTTCACAGCTAAATTTGGTATTGCACAATTCAGTTGTTTCGGTTGAAATACTCAATAGTTCTTAGTCATTAATATCTTGTAACTGTAAAACACAAATGCATCTTAAACAGCCAATGCTTACAAATAAGCGTTGTAAATAAACCCGCCGTTAAGGACGCATACCTGCAAAATGTTATCTATAGCTTAGCAGATTTTAAACGACGTACATATTTCTATCCGGAATGTTGGCAAACATATAAAGAAGCTTGATATCAACAAGGCAACTCGACGTAAATTCACTAGGCCAATTCGACAATCAGCTAAACCCCATCCATTCACTGTGGAGGTCCCCAGATTCCGGAGAGCTAGAAAGCTCTCCAATAGCTTCTTTCCTCGTGTTGCTGGCCTCTAGAACTCCCTCCCTGTCCCCTGTTTTCCCGACGGTACTGACATGCAGAAATTTAAAACTAATGTAAACAGACATCTCGCTGCGCAGCTCCCAATTTAGGTTGACCCCAAAATGTTCTCCCTTTTTTCTCAGTATCCTCTTACGTCTACTGTGGCGCCCTGCCTTGTTTGGGGTGAACTATGTTTTAAAAAAAAAATGGTCTTGGCAACTTTCTAGCAATTTTTTTTATGACTATTCAGCCGAAACTAGATTCTATTCTTGCAAAACTGTTTACTCGTTTCTTAAAGGAGAAATGCTTTCCATCTCCATGGAAAACCTCGTTGGTCTGTACAGTGTTTAAGCACCCTAGAGTTCGGTCTTCTGCAACTCAGTACAGACCGATAAGCCTCCTAGGCGTCATAAGTAAGCTGTTTGACTCTGTGATAAACCAAGCAACTGCCAGTCACCTCAGCAAAACCAATCTATTTAGCAACACGCAATATAGATTCTGTCCTGTAAGAACAAAGCTGACGTACTAACGTGTAATATTGTCCAGTTGATCGAACAACGAGAGATTCGTTTAAAAGACGATATCACTTGATATATCAAAAGATTTCTGCACAAGCTTGTTAGCTAAGGGATATCTTTCATTGTCTTCAGTAGGCTCAAATAATATCTCTCTGATAGGTCTAAAAAATTAGTTGTTGATGGGAAGATGTCTGGAGCACATGGAATCAACGCCGGCGTGTTTTGGGGGTCTGACTCTTTTTCCTGATCTTCATCAATTATCTTCGTTGATATCTATGAAACGACACAACAGTCTATGTCGACACTTCAGGAAGCACTAGTGATCAAGTGTTTGCTGGTTCATTTCGCTTCCGACCTTGAGCACATTGTGCAATGCGGACAAGTGGCTTGTTACTTTTAACACCTCTAAAAGCAAGCTTTTCTCTTTTCACCACTCGGGTCCTATTTTGCCTCAGTTTAAATGAATTGCTTTCTCATTGGAGAATCTCATAACCTTAACTTTCAAGGACAGATTTTCACTTCAGACCTGAAACAGAAGACTCACATCTAATGCTCATTAAAAAAATGGTGGAATAATTCTACCTCTCCAGAAAATATTTGACTCCTAACGAACACCTCAACCTATATAAAAGTCAGACATATCCTAAGATCGAGTACAATAGTCACATTTAAGTTAATGCAGCTAAGAGCACTCTTTATTGCCTTGACAAAGTATGAAACCAACGTCGCAATCTAGTGAGGAATGGTCTCTTTTCTTTATTTCCTACAGTCTCTTTCTCACAAAAGAGAAATAGCTAGTCTTTCTCTACTCCATAGTTATTTTCATCGATGCAGCTACAATTTCGTTCCCTCTGTAAAACGTTAGCAGCAAGTTCACGTTTGGCTATCGGCACTTCAACAAAGTTTCCATTCTTCTTTTGTGTATCTAAAATAAAACGTATCTTCCCTGCGTTCCAAGAACTTTCCATCTGTGAAATACAATACCACGAGACTGCTCCCCAGAGGACTACAACATAGTTGTTTACAAAACCAACGTCAATAAAAGTATTCAAATTCTTCCCTTTTCATCCATCCTTTCCAAGCTTCTCATAGTATTGTTCAACACACAATTAAAAATCTGATCAATCCCGATATTCGAGTAGCTTTTAGGCCCTGGTCTATGGTGACTCATTAGTATAAATTATAAACTGAAGACAAATATACATTTGGCTTGTATAATGCACTTTGAGATAAATGAGTTATCCACACAGCAGCACATTAAAAATACGAATATACACGGAACTTTAAAATTCAGCTCGAAACATAAAAAATAGCATAGAAAACAAAACAGGAAAATTGCATCAGCTTATAACAATTCAATACACTGTTAATGGAATGAAAAAAAACTATTTATCAAACGTTTATACTTACATTTAAATGAAGACATGAACATGAATTACTAATAAGCAAACTTGTTAATATCTATCACTATCTATACTTCCCCTCTCTATCTCCCCCTCTCTCTTCCCCCCTCTCTCTCATCTCTCTCTCTCTCTCTCTTTCTCTCTCTCTCTCTCTATATATATATATATATACATATGAATATTTATACAATATATATAAATATTATATATATTATATACAATAATATACATATAATATATATATATATATTTATACAATATATATATATTATATATATGTATATTATATACATAATATATATATACACATACATATTTATACTATAAATATATATTATATATATTATATATAATAATACACACACACACACACACACACATATATATATATATATATATATATATATATATATATATATATAAAATCCAGGTAAAACATCTACATGCAGTAATCCAAAGAATTTCAACCGGGTTTATAAAAAGTGCTCTATATCTTTTATATATGATTCTTTTTATTTACATAGACATGAAAAAAATCTACGACAGTTGCATGTTGATGGTATAGATCAACAGCTATTATAAACTGAGATCTCATCAGGAAAAGTTAGAATCCGATGGAAATATATATATATATATATATATATATATATATATATATATATATATATATATATATATAGGGAATGACTATATATATATATATATATATATATATATATATATATGTATATCCACATACAGACTGTTTCGGATTGATCCTCAACCGTCTACCTGACAGTCGACGCTATCATACGACATTGACTGGGTGTAAGTAATATCTCAATGTAAACATTGTCAAGTGCCGGGAGCTCGACTTTTTTTTACTTAATGAGCTACGCCTTAAAGCTAATGGCAGCTGGCGATATCCTTACAAATAAGCTCTACTCAGGGAGGGAGCTTAGTCATCCACATACAGACTGGTTCGCTGTATCACAGCTCTACAGTGCGAATAGACCAGTTAGTGTCTCAAGCCGGGATTGAAACTTAACCGTCGAGCTGACAGTCGGCGCTCCCCTGCGCTATCATACGATACTGACTGAATGTAAGTAATATCTCACTGTAAACATTTCAAGTGCCGGGAGTTCGAATTAGTTTGACCTAATGAGCTATATATATATATATATATATATATATATATATATATATATATATATATATATATATATATATATGTGTGTGTGTGTGTGTGTGTGTGTGTGTGTGTGTGATAGTAAATATTTGTTTATCTTCATTCGTATACATTTCATCATTCCGGCGTCTTAAACACATTGGACAACTACATTAATCGGTGACAGTTTTAAACCTATTGTAGGCAGCCGACGTCAACTGTGTTCAACCTATGGAGTAACCTGCATTAAAGGTATGATTTTTACGGCTGCATTTCTACTACGAATTACAGTGCCCAATCCTTCCGGAATTGTCAGTGTAAAGATAATTACTCAAGCCGGTCACAGAATTCGAAACCCCGGAACAAGTTATGTTCATAACTCAAATTCCGACGTTTTAACCTTATATATATATATATATATATATATATATATTGGTACAGAAAACTTAGTACAACATTCGTACCGTCGGTTTCAAGTACAGAAGGACTCTCTTCAGCTTCCGTTGTCATCTGAAGAGAGCCGGATGGCTAAGTCCTTCTGCGTTTGAAACCGACGGTACCAATGTTGTACCCATTTTTTCTATATCAAAATAAATAAATATTACGTTCTTAATTTTTAATTTTTAACTTTAATTATCAATTAATCGAACACTCTGCTGGGATGTTTCCTGCTATATTACAAAAAAGTCATATATATATATATATATATATATATATATATATATATATATATGTGTGTGTGTGTGTGTGTGTGTTTGTTTTTGTGTGGGTGTGCGTAAGAGGACATTTTGAATGAATAAGATTCAAAGTTTGTTATCAATATACTCGGGAGAAAAGAAAAATGGCCAGGTAGGTTGTAATCTTCCTAATCGTAGTTTCACATCTCCAATTCTGTGGAAAATATTTGGTGCCACCAATCACGGCGTTGCCATCGTCTTCGACTCTGCGAGTCCCGACTGTTGACTTGTTGTGTTGTAATTTACCAGCAGGTCGCCAGACGCGACTAAGCGATCTGGCCCAGATTACTCGGCTTATCTTGCCTGGTTATCCCACTCCCTCTCAAGCCGCTACCGTTTCTTGTCTTTCCTTTTACGCCATCTTCCCGATGGGACAGGCCTCTGTCGACCGGTAATCCTGCCGGAGACAATCGATTAGACGCTAGCAAAATTGGAAAATGAAATAAATCCACTCGCCTTTCGCTTTTCAAAAGTTCTTCTCCATCGGCTTATCTGTCCTGCCATTTTAGTTGCTAGATTACTATCGCAGGAAAAAGGTGAAAGAAGCTGCGCATGATTTTTAGCTTTGAACGGTGAACATTCGCCATTTTGAACGTCTTGTTACCGTCGCCGCAAACGTTCAGCCGCTCGCCGGCGTGATTTTGATTACAATGGCGGCACATAGGTGTCAGCAAATTCAAATAATTGGAAAGAATGACGCAGGCAAATAACGCAAAGAAAAATGGATGTTTAGCTAACAGATACATTACATCGGTTTCGAAAAAAAATTGGGGCAAGCGTTTTGATACGGGTTCTAACCTAATGATGTGGATACGACTTTGCAAACGACATCCATTTTCACTAGTCACCTCCATTTTGTATACACAGTTTTGTAAATACACTTAAACAATGCGCTAATAACGTTGCCAGCAAAACTCTGCTGTGATTGTAAAATTATTAAGATCAAAGTGTAGTATCTGTTCCGATGGATACTGCACCCCATAGACCGGTATTGTCTTGACCTTCGGGGCTTGATTTACGCCAGTCTATGGGTTTGTGCTGTGCAGTTCTAGAGGGTCCACCATCCCAGGCTTTGCCTCCCCTCTTTGGGGAGGACTAAGTTTACTGCTTACTGCCCGAGGCGCCCCTACCGGGGAATGCCGACGGGGCTGCCCAGGCACTTTTTGTAGGTCAGAGTGCTCACATTCTCGGGCGCTGGCTTTTGAAATCCCACTTTCCCGACCTTGTGTCACATCTTACCGCTGTGGGAGGAAGAAAAATAAATCATTAAACCTTACACATCATACTTCTTTTCCTGAAGACCCAACCAAGTACGAATACTATTTTTTCACTAACTAGTAAATATATGCGTCCTCCGGCCATATTTATGCTAGGATGAGAGGATTATACAATTGTGAAAGAACTACATATAATGAGTAGTTAAAGCAAAATAAATTGTTTTGGACTATCATAATATTTCCAACGCTATCGACAATCTATTACTTAGTGTTCCCATCTTGAGTGTTATTCTCACAACGTTTCGGCCGATGTAACCTCCAACCTTCTTCTTGTGTAACTTGTCGAACTCGGGAATCTTTCTGTCGAACTGGGGAACCTGTACGGAATTTTGAACGGAACTCTTTATTTAATCCACGGAGGAAGCATGCTCTCATTTCGCCAGCCATGACCGGGTAGAAGTCTGAAGTAATTCGTAATTGTATTCTTAATATCGCCTATACTGAAGATTGAACCTTTAACCTATAGAAGAGAGTCACTTAGCACTACATTTTACTCCACAAGTTCGACCAGATAAACCTGAAGAAGGTAGGAGGTTACATCGACCGAAACGTTGTGAGAATAAAACTCAATATGACAACAGTAGTCCGAATAATCCACATAATCAAAATTATCAGTCCTCATCTCAAAAATGCAGGTTTACTCATTCATTTATTTACTTTATATTATCGCTTATGTTTGAATTCATGTTTTGAAACATGACGTACACCATAAAGTACAGTAATGTTTTCTTTTTCGTTTTTTATTTCATGGAAATCGCTTCCAGACAAGGCATGAAGCCACTTGATGTAAGGAGCTAAACAAATACTACTAGCCAACAATAAGTCTTAGGTGGATATATTCCAACCCAGAAAACAGCAATTCTTCTTCCTTTGTCAGAAACATCGCTCATAGAATGTGAGGACTAGGTCAGTTGGTAAAACCTCAGACTTAAGGTTTCGGTTTCGATTTCCGGTCATAGTATTCGCTTTATTTATTAAGAATGTATTATTTTCTATGAATGCAATATTCTCTATTTCTAAAAGTTGTTTAGATCTCTGCTATTTCGTAATGAGACACATTCCACAATGTATTTATTACTTTTAAAAAATGTGACTGACGGGACGGGAAGACGGACGGATAGACAGACAACATCTCTATTTATATCAGATGAAAACATCATAAACCCAGAATTCAAATATATCTTTTCAGGAGGGCTTCACACACGCGCCTAGTCGTGGTTTCCACGGAACCCAGCAAAGTGTGCCGTAGTCGCCTTTGTCTCATTAAAATAAATGTTATATTAGTGGTTATTGGCTTCCCAATAACTCTTTGGTCGTCGTAGAACTTCGCTGTTGATTCGTACGAACGGGCTGATATACCGTAGCTACCGATCCGCGTTCTCCGTTCACTGTTGTTGATATACTGCTACTCGTGCGCGCTTTTCCCGTCGCCGTCGTCGCCCTGTTCAGTACGAACAGGGCGACGACGGCGACGGGAAAAGCGCGCACGAGTAGCAGTATATTTTGTTGTGCTTCGTTTCTCCGTGTGTCGATTGCAGGGAACTATTAACACTAACGTTTTTTTCTTCTCTCTTTTCTTTCTCGTCGTCTCGCCGCTTGTTAACATTTTCGCTCTGAAATCAATTTCTTAACAGTACGACAAAGTCATTTTCTGTTTCAAAGAGCCGCTTTTATTTGACTATTTTAATCAGCCGACTTGAACGAGTTCGTTGCGATCGAGAGAGAGGTTACGCTAACTAAATTCACTAGTTAATATTCTTACGTTAGTCTGTAATCCTTAATTACTTGCAGAGGGAGGAACATGAAAGATTCTACTAGATTTCCTAAATGCTCTTATATTTTTCCGTCATGCGGAATCTTTCTCGTAACCGCTACATGATGTCTTGTTGACTCTTCGCTCCCAAGTCAGTAACTGATTCAATCTCGATTCAATTCTCTCACGGCGGGCAACTCTGACGTCATCAAACCCTGTGATCGCACAGGTGCAAACTGAACCCTTAACCTTCTCCTGAACCTAAGGTCAATCAACGTCGCCGCGTTCGTGGGAAACACTTTGAACTGAACCTGCACGGGATGACTCCGCTACAAATCGCGTAAGTCAAGCCCGTCTCGAATAGATGCGTCCAACTCTCACAGGGCATTATCTAACAGAAAGACAGCTTTCTTTGTCTGCGTTTCTGCCCAGTGGAACAGCCTACGAAAGGGTAGTCACGGTGTCTATTATATTCAGCCTTAAAGTCGCCTTATCCATAGAGGTACACATCTAACTATTTTTGCCATTAAATTTGATTTGATTTGAGTAACAACTCATAAGTTTATAAGATCCGCTTGAAAAAAGAATTTGATGAGAAACGAATTTTCAGTTGAAATGATGGAAAATATTAGTAGTGGATTGAAAGTGAAAGATGCAACGAGCATATGTGAATTACTAATAATGAGGCTATGTGACATGATATGATATATATTGATGACGAGCATGTGGTAGTGTGAAATAACGAAGTCCACTGGTAATGTGTTTCACAGACGGGAATATCTTGGAAAGAAACTCTATTCATAACGAATTCTGTTAGTATGTTCGGCATACAGAGAAATAATGGAAAACAATAAGCTGTATGTAATTCTATTCAGTTCCATTTAAATAAACAACTCTAACCCTAACCCTAACCCTTGACCTTGACCTTGACCTTGTCTACGGCTCCGTTTCTAAAGTTTTCGTGACGTAACTATCAACAAACCGCATTTCAGCCAATCAGTAATTTTCTAAGTCGAATATCTGTTTCGACGCCATGTTCTAATGCTATTGTTTCTTTTTGCAAAAAAAACAAAACTGGTAGAGTAATAAACTACTTAAAAGTAAAACTTTAATACTAATGCATAAGTTTTGTATAATTTTGGTTACCCGGACTACATTTTTAATCTTGAATGTCATTATCACACGTTTCGGCCGCTGTAACCTCCGCAAGGACCTGTGTCGCAATGAATATAGTACTAAGTAAAATTAAGTTCTAAGTTCTAGTCATTTGAAGGTTAAAGAATTGCGAATGACTGAAGACTTCTCCCAGTCATGGCTGACGGAACAATTGCATGCTACGTCCGTGGATTTAATAAAGGGTTCCGTTCGAAATTCCGTCCAGATACTCGAGTTCGACAGAAATATTCCCGAGTTCGAAGAGATACACCTGAAGACGGCCGGAGGTTACAGCAGCCGATACGTTGTGATGATAACACTCAAGATGGGAAATGTAGTCCGAATGACCAAAATTATACAAATTATCAATCCTCATCAAAAAAAATCCGAAATGTAATTCATACGTGTTGAATTATAATTCATACGTTGATAGGTTGATGACACGTGAAAGTTGCCTTTTGATAGAAATTAATCATCCGTTCTGTTTTATGTAATGGGCTTCTTTTAATATTGTCAGAAAATACATATTGGTGTTTGGTAATGTGAATTAAACATTAGTGAAAAAGTACATATCCACATGCTTCCCGTCGAGCGCAATCATTTCATGCTAAACTCGATTTTATTTATTTCTGAGGATTGATTTAACATTTTAATATTCGATTCTTGTTTAGAAAAAAAAAACAACTGAAATTTGAACATTGTTTCTAGGATTCAAAATCAACTATCATTCGGCGTACGATCGTTTCCAAGACTTTTGAAAATATTTCATTGTTCATTATGTTGATGATAAATACGTCCTTCGTCATCGCTTTTTACAGCATAACATACAGAAGTCAATTGAAAAAAAAAAAGATTTCAGCACCCAAATCAAACACATCTGGAAAGACTTTCGAAACAGCGAATTGAATAGTTAATCAAAACATTTAAAACATCCAGAGCATTAACCATGAAGGTTGAATCGATGAGGATAAATTACATACATAATTACATAGAAATGTAAACAATGGTTTAATTGAACACTGTTAAGAACGACCAGAACATTTTCGTAATAACAACAATGTTTGAATACAATAAAATAAAATGAAAGAAAATATAGTGAAATTAGATAAGGTATATGAGAAAGTAAAATTAGGAAATAGAATGATAAAATAATAATTACTGCTAAAAAAATCAATAAGAATAAATTAAAATAATATAAATAGATACGAAAACTAGATAAAAAATTAAATAAAAAAGTTAGTTTAAAAAATTGTGAAAAAAATAAAAAATAAACGAAGTAAAAATTGATTTTATTAAAAGTATAGGTTAAATTTAATGAAATTAAAATAATTAAGATATATGAAGTCTATAAGAGAGTAAATCTGGATATACATAGAAGTAAAGGTATAACTCGAAAATATAATTCTGTTTTAAGAAGAACACGTATCATAATTAGGTATGTATTAAACTAGAAATGGTGTTTATGGGTAGCTCAATTAATCGACATATAAAAAAATACCAAAATGTTACACATTTGAAATTTAAAAGGAACTTGAGATATTGAAGAAAATGCTGATTATAAACATAAAAAGTAGAAAAGATTATTTCAGTAAAATTAAGAGAGATACAAAAATATGAAAATAAAAATAAGGAATACATATAGAGTAATTCAATTTAAATAATAAAACACCTCATCATAGAAGAAATTTAAAAACATAATAAGTAGAAAAATTACATAATTATTGTTGTGAAGTTGTCCAACAGTAAATAATAAATAAAGGAAGTCAAGTTGAGGGTTGGTTTAACAAGTGTATTAACAAAGTAAGAAAGTGACTAGCACTTGGCTAGACAGTTACAAGACTGTGCTTTGTCTTCTTTGTGTCTCTGGTGATTCGCATTATTTATAGTGACAACCGGTGTAGTTTCTCCCGTGTAAGAACGGCCGGTGTAACAATTATAATAAAAAACATTGATGAAAAGAATAATAGTAATAAGAAAAATAGTTATTCGAGAAAATAAAAAGATAACAATACAAATATTTAGAAAAAGGATTAATAGTATTCAAATACACGTGGACAATTAAACATATATATATATATAAATATATATGCATATATATAACATATATGTTGAAGACAAAAACAAAATGCTTTGATATAGAAGCCAATCAATTATCTATATATCTAAATATAAAAGCCTTATATATTTTCACATACAAAATACACAAACACAGAACAATGATGAAACAAAGGAAAGTCAACAGCAAATGATTATTTGGAAACATATCAAACAACAGGTAACTTATAGAAAGATTAAAAAAGCCCGTAAAAAAGAACCATTTCAAGGCGACCATGTGTGGTCGATCTTTAATAACCATATAAGAATGTGTTTGGAAGATTATATCATTCAAATCTCGATATATCGCCGCCACCTCGAATTGAATATATATATATATATATATATATATATATATATATATATATATATAATATTAAGTTACATTTCAATATTTTACCTACGTACGACGTCATTTCGAGCTTACGGCTCTCATCAGCGCAGAGGAAATACAGGGAAATAACAATCTCAGAGGGTCACAGGGCCCGCACCCGGTTCTTAGTTCATATATATTAGTTCCATCCCGGTTCATATATATATATATATATATATATATATATATATATATATATATATATATATATATATATATGGGAAGAGAAGGATGAAGGTAATCCGACGTGATGGTAAAATGAAAAAGGAAAACCAAAAACTGGATGTTTTTTATGTGTACATCAACGTTTCGTCTTTATTTATAAGACTTCATCAGGATGATGATATAGGGAAAAGATATCATGCAAGCACAGATACATGTAGGGTAGACATGTTGGGAAGAAAAATAAAATAAAATGAAAAATAATGGCAGCGTCTTGCTGGACGTCCGTACTTGTTAGAGAATGAAAATGAGTGACGAAAATGAGTGAGAGAAAAAGGGGAAGGGTGGAGGGGGCAAGGACTACTGTGGCTGGCGATGAGAGAAAGAGGTGGGGGATGCGCAGGGGTAAAATGGATGGCAGAGAGAGATTGGAGGAAGAGGGGGAGGGGGTGTTTGACCAGATGGCTGTGGTCAAGATTGAAGGGGAAGAGTGAGTTGGAATGTTTGTGTGTGGGGGGTGTATGCAGGGAAAATGGGGATGGGTAGAGAGGGAGGGGTGCTGTGATTTTGGTGGATGGGCGAAAGTTATGGTCTTAGAGAGCGTTTTGAGAAAATGAGGGAATTTAAGAAGAGGTATGGGAGAAAATAGATGAGAGGGGGAAGAGGGAGGATTTGTCGTGATAGGGTGTGAAATATTTGAAATATTTGGAAAATGATAGCAATGAGTGAGGGATTGGAGTGGGTGGGGGAGGGGGGGTGATTGAAAGGGTGGGTGAGGAATATTTGAAATATTTGGAACATGAGAAAGTTTATTTGGACTGTAGTATTAAAAATGTGAGGGAAAAAAAAAAAGAAAAAAAAGAAGATTCAGGGAGAAGAAGGAAGGGTGTGGGTGAATGGAAGAGTGTCATAAGGTTAGAGATGAAAATAAAAGTTAGCCATGATCAGGCAAAAGACTTTGTTCTGTGAGGATGATCTTGCTTATTAAGGGTGATAGGTTAAAGAAACCATTTCGTTGCTTGATGGTGGTGGAGGATGTGATGAGGGCAGTTTCCAATAATCTTCGCCGAGATTTGTTGTGGATGTGTTTAGTGATTTTGGCTTGTTCAAATTTGAATGCATGACCATATTCTAGAGCATGGGAGAAAACATCCAGTTTTTGGTTTTCCTTTTTCATATATATATATATATATATATATATATATATATATATATATATATATATATATATATATATATATATATAAATATATGTATATATATATGTATGTATATATATATATATATATAAATATATGTATATATATATGTATATATATATATACATATATATATGTATATATATATATATATATATATATATATACGACGAGCGTTCAAAAAGTAATGCCCCTGACCCACTTCCAGTTGTCTGATCTAGATGAATTGTTGCATGTATAATGAGTTATGTTGCAAAAACAGTTCTAAACTAATTGTGGTTTCTGATTTACACGTGTTTAAACTGAGTCAGGTGTGAAATGGAGCCAGTTGAGTGTCGCGCAGTGATCCGGTTTTTGTATTAGAAAGGACACACACCAATGCAGACTTTTGATTAAATGAAATACACTTATGGTTATGATACCCCATCATATGATCTTGTAAAACGCTGGCATCGTGAATTCAAACACGACCGTAAGTCTGTGGAAACAGCTCCCAGACGTAATCGTCCCTCGTCTTCCATTGATGAGGCATCTGTCCGTCAAGTTGAGGCTGTCATTTTTGAGGATCGACGCATTACTATTCGCCAAATAGCCCAAGAGGTCAAAATTAGTACAGGGTCTGTGGAAACTATCATTCATCTGCCAGATGGATTCCCAGGTTGCTCACACCTTTCCAGAAACAAGAACGCGTCGAGTGATCTAGGATGTATTTGGAGATGTGTCAAGAAGATGAGTCAAATTTTTTCAAAAGACTGATTACACAAGATGAAACTTGGGTGCATCACTATTTTCCAGTGGAAAAACTTGGACTCAGCACCTCCAAAGAATGCAAGCGTGCAGCCCTCTGCTGGCAGGGTCATGCTCACAGTCTTATGGGACCAGGACGGAGTAGTGATGACAAATTTCCTGGCAAAGAGTATCACGAGAGCCTATTAAACTTTACTCTTGATGAAATTAAGACAAGCTATCAAAATAAAGAGGTGGGGCAAGATCATCCTCCTGCAGGACAACGCTCTGGTCCACAACTCACATGTCGCCAGATCAGAAGCACGGGCGTGTGGCTATGAAATCCTCCCCATCCCCTTACTCTCCTGACCTTGCACCCTCTGACTTTCATCTCTTCCCAGCCATGAAGCTGTTTTTGAAAGGAAAGCTTTTCCCAGGTGATGCAGCCTTGATTTCTAAAGTTACGACGTGGTTGGAGTACCAACCTGGGGTGTTCTACAAAAACGGTGTCCACAGCTACATCAAATGATGCGAGAAATGCATAACTCTGAGTGGTTGCTATGTAGAGAAAAACTAATAACTGTGCCAAGTTTAATTAATCTTTTGCTATACGAAATGGGTCATGGGCAGTACTTATTGAACGCCCCTCGTATATGTATATATATATATATACATATATATATATGTGTGTGTGTATATGTTTATATATGTATATGTTTATATATATATATATATATATATATTAATTAAGTTCACATATTAACAAAATGAATTAAACCAATACTTTTCAAAAGTACTCAATATATATTAGAGCTTTTTATATTAAAATAAACATAGTTTTAGTATCCGACAATTGTTTCAGAACCTATTCGGCTCCTCCTCAGGGATATATATATATATATATATATATATATATATATATATATATATATATATATATATATAGAGAGAGAGAGAGAGAGAGAGAGAGAGAGAGAGATTGAAGAAAAAAGCGTGATAAATATGCGACGAATGTCCAGATTTATTTCAAATTTCAATTGTTCAATGCAAGGTCTATTCAGTAATACACTAGTGTTTCTTATTCTTTCCTTAAGCCAAGGCTTTTCAAAGATCGAGATCTTATCATCAGAGGAGGAATACAGATGGATAAGTTGGCTTTCGAAAAAAACAAAGTTAAAATATTTGAAAAATATGAAAAATGTTTTTAAAAAAAACGCAGTTAAAAAAGAAAAGTTTCGTGAAAAAGATATGCGGTTTGTCCGGGTGGTAAATTTCCGTTGAGAGGAAGTCCGATGAATTGTAGAACGCGAAAAAATATTTGCAAAAATATTTGCGTAGGAGCAGTGTGGAGAAAAGTGTTCAGAATAATAGGTAAATCCAAACGCACTTAAAAGGAATTGAAAGGAGAAAAAATGGCCATTATTGAAATACTTCCTGGACCGAAAAAGGCAAATGACATCTCGTTCAAAAGGGTCTAAATCCAAATGAAACAAAAAAGGTTAAATTTTGGGGTTAGATAGAGGGTGGGGGGTTAAAGCGCGAGGGGTCGATAGGTTCGGATTTGTTTAGATAGCCGCTGCAAGGGTTGGGAAGAAAGAGAAAGAAAGAAAAAAGAAAAAGGAAAAAGGGGTTGGATAGGGGCAGGAGGTTAAAGTGAAAAGGGGGATTGAGGGTATGGGCAGGCGATATGGTCAAGGTTAAGAGATGGGTTTTTGAGGGTAGGAATTAATCTGAAGCGGGGGGGAGTGGTATAGAAAATGCGTATAAAATGAATTTAGGGATTGGCGAGGTAAACTCGAAGAAAATAGAGTTTGCCAATTCTAAAAATAGAATTCCAATGAGTAAACTTCTAACATTTCAAAGGTAACAAGTAGGCGACTATAGGCAAAGTAGTTGCAGTTACTAGCTAGGGTTTCTAGGAATTTAAAAAGGGTTAAACGGATTAGTTAAAAGCAAGGTAAAATAAGTAGGAGAGTGGGTGATTAAAAAATTAAAATTTAAAAGGAACTAGAAAATAGTTAATTAAAAAAATTATTTTAAAACCAAAATTAAGGGTTAGATGAATAATTAGAAGAGAAATTAAATGACAAAAGAGAAGAAGGAGAAAAGAGAAAAGAAATTGAGGGATAGGTTTAGTAGTATTAAAGATCGAGCCTGTCCTACTCAGTTATATTAAAAATTTAGGAGAGGGGAACAGTTAAAGCGATAAGAATAGATTGTTTGAAACAATTTGTTAGGATTAAAAGTAATAAGTGGTGGAATTGGGTTAGTTCAGTTTAAAACTTAAGTGCAGTGTCAGTGTTATAATCTATAGTTTAAATGGTGAGTAGGCAGTAACAGGGCAACAGTTAGCAATTACAATTTTAAATTTGATTTATAAGGGAAGCTTGCAAGAGGCTTCTAAGTAGTTTGAAAATATGATTAGAGGAGATGGGGGTAAAATTGGTCAAAAGTAAGATAAGGTGAGTAAAAGAGAGAAGACCGATAGGAAATGGCTCGCGAGTAGTTAGAGGGATTAGGGTTATTCAAGGCAGGCCAGAGTGTGTAGGCATGCAACTAGCTTGAATCAATCAATTAGTTTTAAAAAATTGCTCTATCTCGTATATTGAGCTAAACCTCTTCACAATAGGTTCCATCTACTAAAAGTTTTACTTTTAGTTTATATTTGATCCTATATATATATATATATATATATATATATATATATATATATATATATATATGTGTGTGTGTGTGTGTGTGTGTGTGTGTGTGTGTGTGTGAAAAATGACAAACGGAAAATAGGTTAAAGTGCAGGAGAGATTTGACCGGTTTCGTTCGTGTTCGCGAACGTCTTCGAAAACGACCGGAATACGTAGCTCTTAATCGACTTCTAATGAAAAAATCCACCTTACTTAATTCTAACCTTACGTGGACATTTCCCATTCTTACCTAATTTTTACGCTCTTGCATCTAAATAATATTACAAAGTAACCATAATTGTTATAGTGTTAAATGCGCCCCAAAAGCCGTCATAAAAAGTACATTTAATATTCGACATTTATGTCAGATGGTATATTATGTGGTGTGCTATTTCTTGTTGGCGCTCATATTTGCATGCGCAATTTCAGTAATGTTTACACACCGCATCTAAATATTTTTGACAAAGTAAAAATGAGTGCAATTGTGGCAAATGCGATCAAAAAGAGTTCATAAAAATATTTTTTAAATTATAACTTTTTTCCACATGTCACTTTATTTTGAATGGGGGGGAGCGCTCATGTTTGCATGGGTAATTTTATTAAATAAACGATTAATTTAATCCACGGTGCATGGAAAAAACAAAGAAAACCACAAAGTGAAAAATGAGACTAGAGCAGAATTCGGACCTGTACCTCAGAAAATGAACTACCTTAAACCGTTGGCATTTCTTCTCCAACATGTCTGCTGAAAGAGTTGCTTGGTGGCTTGCTGGGTGACGTCCACTTTCTGCCTGTAGGTTGCGGTAATTAAGCATGACTCTTAACCCTAGAGCAGGGTTGGCAGCAGGCTTTTATTGAACATTTCAGCTTAAATTTCCGGGTCGATTATCTTACTGGCTACCTCCGTGATGTAGGCGGAACAAGCCGAAGGCATTCCTCCTCGTGCGCAGTAAATCGCGGCTGTTTTTAAGATTAACAAAATAAGGGAGGTCATAATTTCTGACGTCATCCGTTGTACCAGGTTATCCTCCAGCTTAGTTTCAATGATGTCACGATATTGATGGCGTTATCAACTGAAAAGAACATTGGAACAATGTATGTAACTCTAGTTCAAGGGAGGTAACTTAATCTACCGAAGCTACATAATCGACGAAGTATATTTCATATATATAGACATTATGATATAGAACATATATTATCAACCATATTAAAACACTTTGACTTTCTTATATTATTATGTATCTAGTTATCTATACTTAACCTAATTCCAATTTCTGACTGTTTCACTTTACGTGACCGAAACTAAAAGAAAAGAACAAAATGTTTTATTTATTTACGTATCTATGTAAAGGAGCCGATTGATAAGGCCTAATCTAATCGCAGTTGATAGGTAAGAACATCTGCACCTCGCTCTATGTTTGCTCAGAGATAACTGCAACGTTCAAGATAAGGTGTGTGGTGGCGGTGGGTTAAGGGAGGGAGGACTGGGTCACATTCATAAGGGGAATTGAACGCTTGGCCTTGATCGTCCTACCCCGCTCCGCGCGCTCCCACTTCTTGGGTTTCTTCGCCTTTATAAGATATCAAATCTCAAGAAACGGTCTTATCAGATGGGAAGGCATTCTTCAAAGAGATAGAAGATTGCTTATATGATGAGTAAACATTTAAAAACGGATTTTGGGGGAAGAAAGAAAAGAGAGAGCTATTAAAAATGCAGTCGACATATTTCTCTTTTTATTCTCTCTTTACTTTTATCTTCCGTCTTAATAATGTTTTTTTCTAATATATCTCACCCTATATATATATATATATATATATATATATATATATATATATATATATAGAGAGAGAGAGAGAGAGAGAGAGAGAGTTTGGATATGCATGTTGACTGTGTTCCTCATGTCACAGGGACACCGGGCGAACAACTACCTGTCACGATGCTCTGCTTACTCTATGCCAAACAGGTACACACGCAGATACACACACACATAGAGTTTGAATTACCTACTAGACACCATACTTGAGTGTCTTCGGTCACTTAGTACAAGGGTTTGTCAGGACAACCTGACATGAGGATGGTTCACCCTACAAGTAAACCCGGAGCAAATATTAAATATAACATCGGATTCAAAGCCCAAATCAGATCACCTCGACACGGTTATACACTGACCAATACGAGAAATGGTGCACCTTCTCCAAGTAATGCTACCTTATATAACAGCATGTAGCTGGGTACTCCACCAGACTAGATGAATTCTTGTCTTAGAATCCAGTAAGACAACGAGACCACAAGAGAAAAAATACAATAACATAATTAACTGGTCAATCTGGAAGAGGAAAATTAATGTTTTTAACTTCTTCACTTACTCATCGTTTGACAGGTAAAAAAAAGAACTTTGATACAATATTCGAATACCTATATATATATATTGAGAGATCAAATATTAGCTCCAAGAAAGTGCCTTCTGAATTACTGAGAACTTCAACTAGAGTAAAATTAAACTAAACAGATACACACATACAGTCACACACACACATGCATATATATATATATATATATATATATATATATATATATATATATATATATATATATATATATATATTACTGTCTTTTATTTACGTAAAAATTAATTGATATGTATATATATGTGTAAAGGTATCACTAATTTATAATTTATTTTTAAATATTATATATATATCATATATATGTATATTTATGTATATATATATGTATATATATGTATATATATGTATAGATGCATATACGTATATATGTATATATGTTAATATATATGTATGTGTGTGTGTGTGTGTGTGTGTATCAGTTCAAATTTTAAAGAGACATTACACCGTAAGTCCACAAAACATTGGACTCCACTTCAACAATACCAGGAAGGACGTTTACGAAAAAAATAAGGTTAACAGCTTTTATTTGTAAAAACTCTGATGAGGCTCGTTGTACCGAACGAAATTATTAGAAAAAAATAAAGATGAAAAATTCTTTTATTTTTATTTCAATAAAAATATCTGCATTTAACAAATGCTTTTTTAAAAGCATTTTGCCTTTTTCTTTAAATTTATATATATATATATATATATATATATATATATATATATATATATATATATATATATTCCAAGACAGTTTATTTTCCGAACAGATTATTTTTCTACGACTTTAACGAAGACCAAAATCAAAATTTAATTACATTTAATTATGTCTAAAACACTGGGTATTCCTACTAATATATTATATATTTCTAATTAATGTATTTAACCATTTTATAAGTACATTCATTTTCATGTATCAAATTGTTTTAAAATATAAATGATGATAAAAGATTCAGACTAACCCAATTTTACATTGCTGACTATTTATATTTACACATACATGTACAAAATCTGCGACACTGGCATGTCGATGTTATAAATAAACAGCTATTATAAACTGAGATCTCATCAGGCAGAATTAGAATCCGATCTTAACCGTAGGCCAACTATGACCTAAGGTTAAGATCGGATTCTAACTCTGCCTGATGAGATCTCAGTTTATAATAGCTGTTGATCGATAACATCGACATGCCAGTGTCGTAGATTTTGTACATCTGTGTAAATAAAAATAATAATATATAAAATCTCTATTTAATATTTAGCACATGTTAAAATTCTTTGGATTACTACCCTGTGGATGTTTTACCTGAATTATATATATATATATATATATATATATATATATATATATATATATATATATGCCTGTGTATATGCCTGTAGTCATGTAGTTCAGTCTACTGTTGCATTATATCAGCCAAACCTTACATAAATACATAAGTATACATCAGCCGATTAGAAGTTGGAAAACTCCCCAGGAAGCCTTCAGTAAATTAAACGGTGTTAAAAGGGCTCTTTCCTCTTTTGCACAGAATTCATCCGTGACGAAAAGCGCCCTGATGTTTCATGTTCAATTACAGCATCCTGCAGAGTTTGCCGTCCCTTATAAATTTCCGTGAACACTGTATGAGCGAGAAAAAGTAAGCAAACCGAATGGGGCCTGGGGTAAAGTAAAGGCAATCCAAGCGAGAGTGAAGGAGGGGGAGGGGGCAGACAGTGGCGAAATGAAAAGAAGAAGAAGAAGAAGAAGATTGAGTTTAGGACGCTGTAATGTTGTAGATGTAATGGCGGCAATGGTTGCTGAGAGCGATGATGTGTCCCGCCCAAGCGCATTCACTCGAAACTAGATAGCGAATATCTACCGTCCGTTGAGTAAATCCGTCTTTCCGACCATTAGCAAGGGAAATTCGAAAGGAACGGAAAAAGGGACATGTGCAGAAATGGAACGAAAGAGGAAAAGGAAATGTCCGATTATGGGAAACAATGAATGCATATATTGTATAAGAAATGCCAAGATACACACAAACATATACACACAAACACATAAACATATACACACAAACATACACACATATACAGACAAACACATAAACATATACATGCAAACACACAAACATATACAGACAAACACATAAACATATACACACAAACACAAACATATACAGACAAACACATAAACATATACACACAAACACATAAACATATGCACACAAACACACAAACATATACACACAAACACATAAACATATACACACAAACACACAAACATATACAGACAAACACATAAACATATACACACAAACACATAAACATATACACACAAACACATAAACATATACATACAAACACACAAACATATACACACAAACACACAAACATATACACACAAATACATAAACATATACACACAAACACACATTGACAGACACATATAGATATATTGTTTATATACACATTCATAGTTTCTTTTCCTGTAGCGTGTAATAATGGCCTAACGACTGTCGATAAAACGGTCGGGTTTCCGTCTCCGCTTGTTGTAGTTGCCCGTCTATGAAAACATATCTACAAATATAAAAATATACATATAATTCCCTTGGAATTTTCTTAATATGACTTAACCCGCTGAAACCATTACGCTAGGCATATAATAGTGTTCATTAACAAGTAAATATCTATATTAATTTAATATTTCTGATTCATACAAAATTGCTGTAAATAAGAATTAATACTAAATGAAATTTTTACAAAAAAAATTTATTCATTTATACACGAGAAAAACGTATATATTGTGCTGTGATGAGCTTGCTGCTCTGGTACGCCCACGACGTAAATTCACTAGACCAACCCGACAATCTGCCAAATCCCATCCATTCACTGTGGAGGCCCCCAGATAGCGAAGAGCTTTCTACTCCAAAAGCTTCTTTCCTTGTGCTGCTGGACTCTGGAACTCCCTCCCTGCTCCCTTACGTTACTGAGATACAGAAATTTATAACTAATGTAAACAGACATCTCGCTGCACAGCTCCTAATTTAGATTGACCCCCCCCCATAAAAAAAAAACATTCACCCTTTTTTCTCAGTAGCCCCTTACGTCTACAGTGGTGGCCTGCGTTGTTTGGGGTGAACTATGTTTAAAAAAATACAATATTATTAATTAAATACACACAAAAATGTTATGCAGTTAATTCACAAGAAACACAATTTAAACAAAAAACCCACCTGTAACAACACAGACGCATCCCTCTTTTCCATATTCCTAGTGGGTGTGGTACTACCCTAACATTAAAGCGGTCTCTAGGCACGTTTAAATCGTATATATTGTTGTATTTACATATTTTCTTGTAATAAGGATACATAATTATAATAAAAGACGGTAAAAATTTCACGCTTAATTAAAAATAATTGGTTATAATTTGATTATTTGCATTTACTTATAAATATTATTAGTTTTAATTATCTAGATATAAATATTAAGTCCCTTGCAATTACACGTTTCTTTAACGACTGGTAGATATCAGATATTCACTAACTAATCGATTTAATTACTGCTTATAACGATTCTTGGAAGTTTTTCAACCTTTAAAGTTTTTACAGAAAAGCCAATGCTTGAAGCTTTCATTTCTTCCTATGTGTATCTAAAATCAAACGGAACCTCTATGAACAAAGTTTATTTCCAAGACCTTTACTATCAACGAATGTCTGAAATGTCGTTCTGTGAATAAACCAATGTTCTCAATTGCACCAAACAAAAAAAACAAAAATTCACTTGAGTGAAAAATGTAACTAATATATTGCGGGATTCAGCAACTTCTGGTGCGTTTCTTATGAAGTTAACGAAAAACATTGGAATATGTGATAACGTGGTCGTTCGATAATCCCTGGGTGCTACTCGCCGGATTCGCTTCTATAGTTTCTAGAGGTCCTTCCAAAGCGAGTGAACTTTCTACAATCAATCTGGTTGCTATACTTTCATCTACTGCGCCTTTAACTTTTATACGGAAAAATATATTGGTTGTTTCTGCGACGTTATAGATAATTTTGAACACGAACAGCATAAGTTTCCGAATTAGACTTCGTTGCACGTTGAACTGCGCGGCTTTCAATTGACCCAAAACGTATAGCAATGAAATATCCATAATGTCACGAACTGAAACATTGGCTACATTCCCCTGCTTGAAATGCGCCAGTCACATGCTAAGCGCGTTGAAAACTGTCACGTACAACGAAACGTTTGACTCCATCTTGCACGTTCAGAAATTTGAATCTTAATACATAATTATTGAGCCTAGGCGAAATAGAAACTTATAAACGATGCAGATTTTCACAAGGAGGTCAGATCTTATAGAGGGTCCTCGACATACAGGGTGAACATTTTTTATATCTGATTTCTTACGGGAATGAAAGATACACGCTTCTATGTAGCTAACTTGCAAAATATATATTTTTATACTACTATTACTAAGCTCGACTTACGTATTGAGCACTGTTGAAGTCAATTCTGAATATATATATATATATATAAATAATATATATATATATATATATATATGTGAAAAGTTGACAGACAAAAAACAAGTCAAAATGCAGGAGAAAAACAAAAACAAGTGATTTTTTTGACCGGTTTCGTTCGTGGAGAACGTCTTCAGAAAAAAGACGTTCCCCACGAACGAAACCGGTCAAAAAAAAATCTCTTGTTTTTGTTTTTCTCCTGCATTTTGACTTGTTTTCTGTCTGTCATCTTTTCACACATTTTGTCCATCACGACACTTCATTTTTCATGAACTATCGTGTACCTTACCCGATATATATATATATATAAATATATATATATATATATATATATATATATATATATATAATACATTATATTATCCTAAAACATTACATATGTATATACATGAAATAGTTAGCCTATATATATATATATATATATATATATATATATATATATATATATATATATATATATATATATATATATATAATCCAGGTAAAACATCTACATGGTAGTAATCCAAAGAATTTCAACCGGGTTTATAAAAAGTGTTGAATATCAAATAGAGCTTTTATATATTTTCTATTCTTTCCTAATATGACCTAAGGTTAAGATCGGATTCTAACTGTACCTGATTAGATCTCAGTTTATAATAGCTGTTGATCGATCACATCAACATGCCAGTGTCGCATATTTTGTACATGTCTGTGTAAATAAAACTAATCATATATATATATATATATATATATATATATATATATATATATATATATATATATATATATATATAAACACACATAGATACGAAATCATACGAAACAAGCATATGTATGTATGTATGTATGTGTAAAATAATTAATGTTACATGAAAATGAGATAAATAATTACCAAAATATTTTAAAGAACCGAAAGTTGAATCAATTATATGAAGCCATCCGTGGGCGTGTTTTGCTAACAACTATATATATTAGAAAAATAATAAAGGAGACACCAACACAACAGAAAAAACGGTTTATTTTTAATAAATCATAAATAATTATATATATATATATATGTATATATATGTATATAAAAAAATTAATCAAGTCGAAATATATTGTTTACATAAAATTAAAACCAATATTTTTTTCAAAAGTGAAATGCTCAATACAAAGTAGAGCTTTTTAGAATAGAATTATATAAACATTATAAAAATTCTAAGTAGTTTGACACTGAAATGTTAGTTTATCCGCGTAGACGGTTTCTAATTTTTATATAATTATTTATATATATATATATATAGAGAGAGAGAGAGAGAAAGAGAGAGAGAGAGAGAGAAGATAAAAGAGTGATAAATATTCGACGATTGTCCCAATTTATTTCAAATTTCAATTGTTCAATGCAAGGTGTATTCAGTAATTACTGAATACACCTTGCATTGAACAATTGAAATTTGAAATAAATTGGGACAATCGTCGCATATTTATCACTCTTTTTTCTTCTATCTCTTCAATTGCTCTATCTCGTATATTGAGCTAAACCTCTTCACTATAGGTTCCATCTACTAAAAGTTTTACTTTTGGTTTATATTTGATCCCATATATATATATATATATATATATATATATATATATATATATATATATATATATATATATATATATATATATATATATGCTATTTTATGAAGGCTTACCAAAGCATTCCTTTCAGGACACCAATGATCACCATTAAATAGTTTTTCTTACAAATATTATTTATTCAAATTAAATGTTTTTTCCTACACGTGTTTCATGAAAATGAAAAATGAATAAATAATATTTATAAGAAAAAATCTTTAATGGTGATCATTATTGTCATGAAAGGAATGCTTTGGTAAGCCTTCATAAAATCGCATATAAATGCTCTGTACTATGTAATCGAGTATCATCGAGCTTGTTTTTATTGGAACAACCCCGGTCTTCACTGAATGATCTATTTTATAAGTGAAAAATCTAAATCTCTCTCTCTCTCTCTCTATATATATATATATATATATATATATATATATTATAGATTATTGGTGGTGTATGAAGCATTAAAAACGATGTTGTTGTTTTTTTAATTGTTTTTATTTTTTTATTTTGATATTTCGACCAGTCCTCTGGTCTTTGTCAAAAATGATCTGAAATAAAGAAAACTGAGGATCGTTGAGCAAACTGTAATTTTGAACATTGCGGCGTTCGTTTTTGGTCATGACGCGTGAGATGGTCTACGCATAACGTTTCTTCGGGTTAGCAAAGAGAACCGTTGTTTTTTTGAAAAAAAAACAAACTTATACGCGTCCATTGACTTTTTGAAAAAAACGAACTTATACACGTTCGTGATTTGATCAATGCAATAAATGGAATTTGAATGGCACTAAATTTGTGGAGGGGGGGGGTGATATGATAGGAAACAAAATAATTGAATTAAACGTGAGTTAATATATAGTATAGTAAGTAAGGCAATGCTAATGAATAAACAAATACTAATAAGACATAAATAATGAAGTTGATAAGAATAAAATAAATAAATAAAATATTGCCGGAAAAAATGAATAAATAGAAAGAAATAGGGAACTAACAATAATGCGGTAAAGAGTAAGGATAAAAAGTATTAAAAATAATAATAATGTATTAAAATCTAAATAGATAGAAAATAAAAGTAAGTAAAAGGTGTGTAGTATGCCGGAAGGGCAGACACGAAACCACTATATATATGGGGAAAATAGGTAGTGAATGTGAATGAATAACGTACATTATAAAGATGTAATATGAATAACACATATTAAAAAGATGTAATCCATATGATTGATAATAATAATAATAATACTGATAGCATTATAAAGTTATATAAGATGAAATCATATAATAAGAATAATAATGATAGATAGGTAAATGTATGAATAAATGATTAAATAGATAAATACCTGAGGTACCATAAAATGAATATACGATGTAAGTAAAATATATAGCAATGTTATAGGTGAGTGTGATATTATATTAAATAATTATAGGTCTGTATAGATGTAGGTAAATTGTTGGGGGGATCATGTAAGTTTATTTATTATGAATTATTGGTGTGCGTGGAAGTATTTATATGGGTTCAAGAGACCAAGGTCAGTATTGAGTCCTGTATTGTGCGAGCCGAATCGAAGAATCCATTAAATTTCTTTTAGTTGGCGAATTTTTGTTGAGGGGAAATTGGAGTCAATAAGGAGGCATTTAATATTGTCTGTTGTATGGCCGAGTAGGTTGAAATGTAATGCCAGAGATGCGTGAGGTGAATTTTGTCGTATAGATGTTTTATGGTTGTTCAGATATATATATATATATATATATATATATATATATATATAATATTTATTATTGTTTATTATATATGTACGTATACGTTTCGTCCTTAGTAATCAGGACTCATCAGCATGGAGAAATGACTATTCACTACCGGTCATGCGATTCGAAACGCCGCATTACGATATTTTGCCACTCAAATTCCGACTCCTAAACCACTGGGCCATGGTTGAACAGCCAATAAACGGTGATAATTTTAACACTTTATGCGGCGGCTTGACGTCATAGAGCGTTCAATTTTAATAAAAGAAACGGTACATTTAA
>OY744524.1:1829672-1837172 GCA_963556195.1 Sepiola atlantica
CGTATACGTTTCGTCCTTTTTAACTGGGACTCGTCAGCATAGAGATATAACTATTAACTACTGGTCGTGCGATTCGAAGCACCGGGCTACGAGTATTTTACAACTCAAATTCCGACATCTAGAACCATACGGCCACCGCTGGATAGCTAAATAAGCCGTGATAATTTTAACACTTATTTGGGCGGTTTGACGTCATAAGAGAATTTAACTTAATGAAAGGAACTATGCATTTATAACTAGCAACGTCGTGCTGTGTTTATACTACACTAACAGTGCCCATCTAGAGGGTTTTCTAGGGGCTACAAATAATACATATTTGTTTCTGTTTATTGTTTATTTATATATTGATGGCGATTTGTAATCGGAGTTCGCGCCCGTCGACCGTCGCAAATAAGCTTCCTGCATTTAAGATTGCGTAAGCATGAAAAATCGATGTCTGTAAGTAATAAATAATTAATATATATATATATTAATATTATTGTATAGCCCCCTTTACTAAGGCTTGGCAATCTGAATTAATTTAATAACAAGCAGTACTACTAGCTTCATTGCGAGATCCAACACGATTTATTGTTGTTGTTAGATCACACTTCGCCGCTTGCTGTAAATACTCGCTGACTTGGTATTTATTAAGTTAAATTCCTCCTAAATTCTGGTGGCCAACCGGTAACTCTCCTGACTTGTGAATCAGTGGCGATTTGTAGTCGGAGTTCGCGCCCGTCTGAAATTAGCTTCCTGCATTTAAGATTGCGTAAGCATGAAACATCGGTAATAAATAAATAATTAATATATATATATATATATATATATATATATATATATATATATATATATATATATATATATATATATATTGAGCTGATGTTTAGTTACAGGTTCATTGTTAATCTAAATCGCATTTTAATAACTATTTATATATATATATATATATATATATATATATATGTATATATATATAGATAGATAGATGGATAGATAGATACAATTATTTGATAATAAATATTTAATTATTATCCACATACGTATACATTTCATCCTGACGCAATCTTCAGTGTAGAGTTACCTGTTTAAAACAGACTGTTTTTAACCCTGGAACACGAGTCATATTTAAAAACCATACATTTTAAATGAAATATTTGCGACTAGAGAGCTTAATGTATATAAAGTACAGGACAAATATTTATGAGTACCACATACTAGACACTACTTTTATTTATGTATCTGTAGGGCAGGAATTAATATATAATTGTAAAAATATTCAATCGTTATAAACTTTGTATTATAAATTGTACTTACATTTCAAGTTTTATTAACGTGGCCTTATACCACCCTTAATTGAACTTGCCACCTTCCTATATATCTATATGTTTGATTACGTTCTTGCCACGTGCGTGTGTATCATATTCGACACGTGTGTGTATTGCGTGTATATCAATTGCTGTTATCTGTTTCTTCTTCGTATAAGCTTCCATTCCCCTAACTCGGCTTCTTCTTTAATCTCTGCAAAGAGTTTTTGCCCGCTTTCACTCCCTTGGATATCGCCATTGACATCCCTGTCATGCACTGATATCTCATTTATCTTTCCCCATATCGATAAGGAATGGGCAGAAGGCGCTCGGAGAGGTCAGATTCACGGATTATCACCGGAAAAAAAAACATCCGATCGTTTTCCTCTAGGTTAAATTCTAATTACTTTCCCCCAGAACACTCAGATAAAAAAAGGATTATGAACAAGAAATGTGGATAAATTTTTATTTTTTAAGATTTAAAGATAAATTGTTAAAACTCAAGAGTAGTTTAAAAAATTGGGCAAATATTTTGTGATTCATTAAAATGTTTCTAAATTGAAAGTTTCGGGGAATATGTTGAGAACAAGTCCTATGGTTTTGGATATTTTAAAAATATACAAGCGCCTTATGACATCAGTAGTAAAAAAGAGGATATTTGAAAAGTATTTAGAAGATAATTTCCACGTTCATAAGTAACAATTGTCTGCTTTCCCTGCGATAATTACGACTCAAATAATATTAAACCCTATCTATTATATAAATAAAATGTGTCTGTGTGTCCAGCTAAAAGTAAAAATAAAACTACACAAAACATACCCACAGAACGCTGGACTTAGTAGTGATCAGAGTAAATACTTTATTTCGATTGAGATTTAACTAATCAGAAACAATCTCTCGTTGAGCCGCGCACCAGTTTTCATTTGCTATATAAAGAATTGTGTTCGTGTTTTCCGATTAGTTAGCCGCGAGCAAACCAAGCTGTGTAGGCAACCCACGTCGCTCAGATAAACCACGAAACTCTTCCATCAGCGCGCAAATGAAACCCGTCTTTAGCCTCGGGCTACCGTGGTCCACACGTAGACTTCACTATCCAAGATTGCGTCACGTTATAAACTATTTGTTATTTTTATCTACGTACGTACAGATTTTGGATAACATTCTTCTATTATTAACTCTGAATACAATATTCCTCATGAGTATTCATGAACTTATATTAACTTCTCTATTAGTGACACTTGCCATTTACTTGTTTAACGAAGATTAATAATAAAAGTTAATATAAAATGTTAGAATGTGACTTTGTTCTTAATTCTACAGATGAATCTTAATTGTCCTCCCTCCGATTTAAGACAAATTCTAGTTAATAACACTAAAATTATACATTCCGAAACCGATTTGGGGTTATTAAAAATGCTCGAAGCTATCTACATAAAAACACAACAACATCACATATGAAACGACTGGTAACATTTTGGAGGTGCTTAACGTACTGCGATTTTGTTTTGTGATGCCTTTCGGCGTTGCTAAATTTAAAATTGCCAATGACTTCCTGGAACAATGCGAAAAAACGTTCTATGCGCGTTTCTCCACCGTTTTTTTCAAATTCTCTTCTTTCTCCAGCTTTTTTGTTCATTTGCTTTCGATACCTGCGAGTGATTCGACAGAAGTATCGAAAACGTTCGTGAAACCTGTATCACCTATGGAACATTTTTTAATTTTTTTTTTTATTTTAATACAAAAAAGACCATCAGAAAAATTTAAAAAATAAAAAAGGTATAATTAAGCAGACGAGTTCTGTTAATTTTAACAATGTTTGCTTATATATATATATATATATATATATATATATATATATATATATATATATATAAATATATATATGAGGTAAGTCTAAATAGTATCCGACCTTTATTTTTCCGTGCGAAATAAAGACGATAAGTTGGCTTCACTCTACACAGTCATGACACCTTCATGCGCATGTGTAAATTTTTACCACCGCCTTCCTGCGCGTTAGTCGCTTTCTGATGGTCGCTGAGTGAGGTGCTACACAACGTTATAATGAAAAAAACTCCTGGAGGAAATCCGGGTGTGAGTGCTCAATGTAATAAACACAGCAAGAATAAAATAAAAATATAGTAACACGAAATTAGATAATCATCGATGAAATAATAGCATTTGTGGTATTGTCAAGCATCCAAGTGAGATGATTACATTTTTGAAAATGAGAAAAGAGAAATTCACACTCGACAATTAAACATATATATATATATATATATATATATATATATTTAGTTATCGTATGTCAAGAGATTTTGTGAATTTGAACTCAGCTAAAAACCTATCAATTTAAAAAATCTAATTATCTTTCAAACTTCTGACAGGGCGAATCTAAAATAAAATAGAATCAACAAAAGTAAGTAACTCTGGTATACGCGATATAACTGAAATTACCGGAACCAAAAAAGAAAAAGATTATTTTATATGTACATCATATATTATATAGATAATATATAAATAATGTGTTATTTTAGTTATGCACCATCTTTCTCTTTGGTTTTCACACATACATTTACAGTCTTGTAATTATTTTTCTGCCTTAAATAACATTTGTAAAAGATGGGTCATATTTTCAAAAAGTGATCGAGTCTAATTTTGTCAAACTTTCTTAGCCCTTGACCTCTTCCCCCGGTGAATCAACTCCCAAGAAAAAGTATTTTTCCGTCTAATCATTATCCATCAACATTGCTTTGTTGTTTCTCAAAGTCTGTCAAAACCATTTGTGCTGACTGATGGAGATTAGCGAGATGATTTCCTTTGTTTTTATTTTGTCCAGCAACCTATGACCCTTCCGAGTACTCTTAAGGGTCGATAGGATGGAGGATATCGCATTTTGCATCATTGAGACAAGACGCGTTGATTGATTGCAATGATGATTTTTGGCAATCACCGCAAAATAAAACAGCTAAAAAAAGAAAGAAAAAAAACGTGATGGAACTTGGTCTGGAGTTCAGATTTCGACATAATCCGATGCTGATGGACGGAAAGAAGTTGATGGGAGGACAGATTATAGAATCAATTTGAATGTCCAATCTTGGAGTGGCATCGAAAAGGGATCTTTGTTTTAGGTAGGGTGGTACAGTATCTCCAGCGCGAATTGTGAACTCGGCGTACGTAGTTCTAGTTCTGTCAGGCCTATCGCATTAATTTCGCTCATAACCTAGTCATGGGCTTAATGAGAATGCTAGATAGGACTGTATAGTCGTGGTACGACAAGTTGTCCGTATTTACCTGTCTCCCCACGAGGGTAAATTACGACACAAAATTGTTTTTTATTAGAGAAATCCAGCTCCAAAGAGACCCTCTTTATAGGGCAAACATTTAAAGTGTCCCGGTTAAGCAGGATTGTTCCTCTTCTGACCGATAACACAACGTATATAGAACTTTGATCTTAGCCTGAATGCAAGGAAAAGTGAAGTTGATTAACAGAAGGAAAACTACACATTAACACTATCTCCCAACCTGCATCAGCCTGGCGTGTCATATATGGTCAACCTTTTACTACATTAGGTGCAGCGAAAGCTTCCTTTAAAGGAAGTGAAATCATACTAGAGTTTTTCTATGTTCATCGATGATTTTCATAGCCAATTTACAACGATGGGCACGCTGCTTTTTTTTTTTAATTTACGTGGATTCAGTCGGTGTTAAAGTCAACTAAACGTCGATGTAACTCAGATACTTATCCAATCACAACCCGGACTACCGAGCGCTTCCGGTCATAAGAATATTCATTACTGATAACTGTAATACATCCGTAGAATATTGAATGGTCATGTGCAAAACTAGGCCGGCCACTTTTTGATGTCTTAAGTAAAATTAAAATTGGTCCCTTGTGTTTACATTATGAAACCAACGATTAACTTGTATTATTAACTAGATGAACGAATACAATTAATTCCCCGAACAGTATAGTTTTACACTAGTTTTACAAAGATTAAAATGATACTAACCCTTATCTCTAGTATCCTTATTCTAATTTTGATCAAAATAAATCATATAATGTTGGTTCTTAGAAAATATCTTACATTTAATGCATAAGGTGTCTTAAGAAGAAATTAAAACTCAAATAATCTTGCCTGGTTTGTGTCCGATGACTATAAATCAAATTTAATGCAACTCTGATGTATTTGAATTTTAAAATAGAAGATTATGTTCGTATTATTGCCATAACACCTTTTAAAATACTCTAAAACATTGTAATTTGGTGAATATTTATTAATTAATGTAAAATATTTATTGCTAAAATTTCACAAATATTTGTATCTGAATTTCACGAAAATCTCCTACACCGTTTTTTATATACTCTTTGTATGAAATTAAATAAAATAAAATATAACGAAAATTTGAACTCATTATGCATAGTATCTGTGTTCCTAAATTTATAATGATCGGTTTATTAGTTTAGGAGTTAATCATGTACATACACATACATAAACATACACATACATATACGTACATAAACATATGAACATACACATACATAAGCAATACATACACGTACATATCTATATCTTTACGAAAACAATTCAAATCTGACATAACAATAGCAACATACACCTCTAACACACCCTACATACGCTCTAAGGACACTTCTTCCCTAGACGACATTTACAAAATAAAATGTGCCTAATGTCTGATATTTTATATCGGTGAAACGGCCAGAAATATAAAATCTCGCATTTGCGAACACAAACAGTACAACTAAAACAACAATCCCACTAACGCACTAGTCATACACATAAACACCTTTACTCACAATTTTGATTTTACAAACTGTACTCTCCTCAAGAAAGCGCCGTAATACTTTTCTCATCACCAACTAAGGTAAACCAAACATCTGGCAATTAAATATATCTCGCCACTGCATTACAAACTCCGATGCCGGTTATTTAACTATTTCACAATGTGTCTTTATTTTCACTTTTTTTTCCTTTTCTTTTCTCCCCCTTTTCCCTATTTGTAACGGCTTTGTCGCACACGCTGCATATTTTTTTTTTCGAATAGTTAAACACGAATCAAAATAATCCTGTTGTGTGCTTTTCTATTCTCCTATGTTTTTCTGCTGTTCAATCAATTTTTAAATTTTACTTTTGCTTAAGACGCTCGTTGAACCGAACGACACCGGTCAAACCTTTCGTGTTTTTTAATGATTTATATCTGTATTTAATTTGTTTTTTCTTTTATCTTTTCCAAACATCCTGTCTTCAGGAATTTTCATTTTATGATATATTGTGTTTTAATCCGCACCCCCTCACACACACACACACACATATATATATATATATATATATATATATATATATATATATATATATATATATATATATATATATGTATGTATGTATGTATGTTACCCCTATCCATACCTCTCACTCCAGAAAAAAAAAATATTTAAATAGTTAACTTTTTTATATACAAATATAAACCTTCATCAGTTGAGTCAAATATGAATTATTCAGAAAATAAATTAAATCAATAAGTAATTAAAATCAAAAAAACAAAAAAATAACCCAATCAGTTTTAGTTTTATTCCATTTGCTGCGGATATTAATATTTACTGCGTTATAAGCAATATTGCCATTCCACACGTGTTTTTGAGATTTGAAAGACCCACCATTTGACAAAGAGGTTTACCTCGAAATGTATTAGTGAACACGGTTACACCCATTACAGCACAGTGTGGAAGTCTTGCCTAATCATGTAAGAGTTGCTATATAGAAAAAAAATTATAAAAATCTTTTGAAAAAAATATATAAATTAAAATCACTTGTTTTTGTCTTACTACTCAACGCTGACATATTTCCATTTCTTGCATTATGAATACCCCCCTTCTCTCTCTCTCTCTCTCTCTCTCTCTCTCTCTCTCTCTCTATATATATATATATATATATATATATATATATATATATTCAAATGCTTTGACTACGATAGTATGATAACAAGACAAAGAATACAACACCTCAAAGTTACATAGGTGAGAGGTGAAATAAATCAAGTCGATCAGATACCAACGAAATATTGGAACTTGTATACGTATTGATGAATATGTGATACTTTTATATCGCTTGACTTTTTTCGTTCAAAGGAACAAAGGTCTTCAGGAATAGTTAGGGTTTCGCTTTTTCTGAAGATGTTCGTTGACCCGAACGAAACC
>OY744524.1:1842172-1854672 GCA_963556195.1 Sepiola atlantica
ATATAATCATTTTTTCAATATTATATACATAAGTAAATGTTTCATCCTTGCGGAATCACCAGTGTAGAAATACACATTCAAACCAGTCACACGTTTTGAACCCCAGAACAAAAGTCACATTTAACTCTGATTCTGAGAGCGCTAATACATAAGGCTGTAATAAATGGCTACCGACGAGATGAGAAATACACCCTATATATGTGACAAGAAGGCGAACAGGTCTAGTAATAAAATAATAATAATAATAATAATAATAATAATAAGACTCTACATGAAAACGATACGGACAGACTCTACATGAAAGGAAATGAAGGAGGTAGAGGACTGTTAAGTATAGAAGACTGTGTGGAAGACACCAAAAAAGGTTTGGATAAATATGTAACCCAGAACACGGAAAGAATGATCACCAGCCCAACAAACAACTCCGGAAGCACTGAAACCAGAAACAAAAAGACAAGAAATGAAAAGTGGGAAGAAAAACATGGACGCTTTATAAGACTCACAAGCGATGAAGCCAATGAAAACAGCTGGGCATGGCTAAGAAAAGGACACTTGAACAGAGAAACGGAATCTCTGCTGACGGCCGCACAGAACAATGCAATTAGGACAAACTTTATTAAAGCAAAGATAGATAAAACCCAGGAAAACAGCAAATGCCGATTGTGTGGACAAAGAGACGAAACGATAAATCATATAATAAGTGAATGCAGCAAGCTAGCCCAAAAGGAATACAAGAACAGACATGACAGCGTGGGGAAAGAAGTACACCGGGAAATGTGCAAACAACTGAATTTCGAATATGCAAAAAAACGGTATAAACACAAACCAGAAACTGTACTAGAAAACGAAAAACACAAAATCATATGGGATATGAATGTACAAACAGACAAACACATAACAGCAATGGAGACCGGACATGATAATAATAATAATCAACAAGAAAGAAAAATCCTGCAAAATCGTAGACTTCGCCGTTCCAGCGGACCACAGAGTTAAGATCAAAGAGACGGAAAAAAGAAGCAAATATACCGAATTTGCCAGAGAATTGAAAGGAATATGGAACATGAAGAAAGTCAGTATAACACCAATAATCATAGGAGCACTAGGAACAGTCCCCAAAAACATGGAGAAAAGACTAGGAGAAATAGGAATCAAAGGGATAACTGAGACCATACAAAGGACAGTAATGATCAAAACAGCTACAATCCTGAGAAATGTCCTTGAATGCGGAAACCAACCCGCATAAGCAACGAATGGAGAACAAACACATGGAAGCACAAGACAACAGAACCGGGGAAAATACAACCGCACGAGAGAGGCGCAAGCATAGGCTGACACCACGAAAATTACGGACAGAGGGTCGAGGAAGGAAAGCGCAAACCAGACCTCCACTGGAAGAGCGCGGACAGCTCTGGGACCTTGGGGAGGCTTGTTGCCACTCGGGCCCCAGAGGGGACCAATGGCCCTTATCAGCGGGAAACCGGTGGTGGGTGGCTGTTGAGATACCGCAAGGTCATCAGCGGTGATGTACGAAAAGAGGTGGAGCATACTAGAAGTCTGAGGAGACTTGTTGTCACTCAGACTCCAGGGAATACCACAGGTTGTTGGCAGTGGGCGATCACTGACGATGACCAGTGTGATAACTCAAAGTAATAATAATAATGGTAACAATAATAATAACTATAATAGTAATAATAAAATATAGAATACATCGACATCGTGTTATGCTTCAAACAACACCCATTCCTCATTATCAAAATATATCTTTAGAAGGGATCTTGAAATACAAACAAATGTGTATATATATATATATATATATATATATATATATATATTTAAAAAATAAATATTAAGTATTTACTTACGGAAACTGGTGTTACATGCTTATGCAATCTAAAATGTAGATGTTAATTATTGCAAGTTGAAGGATTCGAACCGCGTTGCAAAGTCATCTCTGACTCGCAGCCTACTATTTTAGCCATAGGCAAACACCAATTAACGTGAAAATGAAAAGAATTTTAATTCATAAATTTCAAATCGGATGACACATACAGCAGGCTTAGTCGAGCAGTGTTCAAAACAAACAACAGAGGCTGGAACACCGCATACACCTAGTGTGACTACTTATTATTAAATTCTCATAGAGGCATAGTCTCTTTATTTAAAAGGACGATACATACATATAAAGATTTGATACGTTAACAATGATATATATATATAAATATATATATATATATATATATATATATAAATATATATATATATATATATATATATATATATATATATATATATATATATATATATATAGTCACAGACAGAATATTATAACAAATTACATTTAGTGATTTTGTTTATTTTGGTTGTTTAATGTAATACTTACGTACATTTAAACGTAATTTATTAACGTAAGCAATATCTAATGATTGTCTATTAAGAACATGGCATCCCATGTCATGTTGCGACATCTGATGTGAGTTGTAATTTATAGGAAGGACTTTTGACCGTACTTTATGCAATCACGTTATCGTAAAATAAGTTAACTCATGAAGTATATCTATCTATATATATATATATATATATATATATATATATATATATATATATATATATATATATATATATATATATATAGCGTCACTATCATGAGAAAGAACTCATATTAATGCACCCCTGTCATATCAAAGAACCCACATGGTGCCTTTGTGCCCCTGTTCATGAAAAAGAAGTAAACGTATTCCATACTGCACAAGCCCCTAAAACGTATTCCATAGGGATGGTATGCTGCACAAGCTTCCAGTCGTATATTTTGTCTAGTTGGAAGCAGAACAGATACTACACAAACTCTACACCTTTCAAAAAATCACTTCTCAAAAAAACAATTTTTTTACTCTTCTTAACCTAAAGAAATATTTTTAGTTTATATATATATCGCTAATAGTAGTGGCTATATAGTTAGCATTATATATATATATATATATATATATATATATATATATATATATATATATATATATATATATATATATATATATATATATGTGTGTGTGTCTGTGTGTATGTGTGTGTATAATTCTGGCACTTAATTCTCACGGCCGCAGAACAGCCCACCCCTACATGTCATCATCATGGAGCAGACCATCGGCTGGAGAGGAGGCGAGGTCAGTTGATACAGTCTCCGCCATTCGCGAGTCGGGCATTTCTCTGTCTTTTTCCCCACTCCCAGACTTAACCCAAAATGTTGTCGACAGAACCCGGCCATCAAGGGAGAGCATCCATGCTTGGCTCGCAGATACGATCAATAGCGATAAAAAATCGTGCTGATAGGGGTTATTCGGCGAAAGAGTGCGACTA
The DNA here is from genome assembly GCA_963556195.1 of Sepiola atlantica. Lineage (NCBI taxonomy): Eukaryota > Metazoa > Mollusca > Cephalopoda > Sepiida > Sepiolidae > Sepiola > Sepiola atlantica. The sequence continues at coordinate 1,845,527 of OY744524.1, forward strand.
AGAAAACGATCTTTGGCTGAGGGGGTCAGATGGACTACCCCTTGGCAGGTACCCAGTCTTTTATGCTGAAAGTGGTATAAGGTTGAAGGCCAGCAACTCTCAAGTCTCCCTATCTTGTTCAAATCTCTCTTAAGTGTCAAGCAAAGGAAATCTATCTCAGTTTGTACTATACGTATTTTTTGTTTGTTTCTTTTTTTCAAACCAAGATTTCGGTGTTGGCCGAGACGTTTGGTGATGAAAAGATTAGGGAGATATGTCAAGAAAATAAGAATGAAAGCCAAAGCACGTCATCAGGAAAAATCCTTATAATTGATACCGATTCTCATGCTAATGTAATCGATATGACGATATCATTTCTTCCTATATAAGTTAATTCTTACTTTAGAAAAAAGGTTGTTTGTTACGACAGTGGAGAGTTATAAAATTAACGTTTTTCTTTTGGTTTTGCAGCACACGTTAACTAAAATACTTGACTTTTCTTGTAAACGTTAATTCAAACTAGTTATAGATTTCTAATCGACAGTTTATAGGTTTCAAAATCCTATTTGATATTCATTAGTAAGTGAGATGACTTATTTAATATAGCGCCACCGATCGAAATTTTGAATTTGAAAGTATGTTTGAAGGTTGTAAATAAATATATATATATATATATATATATATATATATATATATATATATATATATATATATATATATATATATATAAGAAAGTTAATTCTGACTTAGAAAAACGTTTAAAGGAAACGTTCATTCCATTCATTTTGAACGCTCTGCCGACGTATCAAAGAAACAAAAACAGTATATACAGTTTGAGCGAGCACGTATGACGTAATCAATACGTTGACAATAAATTGGCAGGCCGAATTTGTTTCGATTTGTAGATTCTTCTCTGGAAAAAAATCACCTTTATTTAAGAGATTCGCCAAACATAACAGAGAACGGAAGGAGTTAGTAACCAAAAACAGCAAGACGAGTTAGTTCAGCTGGCATGCATTAGATAAATGCAATTAAGTATAATTCTTTAATCTCGAACAATAATTTGTACATTGCCTTCCGCCAAGTCATAACGAGAGGCGAGAAAAGGATTTGACGCCTTGTCATGTCTGAATCTCGACTGGAACTGTTTATATTTCGCATGAATGGTTCTGGCCGGAAACAAGACAAGGCGGACATATGCATTCTCTTCTAAACGCCTGATGTATTACTAAGCGAGTTTGGAAATGCCTGTTTTAGCAAACAAAATCACCTACTAATCACTCCGCGAGCGATTACATGTTAGTACAACAGGAAATATATTTCAATCGTATAACTGCTACATATTTGTTAGTCTTACGGCATATCAACTTTTGAGGTTATTTAATGCCGAAACGGAACATATGTTATGAACGATTCTATTGTATACAATAAGTTGAATACAAGTCACTATTTTTTATATATTAAGAAAATTGCAAGTTGATACAATCGTTTCCGTCTTTTATACATGTGATATCGTCGGCATCTTTAACTGTATCATCACGTGGCCAGAAACATGTTGTTGTACAAGAATTTACAGTTTAGTTTTTTACTTAACCCTCAACAGAGAAACGATTTCGTGAACCGTGGAACAAGATTGCTATTATTATATGTCAAAACTTTATTTTCCCAGGCGGGGGGTTGTGCTTTAATGGAGATTGCGACTTCCGCTCTGTCTCAAGTCAAGTCGGGAAGAGAGATCGTTCGATCTGACACTTCTCGTATGTTACGTTATAACCGTACAAGGCTTAACTTACCCCATTCTCCGTTGCTCAACACAAAACGCGTTCTAAATAGTATTAATGCATACATTACATCAATAGATAGCGAAGTGACCGTTTTTATGAATGAGGCTTGAGTGGGTGTAACTTTGAATATGTAAATGTGAGTTCACAAACACAAATATGAGAAAGAATTTAACTGAAGAAACTTGGGATGAACAATAATCAATTATTTATTTACTTTTTACAATTGGAAGAAGATTTACTAGTTAATTGACATTAATAGTGGAAGCTAAAGCGTATACATTATCACAGAATGTTTGTCTCTTGTTGGAAGACAAGGAGACATAACTCCCGTAAGCAACTCTGACAAGTTATCTCCCTTTAATATGTCCATATGAACGTCTCATTTTTCTAGCTAGAAAGTGCTCTAGCTAATAGATACAATGCATTTTGAACTCTGAATGGCAGATTTAAATTTAACTAACTTTTCGATATCTCCTTATGGGTTACTATCATTGTAAAAGGAATGTGGCCGTGCTTGATTTCGCGGGTCTGTGGGTTGGTCCTGTGCAGTTCTAGGAGGTCCGGTCCACCCTCCCAGGCTTTGCCTTTTCACCCTTAGATAAGGGGTTAGTTCATTGCTAATCGTCTGAGGCGCCCTACCGGGGAATGTGGACGGGGCTGCACAGCCATTTTTTGTAGGCCAGAGTGGTCTCCCCTCTCGAAAGCGCTGGCTTTTCAAATCCCACTTTCCTGACCTTGTGTCACATCTTACCGCTGTGGGAGTAAGATAAATATCTTCGTAAGTATTATTTAACGCATGAAGGTTCCCAGGCGTTGCCTGTGAATAAATTAAGGGCTTAGTTTCCAATGTATTCTCGGACATGTATAAGCATCAATAAAAGCATACAAATACAACATATTTAAAAAACACATTTAACCTGTATATATTACACATTATTATTATTATTATTATTATTATTATTATTATTATTATTATTATTATTATTATTATTATTATTAATAATAATAATAATAATAATAATAATAATAATAATAATAATAATAATAATAATAATAATAATGTGTAATATATACAGGTTAAATGTGTTTTTTAAATATGTTGTATTTGTATTATTAATAATAATAATAATAATAATAATAATAATAATAATAATAATAATAATAATAATAATAATAATAATAATAATAATCAGTTCAGGCGTAAACGCATGTTAGCGATCATACTGTAAAAATATAGTGTTATCATTTGATTCCTCGTCAAATTTTACTCGAGAAAAATTGTGTTTATTCTTGGCATAGAGGTTTGTTTTCAATTGCATCTCTGACATACAGAGATACAACAAATTATTATATTAAAGGTGAATATTGTGCCAGACTTGATGACTAGATAATCATTATCGCAAATGACTCTCACCAAGACAAGAGATCAAAAGTGAAAGGTGTGATGAATTAGATCATTTAGTGTTTTCACAGATTCAAATCTGCGTTAGTTTCTATGTTTCTTTGATAAACAGGCAGTAATAAGAAGAAAGGACCTTATACGAGAAACAATATCGATCATACAGGAGTTAAGTAAAGCAAGCAGTTTAAATTCTCTTTGTCTGTATGTCTGTCTGTCTGTCTGTCTCCCCTCTCTTCTTCCCACTCTCTCTCTCTCTTCCTCTCTCTCTCTCTCTCTCTCTTACCAGAACGAGGAGTATAATGTGGTATGTAAACTATACATTTTATATAACTTTCTTCGTGTGTGTTTATTCATCGCAGATACATAAAAAAAATCCGACCTTGATGTAGATCCCCCAATCAGCAAGATGTCTCGTTCACTGAGGAAGGTTTCGGAAAGATATACCCCTTTAACCTTTCCACGACAATGGTTATATCACACTATAAACTCGCTCTCGTATAGAATCTATACCGTACAATTTCGCGCATAAACATCATCAGCATTAAAGGAAATATAGTATAGTTGATTTTGACTGCTATTTAAGAGACTGCAGTGTGCGGTCCAAGAAAGGGAAAGACTGTATTAGTAAAAATAAAGATTTCAGTAACAATAAAATGAAACGTTTTACTAATTTTGAAAACTAATTAGAAATAATTAAAAAGAAAGAAATTAAAATTGGGTCAGAAAACAAATATGCCATCAAAAGAAAATCACTCAAACAAAAACAGAAACGAATATTCTTCGCACCATTCTACTAATAGCAAACAATATTAGGAAACGCAAACAAAAAAGAACTTAAATAATCAAATTCAACGTGTGACTTCCCTGTACTCTTTAAACATGTATAATAATAATAATAATAATAATAATAATAATAATAATAATAATAATAATAATAATAATAGTTTTAATACTAATACTACTACTACTAATAATAATCATGATGGAAACGAAATTTAAAAAAACCCAATAATAACGTGAATATAATTGAACGGCCGAACGGTATCAGGTCCATTAGACGTTTTTTAGTTGTGATTCGATTCGAGATTCGTTTGTGGGTGAGCCCTACCGGAAGTGACCGTCTGATAAAGTCTTTTTTCGAAGCCATCTTTAATCCGTTACGTGCGCATCTATTTGCTCGCTTCGAAGGCGATAATTACCATTATTGATTTTAATGGACTCACAGGAGAGAGAGAGAGAGAGAGAGAGAGAGAGAGAGAGAGAGAGAGAGAGAGAGAAATATAATGAGAGGGCGAACGAGTAAGAGAGAGAGAAAGATTGAGAAGAAATGGAAAGAGATGGTTGCGCTGGTGAGGTGAGAAGGCAACAGGACACGACATAGTGGTGGTTGGTGGCGGCAGCGGAAGAGCCAAGTTGAAAAGTGAAACAATATGGCGGTTATCATTATAATGAGATTTCATATTTTTTCAAAGTGACCGGCAGCGATATGGACGGTATTCGGGGCTGGGGTGACGATTATCCATGAGGATAATGATGTAGTTAGAAAGTCTTTATTTTTTTCTTTCGATTTTTCTGATTTCTCTCTATATCTAAATAAGAAAATGTGTGCCTGTCTGCATGACTTTTTATATGGCTTGCTGATGTATGTCTTGTTAATGCGTCCGTCTCTCTGTCATTTTATGTCTTTTTCTCTGTATATGTGTCCGTTTGTCTGTCTATCTATTTTCATGTATAACTGTATTCTTACTATTTTGTATCGCTATCTTTTTCTCCGTATATGTGTCCGTTTGTCTGTCTATCTATTCTCATGTATAACTGTATTCTTACTATTCTGTATCGCTTTCTTTTTCTCTGTATATGTGTCCGTTTGTCTGTCTATCTATTTCCATGTATAACTGTATTCTTACTATTCTGTATCGCTTTCTTTTTCTCTGTATATGTGTCCGTTTGTCTGTCTATCTATTTTCATGTATAACTGTATTCTTACTATTCTGTATCGCTTTCTTTTTCTCTGTATTTCTGTCCGTGTGTATATACGCTTGTTAGCCTATTTTTCACTGATTTCCTCTTATATTGTGGCTTCAAATCATCTAGAAATTATGCATCACCAATTTCTTGCGGTTGTTCGTTTTTTTAATTATTTTTACAAGTCAATTATCGCCTAATAAGGCTTTATCCACCCGATGATAATGCTTAATGAGATAAATAGATTTACAATTGAATGATGATTAATACTATGAAAGGATTCGACATCTCCACGTACAGCCCACTTAAAGCAGAAAAAAGTTATCAAATATTATCGCTTAGAAACGCATAAGTCTCATTTAGTCATCATAAGTAAAATAGGTTCCACTTTTGTTTACGGCATATCAACCCTTTGTTATTTTTTTACTACAGAATCAGTTTATTTTTAATGGTTACTTTTTAACAATTAGATAAACAGAGATCATATCTTTAGAGAAGGGATATACAGGGTGTTTCAAAAGTCTTGGGAACATAACGATTTTTAATAACTCAAAAACTATTAGAAGTTGAAAAATGAAATTGGTACCGTTGGAAAGGTTAAAGTTTCAAGTTTTGTGGGGAATCTTCAAAGTTGCTCAATATGAGCACCATTCGTCACACGGCAGACATCTAGTCGATAGTCCATTTCCTGCCAAACGCGTTCCAGCATCTTGACGTCAATGGTTCCCACAACTGCCGTTACTCGAGCCTTTAGTTCGTCAATATCTCTTGGAAAGGGCGGCACATAGATTTGTTGCTTGACAAAGCCCCAAAGGAAAAAGTCACACGGGGTAAGATCTGGAGACCTAGGAGGCCAGGGCATGAGAACGTCATCACCTCGCCCAGATATCCCAATCCATCTACCAGGCAGCCTTGTGTTAAGAAACTGCCTTACTCTAAGACTCCAGTGTGGTGGTGCACCATCTTGTTGAAAAATGAAGTCATCAGATTCTGCTTGTTCCAACTGAGCCATTAACCAGTCTTCCAGCATGTTGAGATAGGATTCACCAGTGATAGTTGCCTCTTCAAAGAAGAACGGTCCATAGACACCTTTCTTGGAAATTGCACAAAACACGTTCACTTTAGGTGAATCTCGCTCGTGCTCAAGAAGTTCATGAGGATTCTCAGTACCCCATATGCGAGTGTTATGCTTGTTAACTTTGCCATTCAGATGGAAGGTCGCCTCATCGCTAAAAACAAGCCGGTCATCAAAGCCGTTATCGTCCAACTTCTCTTGCATTGCAATGCAACAGTCACGGCGAAGTGGCTTATCAGTGTCCTTCAACTTTTGGACCAACTTGAGCTTGTAAGGTACCATTTGCAGTCGTTTCCTTAAGACACGCCAGACAGTTGCTGGAGCAAGCTGAAGTTCCCTGCTGGCTCTTCTCACTGATTTACGGGGGTTCCGCTGAAAGGCTGTCCGAACTTGCTCAACTGCATCTTCTGAAGTTGAAGGGCGACCTGTTCGCTTACTTGGGCACAAACACCCATCTTTCACAAATTTAGCATGCCATCTGACAATGGATTTCCTTTCAGGGGCTTCTTTTTTAAATTTCCTGCGAAATGCACGCTGAACGCATGTCCACGATTCAGTCTTTGCAAATTGGAGGACGCAAAATGCCTTGTCTTGTTTAGAGAACGCCATTACTGCACCTGGAAAGATAACACGAAAATCATTAGTATGACCAAAATCTTGATTAAGCAAGCTTTAAAATGGCACCAGTTTCATTTTTCTACCTGGAATAGTTCATGAGATATACGCATTTGTAATGTTCCCAAGACTTTTGAAACACCCTGTATTTAGATTCATACCTTCTGAATACCTATAATAGTATGAACATTAATAATAACTGAACACTCGAGATCCAATATGATCTGAATTTCGATTTACCTGATTTTTTAGTAAACAAGGGTAAGTATTACGTTTATTCCGCGCACCCATGAGAGCTTGTATTGATTTACTCCTCTCCAGGAGTTAGACACAAGGCCAGTTTTTCTTACTCCCACAAGTAAGATGTGACCCAAGGTCGGGAAAAGTGGGGTTTAAAAATTGCCTGGGCAGCCCCGTCGGCATTCCCCGGTAGGGGCGCCTCAAGCAGTAAGCAATAAACTTACTCCTCCCCCAAAGAGGGGAGGCGAAGCCTGGGAGGGTGGACCTCCTAGAACTGCACAGGACAGACCCATAGACCGGCGTAAATCAAGCCCCGAAGGCCAAGACAATACCAGTCTATGGGGTGCAGTATCCATCGGAACAGATACTACACTTTGATCTTAGCCAACAGGCCAATACGTGAGTAGACCCATGAGAGCTTGTAGCACAACACATTTAGCCGATAACCGATATCCAAGTTTACCGAGACACATTTAATCTTATGTAATGTTTATTTCCACTGTTTTATTTTCTTTCACATAAGTTTATATACACCTGCATGTAGGACGTTCTCAATGGAACTTTCCAAGAAGTGACATGTGACATCAGTAACATACAGTAAAACTGACGTAGGATTTTATTTTTAGAGTGAGTAGGTCGACTAGTAAATATATTAGCTAGTATACAATAGCGAAAGAAGTTCTGGAAACAAAAGATCAAAAGAGATCAAGGGGTTGACGATGACTGAAGAAGTAGCCGACGATAAGTGAACGAACGTGATTCAAAAGTGATGGAATTATGGTATAAATTTCCAGCTGAGTTTTGAAAGAAGCGATCAAGAATATTAACTATGGTATAATATAATCGATAAAGCGCATCACTTTCGTGTTTCCACGATTTGATGGTTTCTCATTATGCAAATGAAGGGTGGCGATTTGCTTTCCCTTATTTCCACCTTATTTCCACCGAGTCGGGGATGACTTCAGAACCGAATCAACACGCGAGTGCGGTCCTAATCCAATATTGCTAAATGAGAGAATCAAATTATTACTAGATCATCATCATCATCATCATCATCATCATCATCATCATCATCATCATCATCATCATCATCGTCATCGTCATCGTCATCGTCGTCATCGTCATCGTCGTCATCATCATCGTCATCGTCATCGTCGTCGTCGTCATCGTCATCGTCATCGTCATCGTCATCGTCGTCATCGTCATCATCGTCATCGTCATCGTCATCGTCATCGAATGTCCAACTATTTACTTTTTTATGTGAGGCAATCCAACTCACCCAAAACTGGCACTTTAGATTAAGACAAAAATAAAAATTGCATCACTCTACAAAAGATTACTCTTTCACTAACCGAGGACAGAAAAGATGAAGTTTAGTATTAGAACAGATTACTAAACTTTGCTGCTAATATCAAACATAATACATATTGGGCAAACGATCTATTGTACACGATTCATTTAACACACGATGCTATTTCACAATAATCTCGAAAGAGAATTATATTAAAGTTTGATTGAAATGAATAGATTCCATAGTCTGCGTCTGTATCTACAGTACTATTGCTGTGTTTTTTTAGGAGCATGGTATTCCGAAATACAGACCAGTAATGCCGCATTTACTTGCCTCCCCACGAGAGCCAAAGTAGATGCAATGCCATTTTTTATATGAAGGATATCCAGCTACGCAAAAGGGGTACTCTTGTCGGGACAACATTTTTGTCTTCTCTCAACAGATACTACACTTTGATTTATTAATTTGCAAATACATAAACATACGATTGAACAAATTAGACACAAGGTCATAAAACGTTTGAAAGGGTAGGTCGTTCGTCATTCTCTGTCTATCTTACTCTTAGCTAGCCTCATTGCACTAACCATAATAGCTCATTGACTCTAGAGGGGCATCCTACTGAAAATATCGGTTATTACTGAATATATATATATATATATATATATATATATATATATATATATATATATATATATATATATATATATGAAGTTAATCCAAAAAAAGATATAAGAGGCAACTAATATCTTTTAATTAGTGAAACATCCGGATAAAGACTGAAGCTCACACCTGCAG
>OY744524.1:1859672-2084672 GCA_963556195.1 Sepiola atlantica
GGTTGAAAAACGGAAGTGTGAAAAAGTAGATGAACAAAACCAAATAATCGAATCGACTATTTATGGTATTGATCTTTAAAATTATCGATTACATTTTCAATAAATCTTTTACATACAATAGTAATAGATAGAAAACTTACTGTGAATATTAATAAAATCTAGGATGGTGGAGTTCTTCTGCTATTTCAGAAACAAACAAGCGAACGTTCTATCCGTCTAAAGGAAAGAAACGACAAAGATGGCGGCCACTATTAGATAACTTGATCGACAGTAGTCGAGGACGACCATAAATATTCTTTTTTATGGGCTACTACACCTGGGTGTAAAGAAAGGTGCCAACCATTCCCCTAGATTTCTCTACTTACCTTTGATTCTCACCAGATTTAAATGTTTAGCACGAAGGCATCAAGTACTATCTTTTCAGTCTTTGGCACGACTCTACCGAAGATTGAACCTCGTTCTCCTAGCCCGAACATTCTTACCATTATGTCAAATGGACTAGCGCTAGTCTCATGCACAGGCTATCTCAAACCTAAACGTGACAGATCAACCCAAATACTATTTCGACTTTAAGCGTGACAGACTTACGAAAATGGTATTTCAAGTTCAAGCATCAAAGAATGACAGACAAATATAGCCTCTTAGACAAAGTCTGAGACGCTATCTAAATCTGTAGTGTGACAGACAGACCGACGAACAAATTTTCTCAAATGCGAGGACGCAAATACAAGGCAGACGGAGTTGACAAATTTCTATTACATCAACACTCAATCAGTATACTCTATCGTTTACACACCGAATGCTTTTTTACGGCTACTTATGGAATATAAAAAATTAATCGCCTCCATTAAGTAATCGATGTGTTACCATAAGAAAAAACGGGAGACAGCGTGAGAGAAAATCATTTGATATTTATACGCGTAATTTCATTTTTTTTTTTATTTCTTCCATTTTTTATTTTTGTGAAAAAAACAATTTCCGATTTCTTTTGTTTCTTATCACTTCATTAAACATTTGTTTACGCCTTATTGGGAGGATAATTCGATTCTTTTATTTTACTCTTTTTTTCTTCTTTTCTCGTTTCATTTCTAGAAGCCATTCGATTTATAGCTCCTATATGTTATCGAGAAAAAAACCTTTCAGCAAGTTGCTGGCGAATCTTCCGATAAGCGAATAGTGGCAGCTAGGACGGAAGCAAATCTAGTCAACCTTATTATTTCGAATCGTTCCCTGATCTAGTGTAGACTACCTTATTAATACTCCCTATGTTTAGATTCAAAACGCGATAAATCCAATTTATTGCATAACGAGGCCCGTGTTTGAATGCTAAAGTTGGAGTGGACACTTAAAAGTTGGAGTGACACTTAAAAGTTGGAGTGACACTTTAAAGTGGGAGTGACACTTAAAAGATGGAGTAACACTTAAAAGTTGGAGTGACACTTTAAAATTGGAGTACAACTTAAAAGTTGGAGTGACACTTTAAAGTTGGAGTGACACTTAAAAGTTGGAGTGACACTTTAAAGATGGAGTGACACTTTAAAATTGGAGTGACACTTTAAAGATGGAGTTACACATTAAAGATGGAGTGACACTTAAAAGTTGGAGTGACACTTGAAAGATAGAGTGACACTTTAAAGATGACTTCTAACCTCGGGTTTTCTGTCCCTTTGGCTGGCGATCATTCAAGCAGAAAAGACGTATCTGGATGTTGTCGCCAATTGGGTGGTAGCGCGTATAGTATGGCTAGGTGTAGCGAGACAATCTACCCGTCTATCTATCTGTCTGTCTTTCACTCTCTCTCTCTCTCTCACGCGTACACAAGTAGCGCGTCGCTCTGATATTTAATGTAACTCACTGTTTTTTTAAATACATATTTTATAAACACCGGCGTCCTAGTTAGTTTACCAGCAGACAAAAAGAACCTGGTTTCACGCCGATGAGACGGGTACATAATAGTGTATGCACAATTATTCACCAATCGGTAAGTGAAAGTGTAACACCATTTCTGTAAACATAATATAGACTCTAAAAAGATGAACATTTCAATTCTATTCTACAATATAATACATTTTTTTTTAATTGACAGCAAGAAAATTAACCAAGTCTCGGAACTTTTTAGATAATCTTTCATAATGTGTATTATTTGGATTATTCGGGCCACTATTCTCATCGACAAGGAATCATGGCCCAATGGTTAAAAGTGTTTATTCACAATCAGTTCTAAATGACACATTTCTGGAGGGTGGGGTTTCAAACCTTACTAAAGGTGATAAAAACTGAGAATAACATTATGATAAATTAACACTTCTACCCGATTGTGGTTGATGGGACGAGAACAATATACCCCCGTGGATTAAATAAAGGGTTCCCGAGTTCGACATGAATATGTTAAAGTTCAAAAGATGTATCTGAAGAGGTCGGATTTTTTCTCGGTCAGAACATTGTGAAAATAAAAACCAAGATGAAGATAGTAGTCCGAATAATCCGAATCATCCAAAATAATCCAAAAATAATCCAAAAAATAGATCACATAAAATAAAATCTTATCTGAGATAAATTGATAATCAACTACACTTTTGACAATTTAACTATTATAAAAATAGTGTTTATCTGCTTGCATTCAAAAACATCTAAGTTGAGCGAAAGGGGCGGCCTATCGCATCCTATTCGCCAGATATTAGTCGGTTTTCGGCTTTGCTTCCACCGATACTCATTTACGCACTATATATATATATATATATATATATATATATATATATATATATATGTATATATATATATATGTATATATATATATATATATATATATATATGTATATATATATATATATATATATATATATATATATATATATATGATTATTTTTATTTACACAGACAGGTACAAAATCTGCGACACTGTCATGTCGATGTTATCGATCAACAGCTATTATAAACTGAGATCTCATCAGGCAGAGTTAGAATCCGATCTTAACCTTAGATCATATTTGGAAATAAATTGATATTGAGCACTTTTTATAAACCCGGTTGAAATTCTTTGGATTACTACCCTGTGGATGTTTCACCTTGATTATATATATATATATATATATATATATATATATATATATATATATATATATATATATATATATATATATATACGAGGTCAGTCTAAATAGTATCTGACCTTTATTTTTTCGTGCGAAATAAAGACGATAAGGTTGCTTCACTCTACAAAGCCATGACACTTTCATGCGCATGTGTAACTTTTTATCATCGCCTTCCTGCGCGTTAGTCGCTTCCTGTTGGTCGCTGAGTGAGGTGCTACACAACGTGTTTATTGGATCACCGATTTTCTCAAGATGACTTCCTGTGTTGAGCAAAGTACTGCACAAAATTTTGTTAAAAGCTTGGAGATTTTCAAAGCAAAACAATTCGTAAGATTCAGCAGGTGTTTGGAGAAGATGCGGTGGGTGTGGTTCAACCGATTCAAAAATGGCCGCACATCAGCGGAGAGTGACCAGCGTTCTGACAGGCCCCAAACTGCTCGGAGTGCAGCTGTTGTTGAGAGGGTGCGATATTTGGTGATGGAAGATCGTCGTCCAACCGTGCTGGAGATCGCGCAAGAGGTCGGAGTGAGTAAAGATTCCGCACATGCAATTTTGCGTTATGATTTGAACATGCACGGAGTGGCTGCGAAATTTGTGCCCAAGTTTTTGTAACATGAACAAAAGGACCTCCGTTTTTACGTTGCGCAGGACCTTCTGGAAACCACCAACACTAATCATAAGTTGTTGAACACCGTGATAACTGGAGAGAGTCATGGGTGTACAGGTATGACCTAGAAAAAAAAAGAAAGTCGTCGCAATGGAAGCATCTCGAGTCTCCAAGGCCCCAAAAAGCACGACAGGTGCAAAGTAAAATCAATATGATGCTGACTGTCTTCTTTTATATTCGTGGAATTGTGCATCACGAATACGCACCGGAAGGACAAACAGTGACAAAGGAGTACTATCAAGATGTTCCCTGGCGTCTGCGTGACGCAGTTCAGCGAAAAAGACCAGACATATGGATGGCGAAAAACTAGCAACTACATCACAACTACGCCTCCTACACTCATTTAACTATATCTAACATTTATTGCCCAAACATGGAATATCAGTCGTTCGCAAACCTCCTAACTCTCCAGACATGGCTCTTTGTGACTTCTGGTTGTTTCGAAAATTGAAGACGCCATTGAAAGGTTCCCGTTTTGAGACGAGAGAAGAAATAATGCGGAACACAGCGGCAGAAGGGATCACCATTCCAAAAGAAAATTTTCAAAAGGTGTTTCCGGCAGTGGATGGATCGGTGGACTAAGTGTGTGCAAGAACAAGGGGCCTATTTTGAAGGGGATTAGTGTCCCAACTCTCTTAAGGTATTTGAAATATTTTTCTGGCCTAAGGCCGGGTATATTTTATATATATATATATATATATATATATATATATATATATATATATATATATATATATATATATATAGTCAGGTTCATATTATATTCCAATAACCATGTTTTTATTTTATTATTTTTATTTTTTCACATTTCAAAAAAACATAACATTTTTGTGAGATATATTTTTTACAGTCCGTTTCATTTGCCTTGTGCCAAACAACATTTTTATGTTAATATCGCCATTGCAACATTACAATATTATCAGAAAAATTCACAAATAGTAAAAAGTTCTTGTATTAAAGTGTCTTGAAAAAACTACACTATACAGTGGTTCATTTTGGGGTAGAAAACAAACAAAAAACAAAGAATAGAGCAAACTCACACGTGGTGGAAATTACTGATACGCCATTTTGAATTTTTCGTTCAGAGCTAGTACATCCTAAAAGTTGTGTGGACATTTATAAATGTTAATTTAGTAATATTTTCTAAAGTAGTTAATAAGTTATATATATATATATATATATATATATATATATATATATATATATATATATATATATATATATATATATATGCAGTATTTTTATGTAGTTCAATACAACAACAATATCACAGAGGACAGAATCACGTTATTTTTCACAACTTTTTATTTCACAGACATTTTTTTCGGCTAACATCAAGATATTAGTAAAATGCGCCTATGCATTTGTTTATTTCTGGGTGTGGCTATCTTCAGTACAAATTGTACAAAACAAATTCAAAAACTTTAAAAACATGCAATAACTTGGCTATTATAGCCCGAATTACAGTCAGTACTCATTATCAACTTATATATATATATATATATATATATATATATATATATATATATATATATATATATATAAGGTGAGTCAATGAAAAATAGTTAGACCTGTAAATGGAAACATATCAATATCTTCAGTTGTTCAGAACAAGGAGCATTTAGTAAATAAAAATATTTCTTCTTCTCTTTTAATTGCATTCCTTAAGCACGGCTTTTCAAAGATCAAAGATTCTTATTGAAAGAGAAGAAGAATAAATAATTTTATTTACTAAATGCTCCTTGTTCTGAACAACTGAAGATATTGATCTGTTTCCATTTACAGGTCTAACTATTTTTCATTGACTCACCTTATTTTTGCTCTATCCAGTATATTGACCTTTCCTCATCTCACAATAGGTCTAATTCTCTAAAAGTTATCTTTTAGTTATAAACCTTAATATATATATAATAGAATTGACGATAAGTGAAGTATCGTTAAAGTTATCTATCGTGATAAAGTAAAGCTCAATACGTTGAGTAGAGCAATCAATTTAAAGAAGGAAAGATGAGATAAAAAATGGCATAAAGCTACATAACTTTCGATGTAATAAAATTTGTATCAATTTTATGTAATTTTTTTTATTTTCATCTTTCCTTCTATCTATCTATATAATTCCTCTGATGATAAGATTTCGATCTTTGAAAAGTCTTGGCTTAGGGAAAAATACTAAACATAATATACCTTGCATTGAACAATTGAAGTTTGAAATAAATCTGGACATTCGTACATGTTTATCACTCTTCTTTCATCTATCTTTATATATAAATATATATATATATATATATATATATACATATATTTCTTCTTTTTTTACATGGAATTATGGTCCCTTTACATCCTTTTAAATAACCTGTACGTATCCTGTACTAAGTAATAGCAGTAGGTGAAAATACACATAAGATAATTAGGCTACATAGTGTGAAAAAAAGAGGTGACGATACTCACGTGAAGAAAATCAGAGGACCGGAAGGTAAAACCCGATGCCTTCCTATTAGTATAAATAGATGGAAGGCATTCAGTGGTTATAAAGTCTTCATCTTTTTACCGGAGAGGGATTAACATTTTGGACTTGCTTCTGTGTTAACCAGTTATCAGTTAATCGTTTGATTTGTTACCAAGCTTACAGCTACCCCCTTCCCCATCTTTAGTTATTTGTTAACTGACTCCCCGATTTCGGTGGGAAGTCGCGAATCGGCAGTGTTTCGCAAGACAACAGCACTTCTACTATTCTTACACTTCAACCAGTCGAAAGATTTTTTCGACACATTGCGAAACAATTCTGCAACAGTGTGAAGTTGGCTGGACCTTTTTTGGTTGTCTGATTACTGCCCATTCATAGCTATTTTTTTAGAATTACCGTTACAGCTACTTATCACCCCCTTAGGCGAAATGGCGGAAACTATTGATACAGTACGCAACAAAATTTCGGTCATTAAGGATATGGTTCAGACGAAACTTGCAAGTTTGCATGCTGGAAGGACTTCTTCACTTACATTTTCCGTGTTCGAGGAACAGATTATTAACTATCTGGTGGAGATTGACTCTCACATTAGCCACATAAGACTTCACGACCCCTCCTCTCGTGACGAGATGGAGAGTTGGTCTTCTGAATACGCAGGGTTTTTGGATTCTCTCCACCAACTCCGTATAACTCATCCCCCCTCCAATTCTGATAACGCATTTGGCCTACCTCCACACTCTCCACCATCTGACTCCTTTCCTCGCAGGACTCGTTCTTCCTTTGTAGTGAACCCTCCTCAGGTACATGTAAACGCGCCTACCTTTAGTGGTCGAGAGATGGGAGAGGACATTATGAGCTTTCGTAGCTTTCTCTCTCGATTTGAGAATTGCGTCGCAGGAATGGCGAACGATGCCGAAAGACTTAACTTTCTTAAGTGTTCGGTAACTGGCCGACCTCTTCTGCTCATCAAACACCTGAGTGTATGCGACTTGAACTACAAAACAGCGGTAGACATCCTTAAGTCGGAGTATTTGGATGAAGAGGAAATCATACAGCAAATATTTCAGGATATCCTGGATTATAAGGTTCGACGTGATGACCCTTCTATGGATTTAGGGGAATTCCTAGCAAAAACCGCTGCCCTCCTCACTGAACTGGCAGATTCCTTTGGTTGTGACTTTACCGATGATCATTCAGCAGGTGCTCGCTTAATGGCCCAGATTCTGTTCATCAAGTTCCCCAAGGAAATAAAGAGTGAAGTTATCCTGCTAACCGGACGTAGAATCCCTACTTTGTCCTCTTTACTTCGTGACACTGGAGAAGCAATCAAACGACTGTGTGTCAAGGAGGGCAGATCCACCCGTCGTACCTTCCCGAGGTTCTACAGCTCTCAAGGTCCCCCCTCACGGAAACCAGGAGGTTCTACCCCTCGTAAAGATATCTCCTTCCTTACCTCGACTGAAACCATAGGAAGTATTCCTCCTGTCATGCGCGTTTCCTTCTCTTGGGGAAACAAGACTGTACAAGTTAACTGCCTGCTGGACACCGGAAGTGGGCGTACTTTTGTTTCGAAAGAAGCTCTACAGCCTCTGTACATCCCTGATTCTGAGGGTCGCGAGTATGAGCTTTCGCTCACCACATTCCAGGGACAACATAGGAAGTGCTATCGAGAGGTCGCTCTGAAGACCAGTCTGGGAATAGAACAACTACTGATACTACCCATTCTAATTCACGAGAACTTGGATCCTTCGTCACATTTGGAACACCTGGATGACCTGTTGGATAATTTCAGGGGAATGGGATATACACTAGCCGGAGATTTCGCGAGGGGCACCAACAGAATTAAAATTGAAGGTATTCTTGGACTGGATGTCATCCAATATTTGAGACCCCTTCAAATTGTGCCCTGCGTTCGGGGCCAAGCCTTTTCAGTGCTATCC
Organism: Sepiola atlantica; assembly: GCA_963556195.1. Lineage (NCBI taxonomy): Eukaryota > Metazoa > Mollusca > Cephalopoda > Sepiida > Sepiolidae > Sepiola > Sepiola atlantica. Next base: position 1,867,836 of record OY744524.1, read on the forward strand.
GGACTCATTCCTTTTGGAAGAGAAGATGCTTTCCTCCCCGAGCAAAACCCATCTCTTCGGGAAAATGTAGGCCTCTCTTTCCGCAGGGTATTGGATTCTACGGAGAATGTTGAGTCATCTCTTTTGTGTTTTGCGTTGGAGTCTGAATCAACTTATACAGATCCTTTAGGAGATTTCTTCCCGGACAGCCAGGTTCAGAGGGGATTGGAGCTCATGTTCAGCATGGAATCGCTGGGGCTCCCCAATGAGGAATCTCTTGCTGAAATTGACCAGGAGAAGATAAAATATTTTCAGGAGGCCATTATACTAAAGGACAACAAATATTATGTGGAACTGCCTTGGCATATGGAGAAATTATCTCGTGTTCGTTCTAATCACGCTGTCTCTCTCCGCATTTTGGACCGGGTAGTTAAGAAACTAACGAAAGAGGGTGTGTATGAAGAGTACCGGGAGGTATTTCGTCAACAGGAGCTAGATGGCACCATTGAGGAGATCAAGGTACTTCCTCACCAGTTCAAAGATTACATATGGATCCCTCACCGACCCGTCATGAAGACAGACCCAACTTGTACTACGAAGATTCGACCTGTCTTTAATTGCAGTTTAAAGGTTGGAAACTCTGTTTCTTTAAACGAGGCAGCCTATCCCGGGATTAATCTGAACTGCGATATGCTGAATCTCTTACTTGCATTTCGGTCTAACAAATATGTGTTGTTAGCAGATATTAGAAAGGCATTTTTGATGATTCGTCTGAAACTGGAGTCTGATAAAAACAAGTTTTGCTTCTTCCTCCGGGATGGGGATCGACTTCGATGTTACAGATACACAACGATCATTTTTGGGTTTGTGTCAAGTCCCTTCATCCTGAGTTGCATATTGAAGTTCCATGCAGCACGATTTCCTCAGGACCGTTGTCGATCTATGATGGAGGATCGATTTTACGTGGACAACCTGGTAATGACAGGAACAGAACCAGGAATAATTACCGAATTGTATTCTACCTCCAAAGCTCGCCTGCAGGAGGGAGGTTTTGAGTTGCAGGCCTGCAACTCCAATTGTGCCACCCTCAGAGAAAAAATGAGTCAGGACGGCACTCTCAGCACCCATGGAGGCAGTTGGGAGAGAGTATTAGGTTATCGCTATGCTCCACTTACAGAAGAAATGAGTGTCAACCCGGTGAAATGCCAGTCGGATGCTTCGACTAAGCGAAGAATACTGGCTGAAGCCGCTAAAATCTTTGATCCTTTGTCTCTTTGCCTCCCTGTGACCCTGCGGAGCCGAGTATTAATGGCCAAATTATGGAAAAGAGGATTAGGATGGGATGAACAAATTCCAGGTGAATATCAGATGCTATGGAGGACTCTTGCTCGGGACCTGTCTGACCTGAGTGACTTACCATTTGACCGTTGCGCCTTCCAGGGAGGTCAAGAAGGAGAGTTATTCGTTTTTTGTGATGCCTCTGCAGATGCGTATGGGTTTGCAGCATACGTCTTACAGCAGGGTTGTCCCCGATTGATTTTTGCCAAAGCCAAAGTGGCCCCCTCTAAGACGAAGTCGCTCCCGACATTGGAGCTAATGGCCATATACTTGGCTCTAAAATGCTTGCCCTCAGTGTTACTGGGCTGCAGGGATTTGATCCTCACCAAGTTATATGTGGCAACGGATGCACAAGTGGTCTTGTCATGGATTCTGTCACAATCTATGGCAAGTACGAATGTTTTTGCTCAAAATCGGCTCAAGGATGTTCTTCATATGAGGAGTCAATTTGCTACTCTCCATGGACTCGAACCGGTGTTTCGTTATATACATACCTCGCAAAACCCAGCTGATCTCATTACCAGAGGAATGTCCTTGAGGAAATTCAAGTCAGTTTTCAAGTTTTGGTGTCATGGTCCCTCTTGGTTGGGGGGAGGAAGTTCTGCCTGGCCGGTACAGGATATGCCATGTCTCAGCAAACATTCCCAACAAATGGCATCTGCTTGTGTAGGTGTTTCCGTGGCCCTCGAGACAGAATGTACTCCCTGCATCAACTTTGGACGTTTCTCTCAATTTTCCCGCCTTCTCAGAGTGGTTACATTGGTGTTCACGTTCATCAATAGGCTTAGGGGGCGCAATGAAGATGCGGGAGGAAAGGCCAAAATATATCTGTTAAAAAACTTGCAGGCCCAATCCTGCGTGGTGGAATTGCATTACTTGCAGGATCCCTCTGGAAAATCGGTCCCCCCACTGATCCATTCTCTTGACTTGTTTCTGGACCAGGATGGCCTCATCCGTTCTCGAGGCCGAATAGACAGATCTCCGCACCTCAGTTTCGAGGTAAAAAACCCCATCTTATTGGGCAAGGACAACCTCGTCACTAGACTCATTATTATGGATTGTCATTACCGGAGCGCCAATTTAGGAGTGGGGTCTACTCTAGCTGAGCTCAGGCGTTGTGGGTTTTGGATTCCTCAAGGGAGACAGGCGGTCACTAAGGCTTTGGCATCTTGCCATTTATGTAAGAGGTACAACTCAAGAGCTGTTCTCCCCACTAATTCGGCTAGTCTTCCAGTGCCTCGGGTCGAGTTCACGGAGCCTTTCCAAAACACTGGAGTTGATTTTACTGGACATTTTTGGATCAAGAGCGGATCTACGGAAGAAAAAGTGTACCTTTTACTCTTTACTTGCATGTCCATCAGAGCTATACATGTGGAGGTGGTTCCTGACATGGGAATGTTATCTTTCGTGCAAGCCTTGGTTAGGTTCACTAACCTGTATGGTGTTCCTCAAGCACTTTATTCTGATAATGCTAAGACATTTGTAGGCAGCGGCAAACTGTTTTCCCGACTCTCCCTGTTTCACGAATACCAGCAGAAATTTGCCACCTCCAATATCCAGCTGCGCACTATTCCTCTTTATTCTCCCTGGTATGGAGGTGTGTGGGAGAGATGCATACAAACTGTCAAAACATGCCTGCACAAAACCATAGGCAGGGGACGAGTGGATTACTTCTCGCTAATAACTATCGTTTCGGACATCCAGAGGGCAGTCAATAATCGTCCTCTAACCTACTGGGAATTTGCAGACCGAGGACTAGAAGCTGTGACCCCTAGTATGTTCCTGGGACCCAAGAAAAACCCTGGATTGATGTTGAAGCTAGGAGCAAGTGACCTGACAAATACAGCTCCCCCTGGTCGCAGAAAATTAGTTGAGACAATGATGCTGCGGAATGAATGGTTGGAAAATTTCCGGCATTTGTGGTATGAGGAATATCTCCTCTGTCTTAGAGAGAGGCCTCAAGGCCGATCACAGGAGTCCTTCACTAACCGAATAAGGGTAAATGATGTTGTCCTCATCAAGAGCCCCCTTAAACCAAGACCATTTTGGCTATTGGGGTCCGTCTTAGAACTTTTGGAATCTGACAGGGGTGTCGTCAGATCGGCACGTATCAGGCAGAGTGATGGTGCAGTGGTGGTGCATTCTCTCAAGAATCTATTTCCATTGGAGCTTTCCCTTTCACCAGAAGAGACTGGACAAACCGCAGACTCATCGTCCCCTCCCAACATTCCGAGCAGCTCCATAGGAGAGGAGGCCACACTGTGGTTATGCCCAAAATGCAATTTCCCTCAAGGAGAGGAGAACATGATTGCCTGTGATCGGTGCAACGAATGGTTCCATTTTAGATGCGCGGGTGTGGAAAGGGCTCCACCGCAGAGACAGAAATGGTACTGTCCTGAGTGCGTTCCCCGCAAACGCCGGCGGGGTAGACCCAGCTTACTTCCAGCATAAATTAAAGGTCCTGAGCACGACTTCAAACTATAGCCTACCTCACCTCTTTTTTTCTTTTTTTTTTTTCCTTCCTCTTGTTCGGGAGTGTGTGAAAAAAAGAGGTGACGATACTCACGTGAAGAAAATCAGAGGACCGGAAGGTAAAACCCGATGCCTTCCATCTATTTATACTAATAGGGAAGGCATTCAGTGGTTATAAAGTCTTCCTCTTTTTACCGGAGAGGGATTAACATTTTGGACTTGCTTCTGTGTTAACCAGTTATCAGTTAATCGTTTGATTTGTTACCAAGCTTACAGCTACCCCCTTCCCCATCTTTAGTTATTTGTTAACTGACTCCCCGATTTCGGTGGGAAGTCGCGAATCGGCAGTGTTTCGCAAGACAACAGCACTTCTACTATTCTTACACTTCAACCAGTCGAAAGATTTTTTCGTCTACGTTTAATCCCTGCAATGAATCATTAGGCTAAGTGCTTTTATATAGATATGTACACTTTTATGTAGCCTAATTGTTATATGTGTATTTTTATCTACTACTACTACTACTACTACTACTACTACTACTACTACAACTACTACTACTACTTATAATAATATTACCTAGCTCGACTCATGTAGTGATCATTGTTGAAGTAAATACTGAAAATTAATCGATAATATATTATATCATCTTACAATAAATTTATATACATTAACTAATACTCATATATATATATATATATATATTATCGGAACCACATTTTAAGTGTACTACAGTAATGCTATTAAGCTTTTTTTGAAGTACAGTAATAATATGGCACGAGACCGACGCTTATATAAATAGTTCGAAGTGTATGTAAGGCTGTATGTAATTGGATTATTATAACATCAAAAATAGCATTTATAACCTTCTCTCCATCTATTTGCAGATCCCCACCGTATGTGACTCCCACGGGTACCACTTATGACGAAAACTCCTCTGTGTTGCGGTCTCTATTACCAGCCGTGATAACCGACGGACAAGACCTGCTCGACTGCACTAGTGATACACTGTTTTCACCTTCCTTATAATAGATGATATGCTGTATACAAGTTTGGTCTGGTTCCAGAGGTGTCGAAGTCAACGAATTGTTTCCGTTCTCCTGGCGAAGACTAGCGATGGTTGAAGCGTCCACAGGCGATCTAAAGTTGTGTTGTCGTCTAGGAATTACTATGCTCGGCGACAAGTGTCCCAACGACAGCATATCCAATAGCTCCCGCACATGATCCATCAGTATTACCATGTTTGTCCGGTCTTGCCTACCGATCTGGCGTACCTTTCGGTAATTAAAAACATTGCTACACAAACTCATCCAGTTCATACAACTCTCCACTTTTAATCACTGTAATCTTGTTCACCTTTCCTCGGATGGCGTCTACTCGGGGAAACTAACACATTTAGAAGTTCCATATTTCCATATCTCGCTTATAATCTTGCTTCTCTCCTATTATATCCCCCTAATAGGGTCACTCATCTCTAACCCTTCATTTTCGTCTTCACTGTCCCACCCCGTACGTTGTCTCAACCTATAAGAGTTGATGACGTCCGTCCTGAAAGGATTTATCATTCTCTCTCGGTACCCATTCTATCGATTTCTACTCCAACCGTTTCGGAATCCGAGACAACAAATCTGCCAGGTATTGTCCGTATCGGCTGGATACTCAATCTGGCAGTGCTATCTAATCCATTTCATTTCGGTTTTATTATTTGTATGGCAGATGTTTTAGAGGTTTGTGGTCGGTCTTAATCATAAATACCCTTCGTTTAGATAATAGTCCAATATTTGTACCGCATACAGAATCGCGTATGCTTTTCTTCTCGATTATCGGTCATCTCCGCTGTATCTCGGAGAGCCGATACGACAGGAAATACACGGGAAACTCCTCCGGTATTTTTCGGATTGGTCCATCTTTTTTGGGACATGGTTGTGTAAACACCGCACCTATATATTGACCACTAGCCTTTTGTGTAGATAATAACGGGTCTGCTTAGATCAGGATATGTCAATAAGGTTACTGCCGTAAATAGCTTCTTTTGACATTCTTCTGTCAACTTAAAGCTGCCATTTTCTTCGTCATGGCTTTCAATGGTCTGGCCAATCGGCTGAAAGTTGGCGCGATTCTTCTATAATAGTCGATTACCCCTATGAATAATTGGACCTGCTTCATCATTGTCGGTTCTTGCATCGCATAGATTGCCTCCACCTTATCAAGAACCGAGTGGATTCCGTCTGTCGCTATCGATTAAGCCAATATACCTAGTTCTTCCTTGCAGGAACTGACATCTCGGGAGATTTAATTTCAATTCGTGCTCACTCAACCGTTCAACCACACTTTTTCAGGTGCTCAAAATGTCCTCAGGACTTTTCGAAAACACCATGATATCGTCCAGGTAGGCCATGGAAAAAGCTTTTTATGTCTATCAACGCCATCGACATCAACTCGGTGACTACTACTTCATAGACCGCAAGACATTACCTGAAACCGGTATAACCCCATGTGGCACGCGAAGGCTGCTTTTTCACGGTCTTCTCTCTTCAAGACGACTTACCAATACTTGGATCTCAAATCTAGGGTCGAAAGACAGGTAGATTTGCTCAGCAGGGCCAATATATCATCGATCAGCGGCGGGGAACAACCAACGGCTTATTGACCGCGTTTAACCGCCTAAAAGCGATGTTCACCATCCTTTTTTTTAATCCAAAACCACATTGGGAAAGCTGTAAAGCCATCCAGATCTTTCGCTCACAACCACTCCCAGCATTTCATTCACTGCTTTTTCCACCAATTTCCGTTTGAGGATCGGTGTTCGGTAGGGCCTTATTGTAATGAAGGGGTGATAACCCGTATCTACCTTTATTTTCATTCTCGTCGTTTGTCACATACCTTTACCGATGTCGGCTCTCTCGTCTTGGTTATCCAACAGTAACCATTTCGTATGTTTTCTGGAACCACTGACCATACATGCGCCCACTCGTTTCAACATTCTTTCTCCTAGTTCTTCAGGGGTGCCCTTGTTGGTGGCCTCTCAACCTAGTCAATCTCCTGACAACTTCGTTAGCCGTTCGATCACTTGCAAACAACCTTATTACCTGTTATCGAAGTTCGTTCAAAATACCTGGGTCCTCCCCATATAGGGATCCAGTAAACTTGGAGACCGGTCCTACCAACCTTTCGATGACCAATAAGACCACCTCTTTATAAACTAGGCCAAATCCTTGTTTCCCGCCAAACCTGAACTGTGGTAACTCATTGTTTTATACAAGTCTCAAAAATAATTCTGTGGATTTCTACAACTCAAGCATAATCTTGATTGCTCATAATAATAGTAAAAACTCTACAACACAAACAACATATTTTGATTGCTCACTAGCAAAATAATCTATTAAAGAATAACACGATAACCTCCCCACCTACCAAAATACGGTTATACGGTTCCCTGGACCAACAAAACATCTCAAACAGGGATTTACCTGCCTCTGACGTCTGCTTGTTTTTTTGTTTGTTCGGCCGTCGTTTAATCGACGTTTTAGTGTTTCATGCATTATAGTCGGTCAACTAAATTACGCTCTTTGGACAGAAGTTCGGATGGTCAGTATTTTTACTGTTTCTTTTAACTTTTTGTTCAATTTAACTCTCGTGCGTGTTTCTCTTCGGAAGCCCAGTGACTTGAGGTTGGTATACGCGCATCACTGAACTTTCAGTTAACCAGTTTTACTATTTATAAACATGGTTTATCTCTTTCTTGTGATACTTGCAGAAGGGTCGACTCCTGGTAAGGGTCACCATTGTATCCTTATCAAGACCTCTCTTAGTTTATTCGTGGAAATTGAAGGGGGTAAACCTGGTTGAATCGGCAACAGTTATAACCTTTTTGCTGTCCCTCCGTAAGTCCCAAGCGTGTATGACTTCCACGTGTACCACTTATGACTAACACTCCTCTTCGCTGCAGTATCTTTTTCCTTTTAACATAGTTCACCCGAAACAAGGCAGGCCGCCACTGTAGACGTAAAGGGTTACTGAGAAAAAGGGTGAAAGTTTTTTTTGGGTCAACCTAAATTGGGAGCTGCGCAGCGAAATTTCTGCATGTCAGTACCGTCAGGAAAACAGGGAACAGGAGGGGAGTTCCAGAGTCCAGCAGCACGAGGAAAGAAGCGTTTGGAGTAGAAAGCTCTTCGGCATCTGGGGACCTCCACAGTAAATAGATGGGATTTGGCAGATTGTCAGGTTGGTCTAGTGAATTTACATTGTAGGGGTACCAGAGTAGTAAGCTCAGCAAAGCACAATCTATTGAAGTACTTGTGAAACAGGCACAAGGAAGCAACATTGCGGCGATGGGACAGGAGCTTGAGCTTAGTGTATAGTGAGGGACCTATTAAGTTGGCGACTCTTTTTTGGACCTTGTTTAAGATCTATTACAAGCGTACCAGTAGTTAAAATATTCCCTCTGGTATAGTGGTTGATGTGGCACCACCAGGTTTGGCCTGGTTCCCGTCGCTTCGACGTCAACGAATTGTTTTCCGTTTTCCTTGCGAAGACTAACGATGGTTGAAACGTAATTAGTTGACCAGTCTTAACATTACAACGTTGTGTTTGTTGATCTCAAAGTCAGGATTCCACATCTGTTTCAGAAGATCCGCGTCGACTTGAAAGAAAATGAATGAAACACAATAAAGGAAGAGGAAAAGTGTCACATAAATACTCTTAATATAAAACTAAGAATATATTATCGGGGAAACCACAAGGAAACAGGGTTTCAAGCACAATAATGTGTATTTGGACTGCCATTTCTACTATTCATTTTTGAACTAATATAATTCATCTTAGCCAATTTTCTCAATGGGAGAGGCATGTTCGCACCCAATCTCCGAACCTTTCTCCATCTCTGTTCTGCTTCCCTGTTTCTCTGCTTTCTGCTGCTAAGAAAATAATTTACTTCGTTTATATTGAGGAAGGGGTCTCTGGCATTGCCCAGTAGAGACAGAGAAACATCTTGCATACGTGCTCTTTTTTCATTGGTCTACTCGTCCATTATTCATCCTCCCTCTCTCTCCCCCTCTCTCTCTCTCTCAGTTGGGCGCATCTTCCTCTCATGTGACTAGGGCGTATATCTTGACGTTTGTTGCGAGAATATGTCTTTGCAATTAAAAACTCCAGGTGCTAGCTAGCTATAAACCGCTAGTCATCAATACGACGTATTTGTCAATTGCATGACATCTAGTAATTCGCAGATTAAATATGGTCAAAATAAAGATGTTGTTCTTTTCGTGAAATTAATATTCAAATCTTCTATTAATACATACTAGTGGCCTATAAATTCCGTAGGGTCCTTTTTCACAGACAGTTCACTCTGCCGCACATGCACAATATCCGATAGATAAATCTAAAAAAAAACGCTAATTAACTGTTCATTAATTATCTTAAAGAAACTCGGATATTATCAGCATCGTAGCTTTCTAATTAGGAATTAGGATGAAGTTTTTGTACTTTAATAAGAACAGTGATAAACGAGTAAAAACCATCGCTATATTTCACTTTGGATAAATTACATAGAAATCAACGTATTTAAAGTTATTTTTTTAGGCTACCGTGTTAATTGCGCTTGTCGATCATTAAATTAGCGATTAACTATTTAACTATCGTCACCACAATAAATGACATTGCATTATCACTTTTGCTTGTTTTGAGCTATTGAAACTTTGAATCGTTGAAAACTTTGAGCTATTGAAACGTTGAAAACTTTGAAAACTTTGAGCTATTGAAACTTTGAAAACTTTGAAAACTTTGAGCTATTGAAACGTTGAAAACTTTGAAAACTTTGAGCTATTGAAACGTTGAAAACTTTGAGCTATTGAAACGTTGAAAACTTTGAGCTATTGAAACTTTGAAAACTTTGAGCTATTGAAACTTTGAATCGTTGAAAACTTTGAGCTATTGAAACTTTGAAAACTTTGAGCTATTGAAACGTTGAAAACTTTGAAAACTTTGAGCTATTGAAACGTTGAAAACTTTGAAAACTTTGAGCTATTGAAACGTTGAAAACTTTGAGCTATTGAAACGTTGAAAACTTTGAGCTATTGAAACTTTGAAAACTTTGAAAACTTTGAGCTATTGAAACGTTGAAAATTTTCAGCTATTGAAACGTTGAAAAACCATGGCTAGTTTCCAAAATGTAGAAATATATTAATTTACAAACTATTTAAAATGTACACTTGAACTGTTGACAGGACAGATATGTACACTAAAAACCTCTATCGCAAAAAGACACGGGTTCACATGCGATCTAAATTTCCAGGTGAGAGTCATTCTAAAATTCACTCGAGAATAAGCGAATATTTTTGTACGAAAATATGGGAGTCATATAACATCGTTGAGAGAAAATAGTCAAGAAAACTATTATTAAATTTGAGGAACGCTTTCTTCAAATATATTCAGTTGAAATCAACGCTTCCACTTTTATGTCAAAGAACAGCTTAATTGTAATACTATCGGTTCGGTAAACATATTAAAGAATCTCAATTAAACGTGTTTCATGTCCATTTTTATAACAATTTACGTGTGGTCCCCCGTACCCGAAAGGAAACTACAAACTTCTGGGCATTGTTGGGATAACGCAGTTAAAGCATTCGAGATAAACAGTATTTCCAGCTAGATAAGATAACCCCATACATGAAATAACTCCCTAGTCTGAGTTAAAAAACGATTTTAAGAACAACTGGTGGTCAACCCATTTACCAGACCTTCCATCGCTAGATTTTTATCTGTGATAATATCTTGTGGAATATATTAAAAACACGTTCGCAGCCAACGCCCACAAACACAGGAATTTTTTTCTGCTGAAATGCATAGAAGAATATATATATATATATATATATATATATATATATATATATATATATATATATATATATATATATACATATACATATATATATATAGCTATGAAAATATATTTATGGCAATTAAGTTATACAGAGGCTCCCGCGTTTCATCCCGGGGGGGGGACCTTCAGGCTAATGCATTTTAGCCTGAAGATCCTCCGGGGATGAAACGCGGGAGCCTCTGTGTAGCTTAATTGTCATAAATATAATTTCATAGCTTACTACCTAGCTCTACTTACGTATCGAGCACTGTTGAAGTAAATACTGAAAATTGATACATAAAAAATATATATCTCTTTATAAAATTTTATGTGGATACATGAAATAATAATATATATATATATATATATATATACATATATATATATACATATATATATACATATATATATATATACATATATATATATATATATATATATATATATATATATATATATATATATATATATAATGTAGGACTAAAATTATACTTTTAGAGGATAGAACCTATAGTGGAATGGTTTAAGCTCAATATACGAGATAGAGCAATTATGAAGATAAATGAAAGAAAAGAGATAAATATGTGTGAATGACAAATCTATTTCATCTTCGATTGTTCAATGCAATGTGTACTCGATAAAAACATGTTGATTTTTCTCTCCCTTAGCCAGGCTTTTCAAAGATTAAAACCTTATCATCAGAGGAATTACATAGATAGATAAGTTGGCAAGGGAATAGCCAAAATTCATAATTTAAAAAAAATTAAGAAACAATATAAAGTAATGGATAAGATAACCCCATACATAAAATGACTCCCTAGTCTGAGTTAGAAGGCAGTTTTAAGAATGACTGATCATCAAAAAGTGTGTCAACACATTTACCAGACTTTCCGTCACTAGATTGTAATCTGTGATCATATCTTGTGGATTATATGTACTAGAACGACTCTCAAACAACTGGTTAACTGAAGGCAGCAATCAACGAAAAAATCAAGGAAACCCCAAAGATAAAATCGTTCCAAACAATTATTAATTTCGTGTGACTATTTTTGGAAGGAACTTGACTTCATGCAAAGCGACAAAGATGACTGGAATTTGATGGAATAACTGTGAAGAGAGTGAAATTTAAGTCTAAAAATATTCTTGAAATAAACTTTGTAAGTTTAATAACATTTTATCGATACTAGTTTTGGAGTCTCCTTGTACTTTGCAAAATAAACATTGACCCAAACCCGTATTCTTTCCAAGAATCATTGAATTCGAAGTAAGACTTGAAATGCTCTGAACAAACATAGGGACGCTGATATTTTCTGTTGTGCGCATGTTCTAATGAAATGAGGCTACTCCCATTTGTTATTTTCCCCATGATTTAAAATATATGTCCAAGTGCATAAAACACGAAAAAGTGATCAATGTGTTAAAGTTACAGTCCATAAAACCGAATATGGGAATATCTCCACTACATAAACTGACCGTACGTCATTTTTAATCTTCTCTTAGATCGCAACAATGGGATAATTTGAAAATTCAAATCAGTTACACGTAAACTTTTAAATATGTTTTCCAAATGAAAATAATAGTCTATACACTAAATATGTTCTTATTTTTATTTAATTTTGTTTACATTAGTCTTGCCACATTTATCGTATCTATCGTTTTAATACATACTAGCGGAACCCGTGTAAATTACACGAAATGATGTTTTCAATACGGGTCCTAATGTAACAAAGCACCCTCTATTTGTTAGTAAGTTACGCTTGCTTTATTATGAGCCACCCCCTTATGGATAAGAGTGAAATAATTGTTTGAAATAGTAACTCGTGTACGATGGACACTGCGCATATCTACTAAAAAAGGTTGATATGCCGTCCGTTCAAAAAAAAAAAACAACAACAAAATAATACTGGCCGATACCCTACTTTTTAAGCAGTCAACGTAATTAAATAGACAATGCCATTAAAAACGCCAACATAAAAACAAAAAATAGTTTTAAGTTTTAAGCAACACAAAAAAGTAGTTTTTAACCAGGTAATAAAAAAATGTATATTTTCTTCCCCTTCCCCTCGAAATGTAGAATAAAAATCTTAGAAGTTGGTTGGGATCGAACTATAAACCAGTCGGGCCGAAGTAAAAAATATCACCTCGCTAACCATTGCGCCAGAGGGATACATGTATACATATTCTTAAACGCAGGCTAATTGAATGTTTATAAAAATTTAGGTGCGGCACGCATGCGCAGAGCTTTTGCCGGAAGTGCATATGTGAACAGAAATTAACTTCCTATTTATATGGTTTTAATATTATCTAATATATGATCTTAACCATATTTATATATATATATATATATTTATATATATATATATATATATATATATATATATATATATATATATATATATGTATATATATATATATATATATATATATATATATATATATATATATATATATATATAGGCAAACATTATTAAATAACACGCCTGAAGATGATTCAAATCGAAAGTACTTGCAAAAAAGAAAAAAGAATGGAACAAGAAACCCATGGATCATATTTACATCAATTTGACCGAAACATTAGATGGACAATTCGGAAAATTGAAAAAATAAAAAAAAGTCGCATCAAACAAAACCACTCCGTGTTATTTAATAATGTTTGCTTAAATGAAAATATGCTGCCTAAATACACACAATATATATATATATATATATATATATATATATATATATATATATATAAATATATATAAATATATATATATATATATATATATATAATTATTTAATAATTAATGCTTAATTATAATCAACATGCATATAGGGTCATTGTTGCGGAATCGTCAGTGTGGAGATAACTGTTAAAGCCGGTCACACGATACGAACCCCGGACACAAGTCAGCTTTAACTAAAATCCAAAGGTACCAACAGATGATACTAGTTTCAAAATCTATGCATAAGAAAAGAAATACACCATATTTATGTCATTTACATCCTTCCGCAAGGACCCGTGACGCAGTGGATATAGTACTAAGTAAAATTCAGTTCTAAGTCACAGTCATCTAAAGGTTGAAGGTTCAATCCTCAGTGCGGGCGATACAAAGAATTGCGAATTACTGAAGACTTCTTCCCAGTCATGGCAGATGGAACGAGAGCATGCTACCCCCGTGGATTTAATCAAGGGTTCCGTCCGAAATTCTGTCCAGATTCCCGAGTTCGACAAAGTACACCTGGAGACGGTCGGAGGTTATATCGGCCGAAACGTTGTGATAAAAACACCCACGATGAGAACAGTAGTCCAAATATACCAAATTTTACAAATTATCAACCTTCATCTAAAAAATTCCGAAAACTTAACTATCATCGTCTACTTTATGCATTTCTTATACATTTCTTATTGTGTTTTTTTTGCGTACATTTTGTATTTTCTTACGATTAGCTTTGGTTCTTTCATTTAATTCTTTCAATTTATACATTTTTTTAAATACTTTTACGAACATGGAAGCTTCAATCTATGGTATCTTGTTTGTAAGTCTATCACAAAATAGACTCGCCTTCTACCTCATCTCATGGCTTCATTTTAAATATACCCATTGAATACATTGCTGGGCACCATATTTTTATCTTCTTTATAGCTGACATCTGAATAACGATAAATGATAACCTCAAATAACATAGTAATTTTAACATATTAATTAATTAATTAATTAATTAAAATATCCTAAAATATTTTGTTTCAAATATAACAAATTCCACAAAAATTCCTTTTTTCTGGAGCGAAGGAGAGGTGGGCTCATTTTATATTCAGCGGGAGTTGAGCGGGAGCAACTCCATTTGGGACTAAAAAGCGGTGGTTTTATCGCTCCGCGCTCCTCGCTCCAAAATTATTTGATTTTTTAAAAACATTAGTTTTTTATTCAGCAATATAAAGGAAAAGTAAAGAAAGTCTCAGAGTTTACTCTGAATTATTTAAAAAAATTATATCTCTGGTAGAGAGAGGGAGGGGGCTCAGGCGGAAGACGATTTAATTGTAATGTTTTTAACAATCTTTTTTTTTGCTGTTGTTGTTTTATTCAACAAAATGTGCCAAACTGCAACTTATTTCACATCTGCAACGAGTCTGTTGGCAAATTTGAGTAGGTATTAGTATGATGTTGCATCAGCACATCCACTAAATAGGTAATCAGTATCTTCGATTATAAGCCAATATAACAAAATAAAGCGAGTGTCATCGGTGTGTCATCTGCCTAATTCAAGAGCCCAAACTTTTAAATCTGGTCATTACAATGGTAAGTAAAAATTGTTTTATGATTTTCTAGTGTATTATGATTATTTAGAGGCATATATTGTTGTTTTGTTATACATTTCAGGCTATTTGTTGTACATTTGTAAAGTCATTTACATTTAAAATCTTTCATTCCTTCCTCATGTGCTTAGCCCTATGCGGAGCTTCTTCATAAGGGCTTTCCAAAACAAATTACAACTCCCTGAAAATTATTTTGTCGCCGTATGAAAATCCAATGTCAATAGATTCCCGACTTGAACTCCATCAACCATTCACAATCTTCTCATAATATTCTTCATCTTTCAACTGAACACAATTCCATCTCGTTAACTCTTATCCTGGAGTTACTTTTGGACTTGATAAATGGTGATCTAATAGTAAAAGTATTCTCAGCGGTCGTTTGGTTTAAAATATTCAAATCTTTTTATCAAAATGTCCGATTTCTCCCCCTCCACTTCTCTCTGTTTTCCCTCTTTCTTTATTTCTTGGCAAAAACGCGAGGCATTTTCCTTCACATAATTCATCTTCAGTTTCGGTAGGTTAAAGGCCATCGTTTTTATCTTCGTCACCGGGATATTGTCAATCATCAAAAAAGATTAAGCAGCGAATCTCAATGCCGTCGACCGACATCAACGTCACCTTCCCTCTTCGATGCAAGATTTGCTTTCGTTGTTTTTTTGTATCGTTTTTTTTTCGTTTGTTTTCTCCCCATTTGGCAATCGCTCCATTACATTTCAACTGATTTCGCTCATGTTCACGATTGACCAGTTAACTTTTTGTCTCAAAAACTAATTGTAATTGTTACTCAAGTATTCCATGTATATAATGGGATCAATGGATATTGCCTCAAACTATGGAATCAGCTAAGTCGAATTATATCCCTACGAATATATTGTTGTCATTTTCGAAGAATATTTTTATTATTATTATTATTATTATTATTATTATTATTATTATTATTATTATTATTAATAATAATAATAATAATAATAATAATAATAATAATAATAATAATAATAATAATAATAATAATAATGCCGAATTGTAGTTTTAGCCGTCCCAGCAGTTCACAAATATCAAGGAAACAGAAAAACGGAGCACATGCACGGAACTAGCCAGAGAACTGGAAGAGATATGTAACATAAAGAAACTCATATAATTCAGCTCCGAAAAACCTGGAAAAACACAAGTAGAAATTGGAATCAAAAGGAAGACTGGGACCATAAAACGGACGGAAATGACAAAAGCAGCAGAAAATCTTAAGGACAGTCCTTTAATGCAGAAACCAACCCGCATAAATTATGAACACCAACAAACCAATTGGAACAGTAATAAAACAAAAATAGAAGGAACACCACCGAAACTTAAGGGGAATGAATCTGCAATCAGTCTTATAAACTCCCCAACCTACGCAAAAAAAGAAACAAGACAAATTTCTCGTGAAGATGAAAGGAGTAAGAGCACTAGCTAGACCTTTACTGGATAGTGAAGAGAGTAGGGAGGCTTATTACCACAGAAATCCTAATGAAGACCAATGATCTCTGTCAACGGGAGGTGACGGTGGTTAAGTGGATATCGACATGGACTGAAGACCTGGGTGTTCCAAGTTCGAATCGAGTCGGTTCCACAGTACCACTTTCACTTACGGATGTTGGCAACCTTCTCGTGATCCTTCCTGTAAGTACCCGATGTCTTTCCAGCTAGAAAAATATCGCAAATGCAAACACCAGAATCATCTGATTCACAAGAAAGAAGAAGATCTCTGTCAATGAGAGATCAATATAAGCGGCTGTTACTATAACGCAAAGCTATTTGCTAGGGTTATCGAAATGTGGAGATTCCTCTACTGGAAATCTGGAGAGACCTGTTGTCACTCAGACTCTAGGGAACACCCCTGGTAATTATCAGTGAGCAATCATTGATGGTGACCTGTGTGAGGACTCCTAGTAAGTTGTTTATAATGATAATAAAAATAAAAAAAGGGAGGTTTGGGGTGTTCAACCTAAATTGGAATCTGCGCAGCGAGATGTTTGTTTACATTAGTTTTAAATTTTTGCATGCCAGTACCGTCGGGGAAACAGGGGGCAGGGAGGGAGTTCCAGAGGAAAGAATCTATTGGAGTAAAGGGCTCTCCGGCATCTGGGGACCTCCACAGTGAATGGATGGGATTTAGTTGATTGTCGAGTTGGTGTAGTGAATTTACATCGAAGGACCACCAGAGTAGCCAGTTCATCGGAGCATAATCCATTTAAGTATTTTTAAAACAATCACAAGGATGCTACATTGCGGCGATGGGACAGGGACTGGAGCTTGGTTGACTGTGAGGGACCCATTAGTAAGGTTGGCGACTTTTTGGGATCGTGTCAAGGAGGGAGAGACTAATAGATCATGCACCAGCCCAGATGTGGCAACAATACTCCATGCATGGATGGTGGCTTTGTAGAGATACAGGATAATATCAGGTGTGAGGAGCTTACTAGCACGGTAGAGAGAGCCCGCCTTCTTTGCTGTGGCCTTGGCAATGTCTTCAATGTATTTGTTCCAATTCATGTTACATGTCAATGTTAGGCCGAGGAGATTGAATGTTGAACTCTCAGGTAGGGTGTTATTTGCCATGAAAATCGGTGGTTGAACATGTTTCTTGTAGTTATTGAAGGTACATGTAGATATTCTGCACCCCTCATACCAAAACATATTAAACAGACGCATGCATATGCGCATACATACACATGTACACATATACATATACACATATATCCATACATATCTAATTTGCACTCCATCTTTGTTTATTAGTCTTTGGGAACATAGGATAGAATAAGATGGCCAAGCCTACATATGATTTAGGTTAACCTTACAGCACAGCGTTAGTTACTTATATTTCTTATACCGTTCTCTTTCCACCCAGAAATCTACCCTGCTTAACTCTGTCTATAAAAGCATAGATACAGCATTCTTACTAGACTCGAGTACCATAATACATATATTTTTTGATTTTAATGCACACTGCTGTGACTGGCTGACATTCCCCAACTATACAGACGCAGCTGGTAACTCCATGTATGGTTTCTCCATAACGCACTTCCTCTCACAGACTGTCGCTTTCTGGACCCGCCCCCTGATCGTTTGGACAAGCAAGCCCTACTTCTCGACCTGTTCTTGACTACATTTCCCTTGTGTAGCGAATGCTCATAGCCCGATCGGGAACGCCGATAACTTTGTGGTAATGAATGATATAGCTCTAAAATCCGGCCTTAAAGCTGATAAACCGTTGCTCAAAACGACGAGATACTACATTCAAGCTGATTTTGATACTATTAGAGATCACATCACTGACGACATACGTAGTGAAACATTTTATCTCCCTGCTGATCAGTGCGCAAATGACGTAACCCAATGGGTCAAAAAAGACATTGAACGCTATGTTCTCATGAGAAAATTCTACAGCAAACCCAACTATTTACAATTGTTCACTTCAAAATGTTCAGCTGTTATTGCTTAAGAGCAGCAAGCATTTTGACAATTTAGCCGCCACGAGTATACTGCGAATAGACATACATTTATATCGTCAAGAAAAATTGTGACTGTAGTAGGTGAAGCAAAGAGAAGGCATACAGCGATTGCTTAAAAACGCATTCAGTCGCAGAAAGTAGGTACTCGTGATTTCTGAAAAAATCAATAGTGTGAGAAACAATTGACAATCAACTATACCCCCGCCATAACACCAAAATGATGTAGTTAGCACAAAAACTGATAAGGCTGAACTACTTGGCAAGAGTTTCACCTTAAACTCTACGTTGGACTCAGTAACCATTTCCTTCAATTCCTAATGCGGACTGAAGCCACACTTGATGACCTAGTCATCACTCTATCTTATGTCAGGGACATAATAAAAAGACCTGTACACCTCCAAAGCATGTGGGCCCGATATTATACCAGTAATATTAATAAAGAAATGCTTTGCTGAACTGGCCCCTGTCTTCTAAAACTCTACAACAAATGCCTCGTCGAATCTTGCTTCTTTGATAGTTGGAAAATGGCTTCTATTGTACCGGCCTTAAAGATTCTGGAGATAGAACTGAGCCTCAAGAATTATCGCCTCATCAGTCTACTCTCGATCTTCGCTAACATCTTTGAATCCTTAATCAATCGTGCGATAGTCCGGCACCTTTCTGAACGTAATTATAGATTTAGACAAGCACGGTCTACTGTGGATATCTTAACACTCATCTCTGAACACGTACACCATACACTGGACAAGGCAAGTGATGTTATGGTGGTATCGCTTGATATGTTCAAAGCTTTGGCCAAGGTCTCGCATTAAAAGGCTTATCATAAAAAAATATCCATATAGTATTACTGGACGAATATTTAGTATACTTACATCCTTCTTAACCAAAAGAAAGATCTAGGCTGTCCTCGATGGCCGTTCATCTAAACAACATGGCATAACTGCAGGTGCACCCCAGGGATAGATCTTTGGACCTTTATTGTTCCTTATTCTAATAAACGACCTCCCTGATGGCATTGTGGCTGAGATAGGTATATTTTCTGACTACAGCACGTTCTATTGTCGTCATGTTGGCAAAACGGACGCACACATATCCGAGGCAATGTCTGAATCCTTAGAAATTGACCTCCAGTCTGTAGTGGAATTGTATATTAATGGATGATAACATTTAATGCTGCTCAGACGAAACCTTTTTACTTTCAGTAACTACAAGAAACCTCTTCAACCACTGATTGCCATGGCAAAAACACCCTACATGAGAGTAAAACGTTCAAAATCATCGGCCTAACCTTCACAAGTAACATTAATTGGAACAAAAATATTGAAGACATTGCCAAAGCTGCTGCAAAGAAGGTGTGCTCTCTTTACCGTGCTAGTAAACTTCTCATACCTGACATTATCCTATATCTCTACAAAGCCATCATTCGTCCATGCATGGAGAATTGTTGTCACATCTGGGCTGGTGCATCATCCACTAGTCTCTCCCTCTTAGAAAAGGTCCAAAAACGAGTCGCCAACTTAATAGGTCTCTCACTATCAACCAATCTCCAGCCCCTGTCCCATGGCCGCAATGTTGTATCCTTGTGCCTGTTTTACAAGTACTTCAATGGATTGTGTTCCGAGTAATTTGCTGCTCTGGTGCCCCCTCGCCGTAAATACACTCGACCAATTCAACAATCAGCTAAATCTACCATCTGTCTGGGAAGAAGTCTATAAGTAGTGATCTATAGTGTTAAGTAGTTAGATAAAAAACAAGAATAGGTTTAAGGCTCCACAAAATTCATACTAGAATTGTCCACAAGGACCCGTGGCGCAGTGGATATATATAAGAGACAGTCATCTGAAGGTTGAAGGTTCATACGGGCGATACGAAGAATTGCGAATTACTGAAGACTTCTTCCCAGTCATGGCAGATGGAACGAGAGCATGTTACCCTCGTGGATTTAAAAAAACGTTCCGTTCGAAATTCCGTCCATTTTCCCGAGTTCGACAGAAAGATTACCGAGTTCGACGCAGTACACCTGAAGAAGGTTGGAGGTTACATCGGTGGAAACGTTGTGATAAAAAAACACCCAAGATGAGAATAGTAGTTCGAATATACTAAATATTAGTGGAAAAATGTTATTTTTGTTTCGCACACATCATCGTCGTTTGAATTTCAAAATCTGTGATGTACTTATGAAACGGAAAAGGCGTCGAGTAGTTTCGATTTCTGTATAAAAATCAGGTCCGTACTGATTTGGTATTATAATTGTTTGAATTTATGTTTTTGAGATGAAGATTGATAATATGTATTTTTTAATGGAAATCGCTCCCAGACAAAGCATGAATCCACTCGATGTAAGGAGCTAAAATTATACTACTTAACGGTAAAAAAAAACTTGCCAACAATAAGTGTTGGATTTTTACCCAGAAAACAGCAATTGTTACCCCTATGTCAGAAACATCACTCATGATATGTAAGGACTAAAGGACAAAATAAGGGAAACGAAAGTTACGAGGCTGCCGAAAGTCAACTGAAAGTTCAGTTTCTACTCTCCTCAAGTATTATCTGCTTGTCAAAATGAACCTGACGAAGGTCGGGGATTATATCGGCCGAAACTTTGTGAGAACAGATGAGACCAATAGGCCGCACAATCAAAATAATACAAAGCGAATCGGGTTTCTTTTTTTTTTATCTATCTATCTATCTATCTATCTATCTACAAGTATTTTTCTTTGGCCTTTTGGCTAAGATCAAAGTGTAGTATCTGTTCCGATGGATACTGCACTCCATAGACTGGTATTGTCTTGGCCTTCGGGGCTTGATTTACGCCGGTCTATGGGTCTGTCCTGTACAGTTCTAGGAGATCCACCCTCCCAGGCTTCGTCTCCCCTCTTTGGGGATGAGTAAGTTTATTGCTTACTGCCTGAGGCCCCCCCTACCGGGGAATGCCGAGGGGGCTGCCCAGGCAATTTTTAAACCCCACTTTCCCGACCCGACCTGTGGTCATATCTTACTTGTGGGAGTAAGATAAAAACTGGCCTTGTGCCTAACTCCTGGAGAGGAGTAAATCAATACAAGTTTAATAGTAATTATTAAGATTAAGAATAAACTAAGCTAATGCCCAAAACGCATTTCGTCCTTTTCCCTCGTAGTGCTTGTCTTTGACTTCTAGATATGTGCAGCACCATGTTCCCGTGAGAGAAAGGTGCGACAGGCCACACTTTAAGCTACTAACATTTGTTTGCTTTTTGTTAAACGAAAGCGGCTATTCCGTTCTAAATATAGCCGCCATCAAACATGTGAGTGCCCTGTAATTTCGTGTTTGTCTTCATTTAAATCATCGACGGCCGCCAAAAATGTTGGCACGGTTTGCTTGGTTTTTGGTTCCTTTGAACTTGTTAACCTTTCCGCTTTTTTATTTTCGATTACATCCGGCATCCAACCAACAAAACAGAAACGCACCCCACTTAACCTCCAACAACACCGTGGGTGCTATCTTCACAAAAACGAAAATTACGTCGGATATAGACATTTGATAGAAAATACAGAAAATAGCCATGCAACTCTTTTAATTAGGGTTTGCGTCGGAGAGTGAGAGAGATCGAGAGAGAACAAGAGAGATCGAGAGAGAGAGAGAGAACAAGAGAGATCGAGAGAGAGAGAGAGAGAGAGGGAAAGATGGAGATAGAAAGAGGAGGAGAGCGATGTAGAGATAGAGAGAGAGTTGGATAGACATAGAGATAGAAATATACATAGAGAGACATAGAAAGGAATAGAAGAGGGAAGAAACAACGAGACAGAGACAGAGAGATATAGAGAGACAGGGATAAAAACAGAGAGACAGAGAGATAAACATACAGTGAGAGACAGGGAGAGAGACAGAGAGATACATAGAGGGAGAGAAAGAGGGAACCGAGACGAAGACAATTTGATGTATTATGTGATAGAGATAGACAGTTTGTCCGAGAGAGTGATATAAGAGAGTGTCTGTGTGTGAGATAGTATGTGTGGTTGTGGGATCAAGATAGAATAAGATGCAGGAGAAATGTGAGATAGAGATATATGGGACTGTACGTGTGCGAGATACAGATATAGAAAGTGTGTGGTTAAGAGTTATAGGTGGAGTATGTATATGAGAGAGAGTGCGTGAAAGATTCAAGGGAATGTGAAAGAGAGAGAATCGGTGAGTTTGAGAGGTAAGTGAGTGTATATGTAAGAGAGACTCAACAGAGAGATGAGAAGGAGTGGGCACGTGAGAGTGTGTGCGATTAAGATATAGAGAACGAGAGTTAAAGATAGATAGAGACATGTAGAAAGCCACAGTGGGGTGTGAGAGAAAGAGAGAGTCAGAGAGAGAGAGAGAGTCAGAGAGAGAGAGAGAGAGAGAACAAGTGTGTGTGAGAGAGAAAAGGGGAGGAGGGACGAGAAAATAAATAAAAGACTCTCTCTTTCAGCAGAGAGATGGCGAAGAGTGAGCACGGGAGAGTGTGTCCGATAAAGATATAGAGAACGAGAGTTTAAGAAAGATTAAGATATAGTGCAAATATATTGTGAGCGAGAACAGGAGTGTGTGTGTGTGTGAGAGAAAGAGAGAGAGAGACAGAGAGAGAGAGAGACAGAGGAAAGAGAGAGAGAGAGAAAGAGACAGAGAGAGAAAGAGAGAGAGATAGGAGAAAGAGAGAGAGACAGAGAGAGAGAGAGAAAGAGAGAGACAGAGAGAGACAGAGAGAAAGAGACAGAGAGAGAAATAGAGAGAGATAGGAGAAAGAGAGAGAGACATAGAGAGAGAGAGAAAGAGACAGAGAGAGAAAGAGAGAGAGAGAAAGAGAGAGAGACAGAGAGAAAGAGAGAGAGACAGAGAGAGAAACAGAGAGAGAAAGAGAGAGAGAGAGAGAGAGAGAAAGAGACAGAGGGAGAAAGAGAGAGAGAGAGAAAAAGAGACAGAGAGAGAGAGAGAGAGAAAGAGAGAGAGATACAGAGAGAGAGAGAGAGAGAGAGAGAAAGAGACAGAGAGAGAAAGAGAGAGATAGGAGAAAGAGAGAGAGACATAGAGAGAGAGAAAGAGACAGAGAGAGAAAGAGAGAGAGACAGAGAGAGAGAGAAA
Organism: Sepiola atlantica; assembly: GCA_963556195.1. Lineage (NCBI taxonomy): Eukaryota > Metazoa > Mollusca > Cephalopoda > Sepiida > Sepiolidae > Sepiola > Sepiola atlantica. The sequence goes on from OY744524.1 coordinate 1,891,362, forward strand.
GAGAAAGAGAGAGAGAGAGAGAGAGAGAGAAGAGACAGAGAGAGAAAGAGAGAGATAGGAGAAAGAGAGAGAGAGAAAGAGAGAGAGAGATAGGAGAAAGAGACAGAGAGAGAAAGAGAGAGAGAGAAAGAGAGAGAGATAGGAGAAATAGAGAGAGAAAGAGAGAGAGAGAGAAAGAGAGAGAGAGAGAGAAAAAGAGAAAGAGAGAAAGAGAGAGGAGGGGTGGCGAGCAAATAAATAAAAGATAGGAAAAAAGCCACGTGTTCTGCTTTGTAGATTGAACGAAAGGTACAATTTCAAGGGAAAACATCGAATCCGTGATATAGAATTACAAGTGTGAGATGGTATCGAGGAGATGGTAGTTTATCCTGCTTAGCCATTGACGAAGGGAGACAAGTGCACCCAGCCGTGATGCACACGTCATATACATTCGAGTCGCTTCTCTTTCGCCGAACCAACGCTTCCACCGCCACAACTCGGACCTAACCGGTGTTTTCAAAACATCACATCGCTTTCATACCTTCAGTCTTTGCATTATCATTTCAAACAACACTCAATCGCCATCCTCATCGACTCAATCGACAAAGAATATATTTTCAAACGCGTCCTGGTGTTACGAATAAGGGGCTTTGTCGGTCTGTCGTTCAGTCATTTGCTCAACATAGAATGAACATTACTAATCGCACATGTTGAATGGACACATCTCATGTTAAATGCGTCCAAGAATCTTTATAACAGCCTCGCCTGATCAGTTGGTCTGTCACGCTTTAATTTGGAATAGTATTTTCATCCTTAAAAGCAGACCTTGAATGAAAGCATCTTATTTTAGATACATGGTCGGTCTGTCACGCTTAAGTACAAATAGCATTTTCGTGGGTGTGTCACGCTTTATTTTGAAATGGTGTTTTCATCGTTAAATGCACGTATCGAATGGACGCATGTTATTGTCGCATTATTTTAGATGCACACCTCAAACTTTGCTCATCAGTCAGTCTGTCACGCTTTAGTTTAAATAGTAATTTAATCGGTCTAATAATGATGAGGCATAAGATTGCAATTGCTTTTTTACTTTTATCCGTCACGCTTAAGTTAGAAATCGTATTTTCATCATTAAACGCGCAGATTGGATATACGTATCTTACGTTAGCTCAATCCGTCGGTAGCTCTATTATACTTACGTTAGCATTTCGTCGGTTTGTCACAATTATGTTTGAAATAGCATTTCGTCGGTCTGTCACGCTTCAGTTTGAAATAGCATTTCTGCCAAGTTTAATATAGAATTGTTGTCAGTCTGTCACGCTTGTTGGTTATAATAGCATTTTTTTCGGCCTGTCATGATTAATTTTAAAAGAGCATTTTCGTCGGTCTGTCCCGCTTACGTTTGAAATAGCATTTTCGTCGGACTGTCAAGTTTTAAAAAGAATTTTCGTTGGTCTGTCACGCTTCAGTTTGAAATAGCATTCTGTCAATTTAATATAACATTTTGTCGGTCTGTCACGCTTAAGTTTAAAATAGCATTTTCGTCGGTCTGTCAAGTTTTAAATAGAATTTTCGTCGGTCTGTCAAGTTTGAAATAGCATTTTAATCGGTCTGTCACGCTTCAGTTTGAAATAGCATGTCTGTCAATTTAATATAACATTTTGTCGGTCTGTCACGCTTATGTTTATAATAGCATTTTTGTCGACCTGTACCGATTAAGTTTGCAATATCATTTTCGTCGGTCTGTCAAGTTTAAAATAGCATTTTTGTCGGTCTGTCACGTTTAATTCTTAAAAAGTATTTCCGACGGTATGTCACGTTTATGTTTGAAATAACATTTTCATCAGTCTGGTTCGCTTTGTCGTCGGTCTGTCACACTTATGATTAAAATAGCGTTTGTGCTAGTCTGTCACGTATAAGTCTGAAACAAATCACTTTTAGATGCGTCCACGCGCCTATAGACGGCTATCTCCGCTCGTCGTTAAGCGCGCAGATTAAATGGGCACATCTTCAAGATGGTCTTACCCGTTATTTATTTTTATTTTATGCAATCCGTCTCTACGCACGGCCACCCGCCACCCTTATTGGGTATTTCTTGTTTTTATCGCGAACAAGTTTCTACCGACTGCTTTCTTTAAAGCCGATAAAACAATAGAACGAACCTGTAATTTGGGAAATCGCCAACACACTTAGACATTTGCCAAAATAATTACTTTTTTGGCAGCAAAGGACTATGGGACAGGTTACATGAGAGAAAACATGGAGAGAGTTTCGATGGGCGTGCGTACGAAAAAAAAAATTACAAATCAAGATCGAATACTATGCGAAGCAACCTTCATCATGACCTTCGTAAAAAAGAGCATGAATCCAATTTTCCCTGCGTCTCTCTAATAAGAATGCTATAATTGGTTTTATTAAAACATTTTTAAAGATTAATGAATTAAAATTTGATTTGTTTTGACTGGTTTTATGTAAAATTGTATCGAAGTTAATTTCATCGCAAATTTCCCCGTTAAAAATTAGAAAAAAATATATTTAAAGAAAGATTTTAATACATATGAATAGAGAACATTACAATTGTTTGCAAAGTATTTAAGCTAGTTAAAGAACAGGACAGGTTAATAATAGTAATAATAAAAATAAAAAAATTAATACTAATAATAATAATAATAATAATAATAATAATAATAATAATAATAATAATAATAATAATAATAATAATGATAATAATATAAAAGATGCATAAAAATCTAAATAAAAAAAGCTTTAGTAACAGATAGGCAACTAGATAAGAGAAAGAAAACCTAACACTACAGATCTAAATACCCAATATAAATATATATGAATAGTCGTACTTCTATGCTGATGAGTCTTGATTGAAAAAAGACGAAACGTATACGTCCATAGATATAAACGATAACAAATATTTTATATTTGAAGCTCCTCGTTAAAAAGTAGAGCACCGTAAAATGGTAGTAGTAACACAGCGTAGCGTCACTTGCTTTATATGCATCGTTCCTTCACTTATAGAAGTTTGAATGCCTCTTCGCTTCGCCGCCGTTAACGTGTTAAAATTATCATTGTTTATAAGCTGTTCAGAACTGGCCTAGCGGTTAGCGACGTTGGACGGGAGTTGGAAAATACTTGTTGTCCAGGGGTTCGACCGGTGATGAATAGTCGTACTTCTATGCTGATGAGTCTTGATTGAAAAAAGACGAAACGTATACGTCCATATATATAAACAATAACAAATATTTTATATATATATATATATATATATATATATATATATATATATTAAAGAAATCTTACCTTTTAGTAATGTTAGAGCAAATATCTTTAAAATCAGATAATTGTCAGATTTTAAGCAAATAAAATGTATTCAAGTAAATAAAATGAATTAAAAGTTAATGCTGCATTAAATAGGAACTATCGAAGAAAACATTTTATTTTATTCCCCACTTCTTAATTATTTTTCATATAACTTTCAAAATATTTATGAATAAAATCGAGTGTGTATATATGTGTGTGTTCATTTCTCATTAATTTATGACAATCGATTTTGAAACGGCATCGTACATAACATTGGTTAACACTATAATTAGAACATTGATGTCGACAATCATGACTATCACCTAGATTACAACAGTATAACGTAATGTAGGCGACATACATATTTAGAAATTAACATATATTTATACTTCTTTCTATTTCCAATTATGTATATTGCGTGTGTTTTAAAGCAGCATATTTTTCATAAAGACAAACGTTACTGAACAACACGCAATACTGTGTTTTTTAATTTTCTTTTTACATTTTTGGATGGTCGATCAGGTAAATCTTTCAAATTATTGCATGTAGGATCCTTAAGTTTTATGTCTTTGTGAGTACTTTCGATTAGTTTATTTAATCGTCTTCAGGCAGGGTATTTGTCTGGCGTTTTCAATCTGCTGAGTTCGTCGAACGGTACAGCAATGTATAGCATTATAAATAAACACATGGATGATGAGACACCGTATGCTGGACGTGATCACGTGCGAAAAAAACTCTTTCAAATTTAGAACTTTGACAGTCTTATCCTGTCAACTTATCAATCATAATTTTTCCTCTGATGATAAGATTTTAATCTTTGAAAAGCCTGGTTTAAGGAATGAAAGAGAAGAAAAATAAATGTTTTTTATTAACTAAACTGCTCCTTGTTTTGAACAACTGAAGATATCGATTTGCTTCCATTTGCAGGTCTAATTAATTTTCATTGACTTACCATATTTTTTGCTCTATCCAGTATATTGAGCTTTCCTTATTTCACAATAGGTCTAACTCTCTAAAATTTTACCTTTTAGTTATAATTTACATTATATATATATATATATATATATATATATATATATATATATATATATATATATATATATATATAAATATATGTATATATATATGTATTCAAGAGATGAAAGATGAGAATAAAATATGTATAGATACAATATTTATTAAAACATATGAAGTTCAAAGCAAGGAGTTTCATATCCTTAATCCATGGATTTTCAAAGACAAACTCTTTTCATCAGAGGATAAAAAACCGGTAATGTAACTGTAAATATTATCGGCAACATTTTATTATGAAACATTTATATGTTCATCTCCAACGCTTTCGATCTTCGCAGTCGTAATCAAATACATCAAGTGTTTATTTCACTAATATATATATATATATATATATATATATATATATATATATATATATATATATATATATATATATATATATATAAGTACAAAATAATAATAATAATAATTTTAACTTCAATAATGATAATAATAATGATAATAATAATAATAATAATAATAATAATAATAATAATAATAATAATAATAATGGTAATACAATAAAAACGCTACACTGAAGAACCATTTTGTAGTTAGCATTTAAAACTGTATAGGTATCAAAGATGCATCAAAATCGAAATAAAAAAGCTTCGGTACCAGATAGGCAACTAGATAAGAGAAAGAAAATCTAGCACTACAGATCTAAATACTCTCTCTCTCTCTCTCTCTCTCTCTCTCTCTCTCTCTCTCTATATATATATATATATATATATATATATATATATATATATATATATATATATACATATATATACATATATATATATATATATATGTATGTATATATATATATATATATATATGTATGTATATATATATATATATATATATATGTATATATATATACATATATATATACATATATATATATATAAATTAGATTGTTTTCCTCTAATTCATCATAGGCTACTAAACTAACCATGTTATTCACTTTATTCACACGAAAGTTTTTCAAGAAATTTATGACCATTTTCAACATCTAACAAATAATGTTACTGTTCGATCGCCATTACAGACTCTCCCTAAAACATACTCCATACTGATGGTAGCAAACACTTTTTCCTCAATCTTTATCTACTCAAACTTTTCCATTTAATGCCGGTAAATAAATTACACTGAATAATTTATAAAGTCATCACCGTAAATATTTTATTTCATTTTTCTTATAATTTCATACATAATATACAAGTATCCATAAATCACTTAATGACCGCTCTCTGATATTCCTTCAAAATTACAGAATATCGGATTACATACACGTATTTATTGCCCGTTGTTACTAATACCTATTATCTTACACTTAAATATATTCCGGAATAAACGGTTAACATTAATGAACTGTATAAATTATTGTGTACATTGTCTCAAAATAGCGTCACGTACGTATCAATCTCGTCGAGAGACTTCATTTTAGTTGGAAATATTCGATTGCCACACGTATAATTTTTGTTCATAATTTATACTGTGATGTCATAAACACGTAGGCAATTTAAGGCTTATAACACAATTTAAAACAACTACAACTTAAAACGAACAGAGGCCACGGTTAAAAAAAAACATGTAATTGCTCATCAATATCTTGTGAAGACCCGTAATAGTTGTTTTTCGACGAATTTGGCCAATAAAAACACACACAAAATAATTAAACTGTTTCAATTTAGACTATCTCTACTCATGGGACATTATTTAACCAATCGCAAAACCTCAGAATATATATATATATATATATATATATATATATATATATATATATATGTAGAATGATGAAAAGGAATTAGAAAAGCAAAAGTCAAATCGTTTTTCTATTCAGTTGCTCAGAGCAAGGTATATTCCGCAAAAAGGCAATTTATTCAAGTTAAATTTTTCCTACCTTTCCTAAAAGTTCGCTTTCAGTTCCCCACTTTATATATATATATATATATATATATATATATATATATATATATATATATATATATATGAAGATAGATGAAAGAAGAGTGATGAACATGTACGAATGTCCAGATTTATTTAAAACTTCAATTGTTCAATGCAAAGTATATTCTGTAATAAAATTATGTTTATTAGTCTTCATTCGTACATGTTTATCACTGTTCTTTCATCTATCTTCATAATTGCTCTGTCTCGTATATTGAGCTTAAACCATTTCACTATAGGTTCTATCTACTGAAAGTTTACTTTTAGTTTCATATTTGATTATATATATATATATATATATATATATATATATATATATATATATATAGAGAGAGAGAGAGAGAGAGAGAGAGAGAGATAAAACATATAGATAAAACAATCCGACGGGATGAAATTAAAACAATCCGACGGGATGAAATTAAAAATGGAACCGTGGAAGACCCATGAGCTAAACGTTTTTATACTACTATGTACATTTGAGATTGCAGGTGTATGTATACATACACATATACGTATAATTAAATATATATATATATATATATATATATATATATATATATATATATATATGTAATTATATGCTGACATTTTGTATACTTATTTCTGACACTTTACATATTTGCATATATTTCACTTCATTTAAACTCTACCACTATATATATTCCCCAATTATATGGCCTTCCTGTCTGTTGCCATTTTTAGCAATTTCTCGTATGCTCTTAAAAAAGCCCACATCACATCGGGCGAAACGTTGAGCTCATGGGTCTACCACTGTTCCATTTTTAATTTCATATATATATATATATATATATATATATATATATATATATATATATATATATATATATATTATTCTTTTATATATTTTTTTAATTTATAATTCTCGAAAAAATCTATACTTGTGTTTACTTCTATATTAAGTAATTTCTGATTTTTTCCTCTTTTTCTTTTCATTTAAACTTTTACCCATTATAACTATCCGCTCTCTGTGTTTCTCCACACCCCTTTCTTTTTCCTCCTTCCTGTATTTACTTATTACAATAAAAAATCTAATAAAAACTACTTGTGAACTGCGGCAATTTTTACTTTCATCCCTAGATTTGAGACCCCCAAATAACTCTCCCTCTTTATTTCTTTATTTATTTACTACACTAAACAAAACGCTTAATTTAGTTATGTTTATTTTTACTTATTCATTTTTAAGTGTATACACAACTTTACAGTGTATTATATGTTACTTAATCTCTTCTCTTCTCGGTCAGTGTGGTACTAAACTTATTCTTTTCTCGCCTCTGTCAGTGAAAAAGAAATCCTTCTAGATTGCGGCATTTTTTTCTTCATGAGATGGATTTTCAGCATATTAAAAACCACCATTGTTTCTATTGTTGGGAAATTGAATCTACAACCAAAAAGGGCACTCCGGATTCAAATAAAATTTTTTTCCTCACTGAACTTGGAAACATTCACGCATATTTTTGGATCACATTTACTTATTTGGGGGGAGGGGACAGTGGTTTTTATTTATTTATTTGAATCAAAACATTGATAAATCCTATTTTAATCACCTAAATTACTGTTGTGGTTGCAAGGTTGAACAATAATTAGTGAGGAATACAATGAAGAACGCAAACAACAAGGAGAATGCAATAGTAAGTGTATTAAAGAAAAGGTATAGTTACAGTATGTACAAATGAAGGTGTCGAGTCAGAGAGTCTTGGTGGGAGGACATGTACGCTCTTCGGCGTCACTTCCGGTGGCATTTAGGTAACACACACTAAGGCCAACCTAGGCTTGCCATTTATAGTGTAACGTTATTCGTATATGCAAATGAGTGGTTGCCACCACAACAATTACTTACTAGGTTCTTCCAACTTCTTTTTTACGAATCAATACTCTAATACTTATATATATCTCCTGCACAACGCCCGGACACTGTTCCTGCTATATTATATAATACGTTATTTGCCTATTTATGGTGCTTATGCAGTTAACAGACCAGGATTACTTGTCTTCACACAAGGGCACATTTAGACAAAAGGTCGGTTATTAATGTGGGGAATAAACTATCTCCCTAAATCTGGACACTTTGGATTAAAACTAAAATAAAAATTTCTGCAGTCTAGAAAGTTACTCCTTCACTAACCGAGGAGAGAAAAGATCATGTATAGTATAACAGACACTAAACTTCAACGTTTTTTTTGGTTCTGAAAAGTAACAAATACCATCAGACCTATTATATAATATGTTATTAGCTTCTTAATGGTGCTTATGCAATTTACAGATCGGGTTATATTTTAGATATCATTTTTGAGTGAAATTAAATTTTTACGCTATCTTTTGTTCATTAAATTGTTAGGTGAAAGTACAGAATAGTTAATTAACGCCTCCATTTCCCCACGTTAAGAATGGCTTTCTAAATTATAACGTAATTATTTCAGCCCGGTCCGTAAACTGCATAAGTATCATATTCATTAATTCATAACCAGAACCCATGTTCAAGGAAGAATCTTCTCTTTAAGAAAATTAATTAATCGTCGACACTAATAGCCATACGTATATCAACTCATAAAAATTAACGTGACTAAACTAGGTTTTACTAAAAAAACGTGACTAAACTTGGGGATACTAAACATATAGCAATATTTTCTGTTTCTTTATTTGCGACTGCTTTTACACTCTATGCATGTGCAGGGTCTCATCCAAAACGACTGTGGGATGTTGTTGTGGACCCGTTTAGGGGTACCAACAATGAAATAAAAGAACGACAGATAATAATAATGAATTGTATTGAACAGAGAAATTATACACACGTCAGTGTTGGCAGTGCTAGTGCCTAAATGTGCCTCCCAATGTTCTCCCGGCAAAAGCCGGTATTTATGATAGCCGGTAGCTACCATTTAGTTATTATTAAAGGGTAGGTAGGTTCACCCACAACAGATATCAACCGCATCAGCAACCATCAATTGTTCAGGATGATATTGCACAACTTAAAAAAACAGACTTCTGACAAACACTTCCTATTGTTCCAGGTGGACTTCCCGGTGATAAGCTGAATACTTGCATTAAATTGTCATCTTTGTGAAAGTAAAACACGACTGTTACATCATCTACAAACATGTGTGTGCATCTAAATGGCAAGATTGAAACAACTATCCATGACAATAGTCTTATTCCTCCACGTATTTCATTCATTGTTTCAGCTGCTGTTTTACATTAACCTTGTTGGGTCTGCGTTCGCACTGGTCAATCATAAGCACCACATAATTCAATAGTTACAGATTTAGCAAGCAATTCCTTGAGTTTTTCGACTTTCCCGGGCAGCGCCGGGAAACGGGTCATCTAGTAAATAAATAAAACGCATTTGTTAAATTCATTTACTGGTTAATGGAAACAGTAAGAAAGGGAAATAATTAATTTGATAAATGTGCAAACAGAATACGAAGATAAATGAGAGAAAATTGCTTATATCCAGTGACGAGGAAGTGGATAGTTTCTCAAGCATGTTTGATGAGATTTGTGATGAATAAATTAACATAAAACGGAAGAGATATAACTAAATGATAAATGACCAAACACACCTATGCAACATCACTTTGTTTCATAAGTAGCTGAGTAATGAGACAGTATTTGTTGGTGGAATATACACATACTGACAAAGATTTGCCACGAACAATTGTAACAGTTAATATTTACTAGAGCTATTTAATACCGAATACATCGGTAACGAAGCAAACCATATGAATAAATGGGAAAGCTTTTTCTATCTATCCTAAATATACAAACATCAACACAGGTTGCCCTTATTTAATTGTAATATACAACATAATAGTTTGTAATACCGTGTACATAGTACACTGCAAACACCCATGAACACATTTAGGTCTTCTTAATTTACATAGTAATGTTATAAACAGCGGTTAATAGATTAATATTCGGTAATATACAGTTGCCATATTTTCTTATATATACGCAATAGTTTCGTTGATAGTAAAACATCTGATGTCGATGAAATGCCGAGAACAGATACTATATGTTGATTTTAGCTAAAACGCCAAGAAACAGTAACAATAATTATTTTATGGCTATAAATTTTTAAATGAATTAAAAACAAAAATCATTTAATATATTATTGTATTAGCTTTTAATGAGGGTGCGTAGTGTCGTATCGGTTCTTTATTTTTATAAGACTGTCCTCCTAAGAATTACTTCCTCCTTTTTTAAGGATGTGTGAGTAAAGCTCCCAGGGATTACATCCTCCTTTTGGAAAGGGGGTAATGCAGTATCTGTTCTGTTGTCATGAAACTATCTTCCCAGGGAATACCTTCTCCTTTTTGAAGAATGGGGTGAGAGATAGTGGATATCTTTTCGGTTGCCATGATACTCACATACATTACCACCTCTTTTGGGGAGCAGTATTTGTTTCTCATAATATTATCCTTCCATAATTGTCCTCCGCCAAATGTAGGTGGATTCCCCATTCTTTCTCCTTTTTTTGGCTTGCATCGGACTTAATTCTTGTGGGGGCGTATCACAGCATCCACATATTATTTAGTCCTTTTTTTACTTTTTCTTCTTAAGTAACTTCAATTAGGTTAATCCCCCGTGGGGCATTGTCAGTTATTGAGGCCCATATTTTAGGTGTTATATCCCCCTGATGAACTGCCAATAAAGTACAATGTTCTAGTAGCGAAACACGTGTAGGGAACAATGAATTTAGAAAATAAAAACATAATAAAGGAAAAACACATTTTTGTTGTGATGAATTCTTTCTGGAATGAAATGTCTTGGTAAACTCTTCAAATATACATATCAATGTTCCGTACTCTATATTCGGGTCTCATGGAACTTGGTTTTATTTCGCACTTTACTGAGTATACACTATTCTCAGTGAAACATCACAATTTCTCTCTTATATATATATATATATATATATATATATATATATATATATATATATATAGAGAGAGAGAGAGAGAGAGAGAGAGAGAAAGGGAGAGAGAGGGGGATTTTTTCTGTATTTAGGCAGCATTTTCTCATTTATACAAACAGTGTTAAAAATAACAGAATCCGTCTGTTTAATTATAACTTTTTTTTCTATTTTTCTGATGGTCTTTTGTGTATTAAAATTAAAAAAATCATAAATGTTCCATAGGTATCACGAACATCTTCTATTCTTTATCGAATGATACTCAGGATATATATATATCTATATATCTATATATCTATCTATATATATATATATATATGAATATATATAATAATAATAATAATAATAATAATAATAATAATAATAATAATAATAATAATAATAATAATAATAATAATAATAATAATAATCCAGATAAAACATCCACAGGGTAGTAATCGAAAGAATTTCAACCGGGTTTATAAAAAGTGCTCAAATAGAGCTTTTATATATGATTATTTTTATTTACACAGACATGTACAAAATCTGCGACACTGGCATGTCGATGTTATCGATCAACAGCTATTATAAACTGAGATCTCATCAGGCAGAGTTAGAATTCGATTGTCACCTTTTCTTTCCAAATATGATCTAAAGTTAAGATCGGATTCTAACTCTGCCTGATGAGATCTCAGTTTATAATAGCTGTTGATCGATAACATCGACATGCCAGTGTCGCATATTTTGTACATGTCTGTGTAAATAAAAATAATCATGTATATATATGTATATATATATATATATATATATATATATATATATATATATATATATAGTCTTGGAAGTTTCTCAACCATTAAAAAATATATTACACCCCCCCCCCAAAAAAAAAACTTTAATCCCAAGTCGGTCAGTGGAAAATCATTCATGTAAGTCAATTTAACTTTTACAGTTATTATATTAGTTTGCTTCTAACATTATTTAAGTGATCATCAGTTGTTTACCATGAAAAACTGTTTCGGGAATTTAATATATATATATATATATATATATATATATATATATATATATATATATATATATATATATATATATTATATAAACATATCATACAGTTGAGATGGTTTTTTTAAAACTTTTTTTTCAGAGATGTCATCGTCGTCTTCTCACATACAGCGCCTTGTATTCCCAAACGGTCACTCACCTTTTTACTGATCAGGATCACCGTCGCTCAACTTCAGTGATCTAACTTGAACAGATGTGTCAACGTGATTTTGCCAATAGACTGGGTGACGAGATTTGTAAAACAAAACCAAACGCAAAATATGGTTATTCTATACAAGAGAAGGCAATAAATTTAAGCAGGATGTTGCACTAGAACACTTTAGAGCAGCTGGAAGCTTCAGATTATCAATCAAGGCAGTCAAAACGTTTACAAAAACCTGAAAAAACAAATAGCAAAAGATAAACTACAAAGAAAGTGGAAAGATAAACCACTTCATGGCAACTCTTTTAACCCGTGCTGTACAAAGTGATGTGGAGAAATCCCCAAGCCCATCCGTGTCTCGTTTCATCTTCATGGCACAAAACTAATGTGTTATATACGATACACTATCGGGCGAACATCAAATAAATACCAGGGTATCCAAAAGTGTCGAAAACAATCTAGCAACTATCGATCACTTAATCTAAAGTTACACAATATTATCTTTCGATGGGTACAACACTAGGGATGATTATTTTAGTTAATATCTTCAATGGTGAATATGCCAATTTTATCGGAAAAAAAAACAACAAAATTGTATAACCCTATTCCTGTCACTGACATAGAAACACACTATCTCATAGGATTTCAACATATATAACGACAAAATAATATATATATATATATATATATATATATATATATATATATATATGTATGTGTGTGTGTGTTTGTGTGTGTGCATGTATATGGCAGCATTTTCTCTTTAAGACATTTGATAAAATATTACGAACAACGTGGGTCTCCATATCTTTCTTCTGACTCCTTCTATTTCCCTTTTTAGTTTTAGGGGGTTGAGCTGGAACTGGCCGATGTATTTATCGTTGGGCCCTTATACTTCCAGATGTATCTTGATCCATCATCAATGGTGGTTATCAAGTAAAGACGTGCATTTTCAAATATTTATTACTAGATTGAGCGGGACTGTGTGATGGTTATAGTATTAATAATGAAGTCGTATTCTAAGCATTTAAAAATGTGTTCTCTACTATTAAAATTACATTTATTAATGGATGGCTTTTTTGTTTCGATGTGCGATGCTTCTAATATATGTAGTTTTTTGTTAGGTTATAGCGCTGGTGACGGATAAGTGCATATTTAAACGGCTCAAAAAGTTGTGGCGGTCAAACATAAGTATATGTATTATGCTTCGCTGTTAGAGACAATGTATCTCAAATGACATTTAAACTCATATGCAGGATTAAACAGAGCTGAAAGGGAAAAGATTACGAAATACCAAGGTCTTATATACGACATGAAAAGAAACTAGAATCTTAGGAAATCCCCATCATACCAGTAATTATAGGAGCAACAAGACTAATAAAAAAGAATTTCAAAAGCTATCTGGCGAGTATACCCGGTGAAACAAATGCAAGAGAAATACAAACAATTGCACTTAAAGGGACGGTTAGAATCTTAAAAAGATCTCTAGGGCTGGAGTGTCTCAAATAGCCGATGTCTGGCATCCGGTAGGATGCTCCATCTCCAGCAAAAACGGAAAGATAAGAAAAATAAAAAAGAGAAACAAAAGGTTTCTCTTATTACAAAAACCTGATCAAGATGAAAGGATTGTTGGTAATGATGAGGTTTGAGGTTTTGAATTTGCAATAGTAATTAACAAAATAAATTTCAACAATAGTGAAAGAATTATGAAATGCTATAATACAAATACTAATAGAAATATTTCATTAATACTACAACAATCACACGATTCCAGCTAAAACTATTAAGAAATATTTCAGAATACCCATCTTTACTTGGCCACCACCCCTGAAGATGGAACCAGAGTGATCTGAAAGTAATAAGGCCAAAATGAGTACGACAAATACATCGAGCAGTTTCTAATAGGGATAAAAAGAAAAATATGCAGACATACGTTGTTTATAATATTTAATGATATATATATATATATATATATATATATATATATATATATATATATATATATATATATGTATATATATATATATTTATATATATATATATATATATACTAGTGTATATTCTATATATATATATATATATATATATATATATATATATATATATATATATAAAAAATATATGAAAAAATATATATATATATAAATAAATATAAAAAAACCTATATATATATATATATATATATATATATATATATATAACTTCTTTGTAGAATGGTAGGAAAAATCCCAGCAGAGTGCTCGATTAATTAAGAATTAAAGTTAAAAATTAAGAGCATAATATTTATTTATTCTGGTACAGAAAAATTAGTACAACATTCGTACCGTCGGTTTCAAGCACGGAAGGTCTTACCCATCCGGCTCTCTTCAGCTTCTGTTGTCATCTGTTTTGGAAATGTGAGGTCACATGACACTCTTGTTGGGACGCGTTATTTGCTCAGTGTGTTGTGTGTGTTTGTTTAAATTTGAATTTAGTGTAATAAGACCGTTGAGATTTAAAACACGAGGGAATTCAAGATTAAAGGGAATAAAAAAGGGGGGGGGGGTAAAAAATATATGAAAAAATATATATATATATAAATAAATATAAAAAAAACCTATATATATAAAAAAACATCTCAATACTAAGAATAAAAGAATAAAAAAATAAAAAGAGAAAGAGTATAAAAAAGGTATAACAAAGAATAAAAAAAGGAATTAAAAAATAATAAGAAAATATAGAGAATAAAAATGTAGAGAATAAAGAGTGAGAGAGAGAGAAAGAATAAAAATAGAAAGAATAAAAATATATAATAAATAAAATAAATAAAAATAAAAATCAATTAAAAATGAATTTAAAGATTAAAAAATATTAATAATAATAAAAAATAAAATTAAAAATTAAAAATTAAAAATTAAAGATTAAAAACAAAAATAAAGAAAGGGTTTCTCTGAAATTCCCGTGAGCCAAATTATGAATTTGTATCATTAGCCGTTATATTTTTGAAGGTATGCGTTCTAAAAAACGGTTAGTGTGTAAAAATCTTTTCCCCAGATTGGGGTGATTTTAATGAAGAAATTCGGATCTAAGGGAGCTAACTTAGTTGGAAATATGAAATATTTGAGTTTGTTAAAATGGGTTTGTAGATTTAGATTAATAAGTTAAATGATAAATAAATTAAATATTTTTGCATTATTGTATTTTGGTGAAAGTCGAAGTTTTTGCTCTTGGAATTTATGTGGATATAGTTTGTTTAAACTAGTAACTGATAAATAAATTAAATATTTTTGTATTTTTGTGAAGGTCGGAGTTTTTGCTCTTGAAGTTTAAGTGGATATAGGTTGATGAGGTATTTGTTCGTTTTTATTGTGTTTATATTAGTAGAGGGGGGGGTAGTTAGACATTATGTGAATCGGTCAGACCAGTTTATAAGCAATGCTTGTCTCTTGTGGACACATCCCCTGAATATTTCATCGCGGACATTTAAACAGGCTGTATTCGGATCGATGATGGCCTTTGAGATGTGGTATTTTTCAGCGTCACATAGAGGACATCTGTTTATGGCTGGAGAGAAGGATGGTTTTCTCTCAATTATTTTCCATTTGATGGTGAAGGGTGTATTTTCTTCTTTAAGCTGCCATATTCGGGTCGCGAGTGCCGTATTAGCCTTGTTTTTGTATCTGAAGGAGTTTCTGTGTGCGTATAGCCTTTGTTTGAAGTTTCCCTTCGTCATCCCAATATATTTTTCTGCATTACTGGTATTCTGGTCTGTGACGGTTGCTTCATATATGATTGAATTGATTTTGCAATTTCCCTCCAGGGGGCAGTTGTTTTTGTCTTGGCATGAGCAGCCTGCGTTTGTAATTGTTTTGGGTTCTGCAGAGATAATTTTTCTTATTGAAGGGGCAGTGGAATAGCTGACCTTAACAGAATTTCTGTTAAAAAGTTTGTGTAATTCATTTGTGGGTGGGAAGTGTTTGTCGAGTAACTTGAGGAAAAGTTGGCCTACCTTTGTTTTGGTATTGGTCGAATAGGGTGGGGAAAACCAGATCACCGATCTCCTTCTATTGCGGGTCCCCCGTGGTTGGTCTCGGTTGGGGGTGTATGAGATTTCTTCTCTGAACCCGCTGTCGCGGAGTGCTTTGTTTGTTATATATATATATATATATTGATTCAATTCTAAAGAAAACATGTGAAAGGCAATCGAAAACGTAATTCGCATCAGTTATTTCAATTAGTTTATTTCCGTAATTCATGGTTTGGGGCCTGCGTATATGGTGTTTAACTGAGATCATCTTGGTCGGGCTGCTTCCGGATTCTAATTATTTTGGTTTGGTGGAGTACCAGTTGTTTTTGCTGTCTGTTTTCTTTCGCGTGAGTTTATTCTATGCTCTCCTGAATTACGAAAACTTTATATGATCTCGCCTTTTTAAACGTTTTTTTTAGCCCTCTAATCTTATTTTTCTTCTCTGTTTTTCTTTTCCGGTTTTGGATATTATAACATGTTTCTACAACTCTCATTCATATTTCAATTATTCCCTGATGACTGACGGACAGATTAACAAACTGCAATGTTGTCTGTCCGCCAAGAAACACGTGTAGGTGTACCAATAGATAAATATGGTAAAACGATGGCTTTTGTATTCAAGATAAAAATGTAAATAAGAAATTTCCACTAATTATAAAATTGTATATATATTAAAGTTTAATTATAATTGTTTTATTGTATAATTGTTTAAGTTTAATTATAATTAGTTAATTGTATAATTGTTTATGTTTAATTATAATTGTTTTATTGTATACATTTTGAGATTTAATTATAATTATTTAATTCGATAATTGTTTAGGATTAATTATAATTATTTAATTGCATAATTATTCAGGTTTAACTATAATTATTTCATTGTATAATTGTTTAGGTTTAATTATAATTATTTAATTTCATAATTGTTTAGGTTTAATTATAATTATTTAATTTCATAATTGTTAAAGTTTAATTATAATTATTTAATTGTATAATTGTTTAGGTTTAATTATAATTATCTAATTGTATAATTGTTTAGGTTTTATTATAATTATTAAATATTAAAATTGTTTAGGTATAATTATATTTACGTAATTGGATAATTGTTTAGGTTTAATTATAATTATATAATTGGAATATTGTTTAAGTTTAATTATAATTGTTTTATTGTATAATTGTTTAGGTTTAATTATAATTATTTAATTGTATATTTGTTTAGGTTTTAGTATAATAATTTTATTGTATAATTGTTTTAGTTTAATTATAATTATATAATTGTATAAATGTTTAGGTTAAATTATAATTATTTAATTGTATAAATTTTGAGGTTTAATTATAATTATTGAATTGTATAATTGTTGAGGTTTAATTATAATTGTTTTAAGGTTCATATTTTTTTTTAGTGGGAAACAACAGCTAACCCATTTGGCCCGGCTGTAATAACAACAACAAGCCGGTAGGAGAGAGAAAAAAAATACAAATCCGATGACATCAGGATATATTACACACCGAGGATGCCAGGTTTTGGCGAAATATCTGTATCACTTTAAACTAACAAAAAAAATATGCTAGTTTATAATAATAAAAAAAAAATCGGTTTCGATTTATTATTTTTCTTTTTTATATAAAAAAATTGATATCGCATCTTAATGCTTCAAAAGGTATTTATTTTACCTATTCCTTCTTATATATATATAAAGATAGGAAATATTACATTACAATTCGCTGCCGTGTAACGGAACATTTAACCCTCATAAATTATCATTTAGATCCTAATGGTCTTAATACATTTGAGGACAAATTCAGAATATTAAAATGTTTTTGCAAATGTATTTGGTGTGACGTCACCGCACACTGTCATGTTTTTTCTAAGAAAACCTCGATTCATGACCCACATTTTGCATAATTATTTGATTTCTTTTCCACAATTAATCTGAAATGAAAAACGTTTATCTCTATTTAATTAAGAAAATTATTTGACATATCAGACTAAATAATGATTTCAATCGTTTATTATTTTATTTCTATATTATTTATTTTGTTATTTATATAAGTTTTCAATAAAGGCTTTAAAATTAATAAATTAATATATATATATATATATATATATATATATATATAAATATGTATATATATATATGTGTATATATTTATATCTCTCTCTATATATATATACATTAACTATGACTTTTGTTCTCTAATAATTTAATATTAAGTATTTTCCGATTTTGCAATGTTTATTTTCATAATAATAGACAACCACCCCCACCCCCACACACACACACACATATATATATATATATATATATATATATATATATATATATATTGTTGAATATAAGAGACAACTCATATCTAGATATCCTTTGGTAGATCCTTTCAATAGTTCAAATCAGGATCTTAGTTTCGGAGGGAAATTGGCTGATGAATTTGCTATAATTTAGATTCGTGTCCCAAGTATTTTCAGACCCATCCGGGTCCATCTTCAGGGGAAGGAAGTTAATCAGGTACAGACCATGTGTTGGTATTATAGAAGGTTTTGGCGGGAATTATGTAATAAGTACGAAACGATAGTTAGAATTATAGACATTTTAGTATATCATTACTGATATTAAAATTAATTCTATTAATTATTGTTTATATATATATATATATAGGACTTCTAATATAATAATAATAATGATAAATCCAATTCTCCACTTAACACAACTATTAAACTATTTTATCGCAACCAGTTTCATCCCAATTATGAAATAGATGAACAAGTTCTAAGAAATATTATCAATAAGAACGTACTCCCTACTGACTTAAATAAAAAAGTAAAACTGATCATTTTCTACAATAAAGTAAAAATCACTAACCTTATTATCACAAATAATTCTTCACACTCGATTAGAGTTTTGGATATGACAAACCTTGTTTATGAGTTAAAATGTCTTTTAGGAGACTGTTTCTTCGATTACCAAGAAAAATATATACACAAGTTTGACTACCACGACTTTGTCGAGAAGATTGACGATGCATTTGTGTGATACTAGCGCCATAGCCCAACACTTAACTATCGAGCATTCCTGCTCAAGATCGGAATACAAAATACTCTTAGAAAATACCAAAATCCTAAAATTCACTACTAACAAACGAACACTCCATATATTAGAAGCCCCCCCCCAAAAAAAAACAACAACTAATTAATAGATTTCTTAGTAGAAAATACCAAAATCTTAGAATATAGTACTGACAAACATATATTAGAAACCCTATGTATAAAAACCAAAAAAAAACTAATTAATAGAATTAACTGTAATATCAATAATAATATACAAAAATGTATATAATTCTAACTATAGTTTCGTACTTATTACATCATTCCCACCAGAACCTTCTATAATACTAACAAATGGACTGTACCTGATTAACCTCATTCCCTTGAAGATGGACCAGGAGAGGTCTGAAAGTACTTGGGGCACATATCTAAACTATGGCAAATTCATCAGCCAGTCCCCCCCCCCCAAACTAAGATCTGATTCGGAATATTGAAATGATCTACTAAAAGATATCAGGACATAGGATATCTTATATTCAAAAATACTTGCCTTCAAGAGAAGACGCTGCCTAGATATACACACACACTCACACACACACACGCATATATATATATATATATATATATATATATATATATATATATATATATACATGCGTGGTGCGTGTGTCCGTATGCTGATATATCGGTATGTTTTTGTGCATATTTCATTTCAGATGAGTACCGTTTGGTAATACATGTGTATTACATATATACTCTCTAGTTAAATTAATATTTCTATATTCATACATCTCTTTCCCATTCTCTCTCTCCCTCTCTCTCTCTCTATATATATATATATACATATATATATATATATATATATATATATATATATATATATATAAGTAATATTTCTTAATATATACGATAATTTATGCATGCATCTAGGCATAAACTATATTATATTTCCGTAATATATATATATATATATATCTTTTATTTGGTTTTTGTATGAAGTTATACACCAATATATATGTATCGCTGCAGTTACGTACATATATATGTAAACGTCTTAAGTATATCATATATATATGTGATAGTGGCGTGTGAGAGAGTTTGTGTATGATACCTTAGGTTCGGTCCGATCGTAAAGTAAGCGATAAAATGGGGTCTAAGAGAAGTGAATGATAGCGCGACGACGCCGATGCTGTTAATATAAAAGAAAATGATCATCCTTTATTTTTTCTTCTCTCTGCATCTTTCAGCCTCTCAATTGCTTTTAATCTCATTGATGCCGGAATCACACGAAGCAGGCAACGAGGAATCTCGACTGTGCAATCTTGTGCAATTTTGCTGATAATTGCAGCTTCTATCTTTCCTAAATCCTTTACTCTCCACCCCCCCCCCCGCCCAAGTTCCACACCGCCATACCACCCGACACGCCCCCCCCCCACCCCCGTCGTTCGCCATATTCCATCCAATGTCTTAAAACGCCAGCATGCTTGACGATAAGACGGTTCCTGCGAAAATCTAACTTTTAAAGCTTGTAGATAAGAAAGCAAAGAAATGGGTTAAGACGAGGGAGAGCAGGAAGAAGAGGAAGAAGAAATAAGATTTATTTGTACTCTGTGCGGTATTGCAAGTTGGAATAAAAGAGACCCTTCATTGAAGAAGAGTTTCTGATAGCGAGCGGGAACTGTTTCGGCTTTGGTAATGGCGTAATATCAAAAATCCAAAGTACTTTGGTAACAGAAAAACAACATATATTAAAAGACGTGTAACAAAGGTGCAATGAGAAATATAAGTAAAATATACATAAACTTCGACTTATATAAGTTTCAACTGAGATTATTGTTCAGATTATATTTACATATGTGACGCAGCGACTCGTTACGAGACAACACTTACGTGAAAAATATGCTCGTTTACATGGTTCGAATATAACGGACAAACACCAAGAGATGAACATTTGATTTCAAAATTAGACACTGATTAAATAAAAGGTAAACTTATGCGGGTCTACATGCTACCAATAGTCAAATGAATCATTCACATTCAGACAATGATTTCAAATTCTGCTTCTGGATCCATAAACTATCCCCGTCTGTTTACCGGACCCCCCCCCCCAAAGAGTTATACTTGAGCTGCCGTCTTGTCTGTTTTGACGTCACGACCAAACGAGTAGTGAAGCTTGTTTTAGTGTACTGCCTTAGTTGTCGATTGAAACTATTCATGACGATGAATGTATTTATGTTAGTCCCAGTCTTGGCTTGGAAGTGAGTCTTCCTCAGTGCATGCACGGATTTGCTGTTGATGTGTTTTGACTTCATCCGCCACGGCGCTATATTTAACTCATCTCACTTTGCACATCACGCAACTCTTTCTGATATCTTCAAGCATATTCTGGAAGTTGTTGGGTTCTTATCACTTATTGACCGATGTTATAGTTTTAAAAACGTTCCACTGTGACCATTCGACGTGTAGCTAAATACGCTTGACACACAATATCTTAGAATTTATGTTTGCTGTTGGATTATGCTCGTCGTTTTCGCAATTTGAATTAATTAAGTTGTTGATGCCAGTAAAGTCATCGAAAGCCTAGAGCATCTTTAATAAATGTTGTGTGTGCTTACTGGCAAGGAAATGTGTTGTTGCTTCTTAATCAAATATGTAGTGGTGATCCTTGATGGTTTGGTTGGAGTAAAGAAAATCGCTCCCTTATTGAAAGGAGGAGAACTACTATATAATACTAGATTTATTAATATCTTTACAAAAGTTCGATTCGGCTTAACATTTCTTGTGGAATAGCGACTTGGAAAATAAATTTCTAGTCTCAGACCCCCATTTGAGAATTGAATAGAGTTAACATTAGGCTGGTACGAATTGTGTTCATTTGTCCATCAGACAATTTCCAAATACTCATTTTTTTTCTCTTCTGGCGTTTCATACTTTCTCCTGTTGTTAGTAAAGTGCCACCGTTTATTTTAGCACTTTCTATCAGTCGACGATACGTCTTCGACAATCAGTCATACAGGATGAACAGCTGCAGTACTAAATGCCCTGCACTGCTGGACTGAGATATTGTTGTGGTCAGTTCGAGGTTCTCCATCCTTCCAGGCTTTACCATCTTTCTTTTAGAAAGGGTTCGTTATCACCAATCGCCCGAGGCGCCTATATTGGGGAATGCTGACGGGAGTGCTCAGGCATATTTTGCAGGGTCAGAGGGCACTATTTCTTGTGCGCTGAACGTTTTATCCCCACTTTCTGACCTTGTACGATATTTTGCCGCGATTAGAAGGAAGTTAAAACTTCGCCTCTTGTTTAGCTAAATGTTAATGGTATAAATAGTTGATTCCAACCACGTTTCGGTCCTAGAATATTTTGATTAGTAACTGAAGTCAGGGAATGTCCCTTCCTTTAATGCATCGAAATAATGATATTTTACTCTCTTGCGAACCTTCAAGATCGTTATATTCAAAGTAATAAACCCAGACATACAGTTGCGAGGTCAACCGCTCAACCCATATTTGTCTCGTCTTAAAATCAACGTCTCCTCACCATTTTCTGAAAAACAGTAGTCAAATTTTCATTAGAAAATGTTGCTTTTTATCAAAATAAACTTATTGCTTGATTATTTTCCGTTCAATAAGAAATATTGTTACCGAACAGTATTGTCACATAAACGTTAAAACAATTCATAACGCTACAGAACGCTGAAGAGCGCAACATTTTGAAATACGCAACCCTGAAAAATAGATACTTCTCTCTCATTTATGTGGAGAATTTGATAATACTTGACCCGCGATTGACTCAATATATCCTCAACGATTACCAGAAAAGATCCATATTAAGACAATAGAGAGAATAAATATGTATTTTATTTGCGCCCCTTGCAGTGTTATTTAAACACTCATCAGTGTGACTAGACACAGTAAATCATCAACCTCGATGTTCGAACACTGGATCTTAATCATCATCACCCTTTTAATAATGAGGATTGAGGTAAAATAAATACCTTCGAAGCATGTTAATCCTCATTATTAAATTTCATTTGGATGCTTCAAAAAAAGTATGAACTTTTTAAATCTATAAATAACTCGCGTGCATGCGTGATTTCATACAGAAAGTGGAAAAAAAATCTCATACGCCGGTTTACCCCAGCAGAAGCCGGCAATCCAACAATATCGGATCTACAAACACACTGAAGAGGCCAATTCTATTTGGCGAAATTATTTGTATCATTATGAACTAAAAATGAAAGTTTATAAAAAAAAGGAAAAATCGGTTTCGATATTCTTCTCTTTTTGAAATAAAATTAATATCGCATCCTTAATATGCTTCGAAGGTATTTATTTTACCTCAATCCTCATTAATAACTATTAACATTTATTCACATAAAAATCTATTAATCTTTTAAATACATCTGTAAAGCGATGAAAAAAGAAAAATACAATTCGCCTGAGCGATTAATTGTGTGAAGTGAGTGATGAGTGCGTGAGAAAGAGAAAAAGAAAACAAGCAAGCAGTCACCCTCTCCCTTATCTATGTAATGTTTCTATCTAGCCAGCGATGTTAATTTGATTGGAAATTACATCTCTTGAAAATTAACGAATAACTATTTTAAGAAAATATTCATCATTTAACCTTCTTTTATTAAATCACATTAATCAAACGCTGTTAATATAAAAATAAATATTGCATATATATATATAGGAAATAGGTCAATAAACTACCAAATGAATAACACCAAATATTAATTGTGTTGTGATGGGATACCGGTCTCCCCTCAGTCACTAAATAAGTGAACTATTCTGTAGAATATATATATATATTTTTCTCTCTCTCTTTTTCTTCTTTAGTAGCTTTCGACAGCCAAATGTCGATTTACCCTTTCTTACGTTTGCTCTTGCTTTCTCTTCTTCTTCTTTTTCTTCTTCTTCAACTGACGTTCTAAAGACACTGGTTGATTGGTCTCTCTTTCTTCTTCTTCCTCTTCTTCATCTTCTTTTTCTTTCTCTTTTCATAACATTCCTCGCGTCCCTATTCCCCCTTTTTGTTGTTCTCTGCACGTGACATTTGTTTCCAATCGCATTCTTTGTATAAATTTGAAAACTTTACCGTTTTGAAATAAAGTTTACTAACCGAACGAAAATGGTCGTATCTTGACGGCCGAAATATCTCGGTAGAACTTTACAACATGAGTTTTTGAGTTTATTTTTGTTAGTTGTTGAATTGCTTATTCTTTATTCAATTATTATTTTTACATATATATATATATATGACTACGAACAGTTATATGTGTATTCGTCAGTATTCGACGGTATTCGAATCTATTAGGTTAGTCTTATTGGATTACCGGTAGTGCTATTGTTTTGTACAAGATATACCTTGTAATAAACCATCCTCTTTTAAAGACCTTACACTCTGGTTATTTCTGTTATTATAACTTATAACCCAGTTATACTAAATTCATATTAATCTGTTTAGAAATGTTATGAAAATTTAACATTTTAATACCTCTCTTCGACCGTTTCCTCTGTATTATATCTAGATTATTTAAAAATGTTATGTTGTGTTTTTTATTTAAATAACAGTACATCGTTTTGATGGTTGTATAGGAGTGGTAAATAAATAAAAACTATCGCATTTATGCATTTAGGTAGTGTGTCAGTAGATGAATTTAAAAAAGAAATCAGAAAGAAAACGTCTCAAACAGAACATTTTAAGAAAATAAAAAATTGAAAAATATATCAATCGGGAAAAAAAGACAAAAAGGTAAATAAAGACAAAAGGAAAATAAAGCCTGATCATGGAAATAGAGTGAAGGATTTTTTCAGAATTCATTAAAGCCGATGGGACTTTGTCAGACTTGTTATTTGCTTTCTTTTTTACCTTGTATACTTTAAATGTCTTCGTCTGATAGTTATTATTCGCTAAATTTTGCGTGACAAGGCGGATATATATATATATATATATATATATATATATATATATATATATATATATATACATATATATATATATAAATGAATACACATTTAGTATTTATAATAGAATAGAAGATCTCGCTTTCATCACCTACTACGTGATTTATTCTGTCAGTATTAGATTAGTATTTTGTAACCTCACTTTCACTCACTAACAGACGATGTCATGCAAGGTGTGTGTTGGGAGGAATATAGAACGTTATAGATGAAGAGAGAGCGAGAGAGAGAGACAGGTCAAAATAAGAAATAGAGAGATAGAAGAACAGGGGTACAGAAGTAAATTGATAATAAACCCTGGATTAAGGTCGGAGCAAAAAGCATTTGTCGCTTATTTGTGAGTAAGAGTTTCGAAGCGAAGAATCCTGTATCACACGCGTGCACATTAGATCGGATAACACATTGTTTATCCTGACCGGTGAATGGGTTGGTCTAATTTTATCTTGATTTTTAATCTTATCTCTCGCCTTCAGATCACGTTTGTAATTGCATGTCACATAGAGTGTAGCTTTCTTCAGGGAGAGACTGGCAGGTTTTGCGATCTCTTTGATACGGAATCTAATTCATTGGAGAGGGGGCGCATGACACACAGACAACTGACAAAAAAAGCAGAACCCAATTTTGTTTGGAAACCAAATGGTATCTGAACAGAATAGATTTTTAATCAAAGTCGTAACTGATTTTAGTCGAAAACAAACGACAACTGTTAACTTTCCACGATTAATTTTATTATTTTTTTTTGTACTTATATGATTTCATTTTTATTATTTAAATTTATATATATTCAGAGGGAGATTTTGTTTATAAATTTCACATCACCATTCGTGAATTGTAAAATGTTTAAAGAGATGATTGTTATATTTATAGTAATGACTTATTACTTATAAAGGCTAAAAGCCACTCAAAGATAAAGGTTAATGAGATAGATAAATATGAATGATTATGTATATAATAAGACGATTGAAAATGCTGAATTGAATTGAAAAAAATTGATTACTTATGACGAAAGTTCAAAAATTTGATTACCCATGGCGACAGTTCAAAACTTTGATTAACCAATACGACAGTTCTCAAAATTTGATTACCAATGACGACAGTCTAAAATTTGATTACCCATGGCGACAGTTCCAAACTTTGATTAACCAATACGACAGTTCTCAAAATTTGATTACCAATGACGACAGTCTAAAATTTGATTACCCATGGCGACAGTTCCAAACTTTGATTAACCAATACGACAGTTCTCAAAATTTGATTACCAATGACGACAGTCTAAAATTTGATTACCCATGGCGACAGTTCCAAACTTTGATTAACTAATACGACAGTTCTCAAAATTTGATTACCAATGACGACAGTCTAAAATTTGATTACCCATGGCGACAGTTCCAAACTTTGATTAACCAATACGACAGTTCTCAAAATTAGATTACCAATGACGACAGTCTTAAATTTGATTACCCATGGCGACAGTTCCAAACTTTGATTAACCAATACGACACTTCTCAAAATTTGATTACCAATGACGACAGTCTAAAATTTGATTACCCATGACGACAGTTCCAAACTTTGATTAACCAATACGACAGTTCTCAAAATTTGATTACCAATGACGACAGTCTAAAATTTGATTACCCATGACGACAGTTCCAAACTTTGATTACATATGACGACAGTTTCCTAATGTGACTATCCATGACGACAGTTCCGAAGTTTGATTACCCTTAACGACATTTCCCAAATGTGATTAACTATGACAAAAGTTCCAAAATTTGATTCCCCATGACGACAATTCTAAACTTTGATTACCCATGACGACAGTTCTCAAAATGTGATTACCAATCACGACGGTAATTTCTGATGACAACAGTTCCTAAATGTGATACCCATTACGAGAGTTCCTAAATGTGATTACCAATAACGACAGTTCCAAAATCTTATTACAGTTCCAAAATGTATTTACACATGACGACTGTTCCCAAATGTGATTATCCATGACTACAGTTCGAACATCTTATTACATATGAAGACAGTTTACGACAAATATTTGTTCTAATTAATGCCTGGAACATTACAAAAATAACGAACAATAACAATTCACTTCCTTTTTTTATGTTATCCCGCTGAAAGGAAACTGGCATGATTAATAGGGAACACGTAAGTTTTCCGTTCACTTTTTAAGTCAAAGACTCGCCCAAGCTCAACTATTCTATGAACAAAATGAACTTTTAAAATCTATCTTGATTGGTCTATGTGGGTGGTGTTTGTACTGAAATGGATACCAACGTGATCTGACCACCTGAGTGTGCGAATCTTGAATCCTTTCGGTTCCATAATACCGTGTTCACTTATAGATGTTGGCAACCTTCACGTAGACCCTCATGTAAATATCTGATTTTCGAAAAAGAAGAAGAAACCAATGTCAACAGCAAAATCGAGCCGATTACATGTCATATCTTGCTCATTATCAAGACTTCATGGCGATATTTAGTTTCCTCGTCTATACGCCATTATTCTGAATTCCTGGCCGTGGTCTGCCATCAGTAAACTTATTTTTTGTATCAAAGCGTAATACTCAACGTTTTAAGTTTAGTTTAGGCTATTTCAACGCGATATAAATGATTTCACACTAAATGTAATTAAATAAAAACATCGATTTCATTTAATTCAACATTATTTGATGGTGTTCAGTAATCAAGTAATCATCCCATTTTTACTTTTTTAAAAATTAACATTGAAAAAATAATTCCAGCAAATGTTAATGAATTTTAATTATAAAATGTTACCTGCAAAATATTTTATGTGAAATGTTCTTTTATTTATGACTGTTTAGTGCAGGAGAGGCAGTCTATTGATTGCGGCTTGCTGTTTTGAATTCAGAATAGCAGCGTCTAAGTAAGATAATTCAATAACGCCGACTTTACTTTTATTGATCGATGCAAAATGTAACTGAATGAAGGTGTACTAGACGCTGATCAGGAAATAAGACCGCTTCTTCTTTAATCTTATTATTATTTTCGTATTCCACTGGATAATTTGACATTTTCTACCGATTCATTATTTTGTCTCGTGTGTAAGTATAGTGTTTTAAATGCTAATCTTATTTCATATTTCATTAGCACCTGCGCAAGTCTGACACAAGGCCGTCCGTTCTAAATACAGTCTTATGTGCATGCATTGAATAACATGTTAGAATACGTACGGTTGATGATGTGAAACTATTTAATACAGGTTAACAATAATAATAACGGTTTACAAAAAAGAATTTTTGTACGATGCAAGCATGGGGATAGATCTTTTTTGATAATTTGCGTGTGCTGGATTCAAATTTATAAATAGTTTTGCTCTATAACCTCTAGTTTTCTGGATTTTAAATAGTCTCATTTTAGTATAAACAGAAAATAAATGTGACTATTTCAAGCGTTTCAGCAGCTTATAACAGATAAAACAGGATAGATAAAAAACACTGATTGAATTAATATAGTTAAATGACACAATTACACAATTCATACTACCACAGACAGTCAAAAGTGTGTTTTCTTAAGAGAGCTGGTGTATTTTGCCTCCTGGATGTCACGCAAGAGCATCCAGCAGAAGTCTCCCATCATGCCAGGGTTCCATTTTCCTTGATAGTTGCTCTCCATCTTCGTAATGTCTTAGTGGAATCTTTCTCCATGCTCATCACTCACTGCTCCAAGGTTCGGCGGGAAGAAGTTGAGGTTTGAATGGAGAAAATTAATCTTGGGTGACATTCGGCACCACATATTCTCGTAAGACTTTAGCAACTTCTTAACTGTCAAATATATAACTATATATATATAATGTAATGCTATCACTTACATTTAGTGCATAATAACTAAAAAACCCATGTCTCGCAATATTAGAATTAACTCTGAATGGATATACGCATTTATGTACCGTATATGCACAAAATGCACACTATGCATATCTAAAAACACTGGAGGTGATGAGTAAAAACGGATTTCAAATTAGGTAAAAACGGGTATTTATGTGCTTGCTTCAATTTCTTTGTAAATCAGTTTAATCATCTACTTCGTGTAATGTTGTAGAATATTAACGATCCCAGTCAATATGAATTTGATTGGCATGATTACTTGAAGTCGCAACGACGTTTAAAATTTTGAACAAAGAGTTTTTCTTTTCTTCTTTTTTCTTTGGTTCTATTTCAATTTTAATTCTTTCTCCTTCTATTATTTTTTTATTGCCTATTAAATTCATCTTTTCTTTCTTTCATCTTCTTTGATTTGCCTACATGTTTTCTGTATATCTTCGTATTATATTATCATATTTACCTTAACCTAAACCGTTTTCTGAATGATAAAGCCTTGTTACGAAACCTCCCTGCTAAACGTGATTTTCATAGTCATCAAATATGTTTCGGATTATTTCAGATGAGGATTCATACTTTGTATTATTTGGATTATTCGGACAACTGTTCTCATCTGAGATGTTATTATCACCACGTTTCGGCCGATGTAACTTCCGACTTTCCTCAGTTGCATCTTGTCGACGTCAAGAATCTTTATGTTGAGCTCGGAAATCGGTACGGAATGCTGGATGTAATCGTCTATTTAATCCACAGACCGAAAGCAAGCTGCCCCTGTTGATTAAATACAGGTTTCCGTTCGAAATTCCGTACAGATTCCCGAGTTCGATAAGATTCACTTGAAGAATGTCGGAGGTTACATCGGCTGAAACGTTCTAAGAATAACATTAAAGATGAGAACAGTAGTCCGAAAAATCCACATAATACAAAGCATCAAATATCTTTATTATTTTGTATCCTCCCTTTTTTACATGTCCCTTTTCTTTTCACAGATTATTTCAATTCCCACACCCTTTCTAACATTTATTTCTCTGTCATTCATTCTCTTTCTTTCACTGTTTCGTCTTCGACCCAAAATCCCATTTTCCAAATCGACCATCCAAACCCCAAACCTTAGCATTGTCAGTCTGCCTCTATCTCGTGTTTTTCTTTTTTAAATTGTTATCCAAGCTAACCAGACCATCGAGACGGGAAAATCTTTTTACAGAGGTTTTCAATTAAGATCGTATCGTTTTATCGTTCAAATTGTGATAAGGCGACCGATCCATTTGGTGTCCATCTCCCAACCATAAAACTTTGTTTGAAAAAGTTGATTCGCGTAAATTGATTAAAAATCCGATTCAACTTTAATTGGGGCTTGGATTGACAATGTTGAACTCTCAGTTTTTAGATATTTCTTTCTCATTATTTTAATTATAAAAAATATGATTTCTTGTCGCTTTCTGTTGTTACGTTTTAAATTCTACACATTAAGATGCAAGTTTGAATAAAAACGAACCTTGTTTTCTTTGTGTTTCTAAGAACCAATTTTATAGGTCAGCCACTCACTAGAAAGATTGTTGCAAGAAATTGTAAAACTCTATTGAATGGGACGCTTACTTTTATGCTTGCGTTCAAGATATGAATCCAGCTATTGAGTTATTTTGCGTACCAATCTGTGAGAACATTTAATCATCTAGTGAAATGTAAATTTATACCTGGAACAAAAAGTAGCTAAATAATTTAATAATCCTGTATTAGTGCGGCACGTACCTTGGTCGAGTGGGACAGGCTTCCTCCAAAGGAGGATATCTAATTCACAAGTGGTCCCTAGTCGCATGTGTGTTAAATGTTAACATCCATTTATGATCCCACTCCTCTACAGACGGGAGGGCACTTTCTAAGGGTTCAGCCATTGCCCCAGATATGTGCGCGCCCGTTTTACTCACATGACGAGAGTAGAGCGTAGTGTCGTCAACAAATATACCCATCTCAGACACAATGTAATCAAGGAGGTCGTTTATGAAAATTAAAAACTATAAAGGTCAAACGATCGATCCTTGGGGTACATTTGCATTTATTTCATGTTGTTTGGATTATCGGCGATCGACGACAACCTGGATCTTTCTTTTGCTCAGGACGGATTTAATTATATTAAATATTTGTCTAGTAATATCATATGAATTTATTTTTGTGAGAACAATTTCATGCCAAACCTTGTCAAAGGCTTTGCATATATCAAGTGCTATCGCCCTATCTTCACCTGTCTTGTCCAGTGTATAGTATTTTGCGTTTAGATACGATTCTTAAGATATCCGCAGAAGACCGTGCTTGCCTAAATCCATACTGATTGATATGACTTGATTGAAATGCGGCGAATATTCGTCCTATACATATTTTGTTGCAGTGATATTGTGTTTTGTATTAAGTTTATCTATCCTTTATCACTTTTATTTAATCTACACAATATATGTTATTAATGACAGGTACATATTCTTTTCTGCAATAGGCTTTATTTATCTGATATGA
This sequence comes from Sepiola atlantica, assembly GCA_963556195.1. Classification (NCBI taxonomy): domain Eukaryota; kingdom Metazoa; phylum Mollusca; class Cephalopoda; order Sepiida; family Sepiolidae; genus Sepiola; species Sepiola atlantica. Next base: position 1,923,124 of record OY744524.1, read on the forward strand.
CAATTACACACAGCGTATATCTTCCTAAGAGGTACAACAACAAAAAGAAAAAGATAACTTTTAAATCGGCAATAACTTACGGAATGAATTGTTGTTAAGGAAATGTATATATATATATATATATATATATATATATATATATATATATATATATATATATATATAGCACTAGATAAAGTGAAAGAATAAAATAAGGTGCAACTCAAATTTTATTTGCATTCAATGTTCAAGCAAAGTCCTTTAAAGTCCTTAACTCATCAGTTTTCAAAGAAAATCTTCTCCTCAGAGGACCATTACCGCAATGACATTACTCCAGGTAATAAATTAAACTTTGAAAATATATTAAAAAAATTACATAAAAATATATAAAATTATATAAAACATCAAATATATCGGCCCAAAACATATTTTTTTGTCAAACTTATACAGTTCATCCAAGTCATAAAGTTTAAAACAGCTTCAAGAAAGATATCAAAGAGGTTGATTAAAACAATCCAGGTGGTGAATTGTATTCCAAAAACGAAAAAGTTATCCAGGCGGGAAATTTGTTTGCTATCGATTCAGTATATGACAGTGAAAAGTGTATCCAAGGTGTATGCAAATTAATCAAACGATAGAAAAAAACAAATCATGTGTAAAGTTCAGAAAAAAACTCACTTGGTGTTGAATATTATAATGTCCAAATTCAGGGTTCTTATGAGTTAATAGGAGTTGTGCAAACCATAACTTCTTGGCTAGATGCAAGATCCTCTAAAACCAATTCGAATAAAATTAAACTAATATATATATATATATATATATATATATATATATATATATATATATATATATATATAGGAAACATTCAACATCAATATATGTAAAAATTAAAAACACCATAAAAAGACAAACAGATTTTTTTTAAATTACATCCCTTCAAGGGAGGTAACTCTCATCACCTTAGTTCCAACGAATTATCCCCTTATATCACAATTTTAAGAATTTCATAAAACGCACATCGTTAAAATAAGTAAAGAATATCATAAATTAATAAATAAAAAAATATACATATAATAATACGTAATAATAATATAATAATCGCAGGTAAAAGATTATAATAATAATCTAATAATATCAAATAGGTAATGTCAGCTGAGTTTCAACATTAATGTTTAATAAATAGTTTCTGCAAGATGATCGCAACTGGCATTCTATAATTTCCTGACTGCCAGGCTAAAAGAAACTCCGATTATTGGTAAATTTCTTTTTGAAATTTCTTGGAAATTTAAAAACATGACATTTTCTATAAAATTCTTAGCTGACACATTACGTTGGAAAATAAATATTTGATTAAATATTATTGAATTCTTCAATATTGTCATATATTCTGTTTACTTTGTTTCATATTCAACGGTGTTTTTTTCACCAAACTCCATTGTCACCGCCTTCAAAATTAAACATCCTACACACTACGCACAATGCTTCCAGCTTACTACATTTTCCCCATCATATATATATATATATATATATATATATATATATAAGATAAATATATCTCACAAGAATTTGGAATTTTTGGAAATGTGAAAAAAATAAAAATAAAAGTAATAAAAAAAACCATGGTTATTGGAATATAATAAAGAACTGTTCTATATATATATATATATATATATATATATATATATATATATATATATATATATATAAAATTAAGGCACAAAATGAAATCTTCCTAATTTCAGATCAACTATGTTTTAATATTTGTGAAAATTTCACTACATATGTAAATTATGTAGTTCGACTTTTACCGAGATTTTCAGATGAATTAAAATAATATTATTAAAGTTATTTACCATTTTACATATTTCAAGTGCCCAAAATTAAGGAACATTAAAGAAAAATAATTGTTTAAACGTTAAAACAGTAAGGTATTTTTGTATAAAAGAATGAAAATAAATATTCTAAACTTTGATTATCATCACTGCTGCAAGTCACGCAATATCAATCATGTCAAAAAGAAATGAAACTGATTCAAGCGACAAAGCAAAAATCGTTAAATTAAGAAAGGAAAAGTGGACAATAGAAGAAATCGGAAAACGTGTGAAACGTTCAAAAAGTGTTGGAAGGTTAAGTAACACAAACAAACCTGGTAGACCAAAAAAGACAACGGCAAAAGAGGACAGACTTATACAACGCCTAGTGTTAAAACACCGTTTCCTTACAGCTGGCAAAATTTCTAAACAAATGGAAGGTGTCACGAATGTTTCACGACAAACTGTGTCCAGAAGGTTGCACGAAATAGGGTTTTTTGCAAGATCTCGAAAAAGCCGCTAATAAGTGAAAAAACAAAGCAGCTAGATTGGAGTTCGCAAAAAAGCATGTTATATGGTCAGGAGAAAATACAAAAAAAGTTTATTTCAGTGACGAATCGAAATTTAATGTATTTGGCAGTGATAGAAAACAATTTGTTACAAGAAGAAAAGGCGAAAGTTTGGATCCTAGCTGCATCAAAAAAGCTGTTAAATTTGGTGGAGGTAACGTGATGGTTTTCGGCATGATATCATGGCAGGGTACATCACCATTTGTACGCTTAAATACTAGAGTAAATGCCATTGCATACAATAATGTTTTAGAACAGTATGTTCTGCCAGTGTTGCACAATTCTGGTATCGAAAAGCCTGTTTTCATGCAGGATAATGCTCCATGCCATAAGGCATAGCTGGTCATGAATTATCTGGCTGATCAGAAAGTAAAGGTAATGGACTGGCCTGCTCAGAGTCCTAACATGAACCCTATAGAAAACTTATGGAAAACTCTAGGAAAGAGTGTTATGACAACGAATCCGGAAAAATCGAAGACTTTTGGCTGAAACTGAAAGATGAATCGGCTAAGATAACTGTAGTCCAATGTTATCGTTTAGTGAAATCCTGCAGTCGTAGATGCGCAGCAGTTATTGAAAACAAAAATGGAAGTACCAAATATTAAATCTCTTTTGCCTTTTTAATGTGATTTAGTTAAAATGATATTTTGTTCCTTAATTTTGGACACTTGAAATTTGTAAAATGGTGGATAACTTTAAAAATATTATTTTAATTATCTGAAAATCTCGGTAAAAGTCCAACTATATAATGTGTTTATTCAGTGAAATTTTCACAAAAATAAAGTAATAATTTTGTTTGGATTCAGAAGATTTAATTTTTGTTCCTTAATTTTGGACGGTACTGTATATATATATATGGGAAATGAAACAATAAAAAAACCAAGAGATAATTTTTATATATTCATCAACGTTTCGTCTTTATTGTAAGACTTCGTCAGGATGATAATTTGAAGAAAAATATGAAAGTACATTGAAATTTTGGGTTGACATGATGGAGATGTAAAAGAAAGTAGTAGCCGTGGCTACTGTGAGCGCTGGAGGAGAGTCCAGGCTGTGATAAGTCGGTGGCGGCGAATAATTAAATGAATATAGAAAGCTTTGAGTGGGTACCATTACGGCAGCAGTGAAATAGGGAGGGGTGAGCATATTAGTGAATTTGCCTTAGGGTGAAAAAAATGAAAGGGGGAAGGGCTGATATTTTTGTCGTGGTGAGGTATGGCATGCACTTTGAGAGGCTGGGGAAAGAGGAGGGAAGGGGAAAACATTGTGTGTTTGGCATGTAAGTGTATCATAGTTTTAGAAAAAGGATTTGAAGAAATGAAGATAACTTAAAAATGGGCGGGGGGTAAGAGTGTGAAGGAAATAGTCAAAAGGGTGGGAGAGATGAAAGGGGAGAGGTGAAAGGAGAGAGGTGAGATGAATATATCAAAAATATCTATTGGTTTTTCCTTTTTCATTTACCATAACGTCGGATTAATATCATCCTTCTTTTCTCATATATATATATATATATATATATATATATATATATATATATATATATATATATATATATATGATCATTTTTATTTACACATACATGTACAAAATCTGCGACACTGGCATGTCGATGTTATCGATCAACAGCTGTTATAAACTAAGATCTCATCAGGAAGAGTTAGAATCCGATCTTAACCTTAGATCATATTTGGAAAGAATGAAATGGAGAAAAAATGAAAGAAATTTAAAATTTAAATTTGGAAAGTCACGTGGTTGGGGCCATTTAGAATGAAAATCAAAAAATAATAATGATGTCAAAAAGAATTTAATATAAAATATAAAATACGCAGTATAAAAAAATAGAATAAATAATCTAAAAAGAGAGAGAAATAATGAAAAAGGTAAATATATAAATAAAAAAGATAGATAGACAGATAGATAGATAGATAGATAGATATATGAATAGATAGATAACTAAAGATGAATAGAGATAAAATGAAATAAAATAAATTGGTACGTGATAAAATAAGATCATTTAGGATAGAGACAGAAGTGGGTGATAGAGAGGGGATGGATAAAGAAGTGGAGAAGGGGAGAGGAAGGGATTCAAGACACATGCGATGGGACGTATATATGCAGAAACTGTGTCTCTAAAATTCTCAAATACTTAATTCAACAAAAAGAATATCAATAAATAAGCATTAAAAAAGTAGAAAAAGAAACAATTTTACACTAATTAATTAGGATAATTCAAATAGCATTGAACATGGACCGTGTCCCGGCCGTATTGCGTTGGTTTTCAACGTCACAGTCTATAAGTTACAAGTTTTTCTATGCAATTTGTTGGAGGCAAACTCTCTTTCGGCGCATATTTCACGTGTGTTCGTCCTTGGAACGATTCGGACTAGAAAAGAGAAAAAAAGGACCTGAAAATTGAATAAAATGGAAAGGTAAGATTTCTATGCACAAAAGTTTAGTAACACTGATTTCTTCAACTTATGGAAAAAAAGTTTCATATTTTGGTTTAATTATGGATTAGCATCTTCAACTAACTACGACCCACACCCACCCAACCAACCACCTGTTTTGGTGATTACGTGTGAACACCATGAAAAACTTGGTGGAAAGAAGAAAATGACGGTAAATCTTTTCTATCACGCCCAACGTAGTTTATCCTAAGGTGAGGGATTACTTTCCGAAATAAATTTAACGTGGAATGGCCACTCAATTCCTACCCAGTTAGCGGTACATGGAGACGTATGACTGAATGGTTGCTCAATTTTAGGACAGAACAATTGGTGTGGTTGCAATGATTTTTTTATCTTTCAAATAGGAATGCGGTAATTTTTTAAAGTTTTATATCTTTTATGTTATTTTTATTTGGGGGAGGGGCTTGTTTAATTCTGAAATTAGCCACTGCTAGCAAAAAACATCGACCATTATGGAAAATACTTTGGCTGAATAAAAGTGACGATAACAAACTTCCCCTAACGATCCACACGATACGAACCGAACTGTTTTTTAAATTTTTACCCTGAACGTAAACTTACCTGAACCTAAGCCTTAACTATGTCTAAACCTAACCCTAATCCTAACCATAAACTAACTTAAGTTTTAGTTCGGTGTGTATTGTGTAAAAGCATCAGAACCTGATTCGGCTTTTTCCAGAAAGTCGAAACTGATACCTCCTAAAAAAGTTCAGATTCTTCTTTTTTGATTGCATGTAAACAACCTGAATAAATGTCAGCAAATAACGAATCTAATAAAAAAATTAAATTTTACGTAAAATAGGCACCAACTTCCTGGACATCGAGACATAAAAATACCAAGGAAAATCCCCCCATTTATATTTAAAACAGAAAAAATGTATAAGTAAAGCAAAAATCCCCTTTGTAATTTATTTCACCAAAAAAATGAAACTCCAATTGATTACATGTGTTGACTTACCGCTTAATGGACAGGAATGGGTTATCATTTTACGTTAAATTTTAATAAGAAAGAGATCCGTCACATTAAAACTCAAACTATTCAAAAAAACATTTTATACTCATTCTTTGCGGATATTTTTGCAGTCTGTTTACATGTAATCACCCCCCCCCCCAAAAAAAAAGAAGAATCTGAATTTTCTTAGGAGGTTAACTACGCCGGATGTGTGGATCAATTTCGTATATAAATTAAATGGACAATGATCCCCCCTTATTCCAAGGCTAGTCTAGGGTTTTTTGTATGTATGAGATGCGAATCCGCTGTTTGGGGGAAGGAGGCACCTTTTTAGGCGATTAAGTGTGGTTTTGTGCTCTTGCCATTCGGACTTATGTTTAGTTGAAAAAATGTTGGGTCACTGCTCTAAAAAGTGAAAATGTCCTAGAAATAGAGAACATTTATATATATATATATATATATATATATATATATATATATATATATATATATATATATATATAAGGTTAATACAACAAAAGATATAAGAGGCAACTAATATCTTTAATTAGTGAATATCCGGATAAAAATAAAGCTCAATATACTGGATAGAGCATTAATAGCAATAGATAAATTGAAAGAATAAAATAAGGTGCGATTCGCACTTTATTTTATTCTTTCACGTCATCTATTGCTATATATATATATATATATATATATATATATATATATATATATATATATATATATATATATATTAGAGTTGGGCGGTTTTGGAATTTTGGTTTCGGTATCGGTTTCGGGGTTTTTCCCCTTAAAACCTCGGTTTACGGTTCGGTTTTTCGGTTTTTTGAAAAACAATTTTTACTATGGAAGCTATTTATTCTCTTGTGTGATGATTAGTTATTATTCAACGTTTAGTTGAATTATGCCACTGTTTCGATAATTTTGTGACTGAATCATTCTCCATGATATGAATCAATCAAAGTTCTGATACCTTTTCTACAGTTAACTCGTTAAAACAGTGACCAAAGATTCATGAAAGATTTCTGAAGAATAAAACTGAGTTTGAATATACATTCTATCTAATTCTTTAACCCATCATAAGCTAAAATATAGGATGAGGAGAATGAGAAACATTTAAACAAAAATCTTTAACATCAAAAGATAGCGTTAGAAAATGATCAGTCACAGAGATATATGAATCATTAGCTCGGTTGGTCCAATAGTCCATTGTCAAGGAAATGGACTTTATGTCTAACAACTGCCGCCGATTTTTCCCATTTAATTGTCGAATTAACAAAAGAAAACATGTTCTCTTGCTTCACTGTGGGAATTGTGGCAGCAATCTAAAAAAGAAACAAAAATATGCAGGTTTAACTAAAGTAATCATATCATTTAACTTGGTGGTTGGGGGGAAGGGGGAGGGGGAGAATCTCCTGTTTAAGTTAACATGCTTGTTTGGTAGTTGGGGATTTCATTTAAAGTTGTTTTTTTTTACTAAAAAGCAGCAAATTGAATGTTGGTATGCTTTGGGAGGTGGGCATTTTTAGTTCCAGAAAAACATATTCATTTACAAACGTTATTAAAGGGGGGACGGTGGGCCCTATAGTCAAAATATATTGGCGGAATTGAAATTTATGACCCGCCCTGAAGGTCATATACTTCTTAAAAATAAATGGACCATTCCTCATTTTTTTAAATCACCCAGCTTAATCCTTATTATGCCACAGAAATTAGTTTCAACAAAAACAAAAAAATAATCAATTTTATAGCGTTTCTGTTTTGCAGACATGAGTTTTCTCCCTTTAATTTTCTATAAATAAATAATTAGCTTGGATGTACTGTTGGATTAATGGGACGCATTTGATCGATTTTGAAGAAAATTAATTTAAGTTGGGAATTAGTTCAAAACAACTTTTTACAACTTATTTTTTCTTAAACTCAAAATGCGTGAGGTGTTAAATTAAATCAGCAATGTTTTTACAATAATTCTATCATGTTCTATTATTTCAACCAGGGCCTACAAAAATACAATGTCATGTTGTCTATCGTATTTCTCTTTTTTTCATTTGAAAATTCAAAATGTTAATGATAAACAAACTGTAAACAAAGATTTCTTCCTACAAGTCAATTAAATGTTTTTATCATATATTTGTTCAATCTGTCCTCTTACTAATATAACATTTTTTGGTAATATTCAATTTTATTCAAATCGGAAAATCTTTTCAACCGTGTTTTCTTGTATATGGTGGCTTACTGTAGTAAAAACACAATACCGAACGGTTACGGTTTAAAAAAAACCCCGATTCGGTATTCGGTATGGAGACGAAACCGAAAAACCGCGGTTTTTCGGTAAAACCGCCCATCTCTAATATATATATATATATATATATATATATATATATATATATATATATATATATATATATATATAAAACTTATTTAAAATTAGCTAACGAATAAAATACCCTATTATAAATGTAAGGCGTAAATAAAAGCCTTAACAGTTTGTATAATATTGTTAACCAACAACAACTATGAGTTATTTGCGTTGCAGAAAACATTGAAGTCGAACTCCGGAGAAGAATACATTTTTATCAGAAATCCTTTTAGACTGAGGCAATGTAATTTTGTGTTTGGGTAACTGTTTCCGTTGAAAGTCGGAAAAACGTGTTTGAAACTGTATTCTTGTCCGGCGAAAATCGATGAAGACAGAACATTTAACAAAGCTATCTTTCAAATGTTAAGAATTGCTTTTCTAAATAATAACGTTGTATAACTATATAAGAAATATCGTAGTGAAATATAGCATTTCAAAACTAATTAACATGAAAAACTCTTTGATATTACGTATCCGGTAAAATTATGAAAAAATACGAGAAGCATTTTAATTAAACATATAAATCAGTTTTATCGTATATTATGTTTCACCATTAATAATTACATAACTACTTTTATAGATTTATGTAAAACAGGAGGGATAGGTAGTCTGTTATTTCTCCAAGTCAAAATCATTGTCGAATTGGGAAAATACGATGAAGTTGATTTTTAAAAAATTAAATTCTACACAAAAAATCACGATTTTTTTAATGAAAAATATAAATAAGTCTTAATGTATTTTTCCGATTATCCATTAATTATGATTTGGCGGAAGGACAAACCGACTTTTACCTTGAAAACTGTAATTCCGAAATTCTGTAATCTCAGCCGTATAGACATGAATTTCAATATTCCTATATCTATTCCGATACGGCAGAGAAATTGAGGGAGTTTTCGTTCTGTATATGAAGGAGAGAACATGTTTAATGTATGAAGAAATAAAGTGTTTGTTAAAATTAATATTATTGTAAAAAGGGAATTATTGTAGCTGGAAATTTTTTGTTTTCAAAATGAAGGAGTTCTACTTAATGGAAGAATTGGAGACGACATTTTTGCATTGCATTTGTTTTTAGTGTTTGCCAATTGTATTATGTTATTCCAGGATATAACTGTAACCAGCAAATCAAAGCGTCGTAAAGTAGGAAAATTAAGCTCAAGGGAGAGATCCATATTTACTCAGGGAAGTCGTAATGGGGTAAATACAATATAACGGTATTAAAAAATGAAACAATAACGGACTGAGCTTGGAACTTTATCCTATGAAATAGATGTACCAATGTTAGATGGTTGTTTTTTTAGTAGTTGTATGCCTCTCAATTAAAGTTACTCTTACGACATGTATGTATGACTTGTTTGAGAGAGTCATATATGCCGGATTTAATGAAGGAAATTATGTAATCGAATGATACTGACTGATAATTTTCGGAACACACACATCAATTATTGGCATAAATTGTGACTATATTGGAATTATAGCGTGAAACATCGAGATTACTTGAAAAAATATTCGCATCTGAAAACGTGGTCTACAAAGGCATTTTGTTTGCTTTTCAAAGATTTAAATGTCTTAAAAATGCTTCTAGAACGTTTTTCAAATGTTATTTTGCTATAAAACGTAGCTCATCGTACACCGTTCTACAACACCTTAATTGTCGCTTCATCAACATCGAAGTAACGACACTACTATTACGAAAAAAAATGAAGGTATTAATAACCTTTCATTTTGTTTTGACTCTTCTTTTTCTGAAGATGGATGTTACTATCCGAAATTAATAAGAAAAAGATAAAGAAAAACATTTAATGATTTTAAATAGAAATATTCGCATCTTAAAACGTGTTTTACAAATATATATATATACATATATATATATATATATATATATATATATATATATATATATATATATATATATTAATGTTTGTATTACAGAAGATAAGAACAACATCGATACAAATCCTAACAAGCCCCTAAAAGGAAAGACAGTGAAACACTAACCTTACCCTCTAATTAAGTCGAACGCTCTCATGACGTCAAGCCGCAGGATAAAGTGTTAAAATTATAACTGTTTATTCGCTATTCAGCGGTTGCCGAGTGTTTCTAGACGTCGGGATTTGAGTTGTAGAATACTTGGAATCCGGGGGTTCGAATCGCCTGACCAGTAATGAATAGTCATATCTCTATGTTGATGAGCCCCGATTATAAAGGACGAAACGTACACGTACATAGATAATAAACAAAACAAATATGAATTATTTGTAGCTCTTAGAAAACCCGTCTAGGTGGGCACTGTAAGAGTAGTATTAACACAGCATGACATCGCTAGCTATAAATGCATCGTTCTTTTCATTAAGTCGAACGCTTTTATGACGTCAAGCCGCCGAAAAAAGTGTTAAAATTATCACTGTTTAATTAGCTATTCAGCGGTGGCCATGGTCTAGATATCGGAATTTGAGTTGTAACATACTCGCAGCCCGGGGTCTCGCATCATGCGACCAGTAGTGAATAGTCATATCTCTATGCTGACGAGCCCCAATTAAAGGACGAAACGTATACGTACATAGATAATAAAGAAAACAAATATTTATTATTTGTAGCTCCTAGAGAACCCGTCTAGGTGGGCACTGTAAGTGTAGTATTACCACAGCATAACGTCGCTAGCTATAAATGCATCGTTCCTTTCATTATGATGTCAAGCCGCTGGATAAAGTGTTAACATTATCACTGTTTATTTAGCTATTCAGCGGTTGACCAGTTGTTCTAGATATCGGAATCCGGGTTTTCGAATCGCATGACCAGTAGTGAATAATCATATCTCTATGTGGATGAGTCCTGATTATAAAAGACATTCATAGATAATAAACATACAAATATTATATATATATATATATATATATATATATATATATATTAACATCATATTTAATTAATACACACATTTTTGGCTACAGATGTACAAGTGTGCATATATGTTTCAGCCTCGACCTTATTCCAACTGGCATAAAGGCAACTGACATAAAGCTTCTTAAAAGACGAATTAATTTCATAACTCTAAATGTTGTCAAAAATGTTTGTTTAAATTAATAAAAAATTAGTTCCTTTATGTATATGTGAGAAGGATTCTGTCGTTTCCTTGTGTGTGTATATATATATATATATATATATATATATTTGTTATTGTTTATTATCTGTGTACGTATACGTTTCGTCCCTTTTCAATCGAGACTCATCAGCATAGAGATATGACTATTCACTACCGGTCGTACGATTCGAAACGCTGGATTACAAGTATTTTTCAACTTAAACCCAACGTCGTTAACCGCGCGGCCAATATTTTAATAGCCGATAAGCAATGATAATTTAACACATTTAAAAGCGGCACGATGTCCAGGCATTCTACTACTATTAAAGAAGGAATGATGCATATAAAGCAAGTGACGTCATGCTGTGTTTGTACTACCATTTAGAGTGCTCTACTTATTTTACGAAGAGCGACAAATATAAAATATTTGTTATTGTTTATTACCGTCTGGTGCCATTATACGAACATTAAGATTTTTTTCTTGCTTATGTAGATTGCACACTGCACAGTAGATACAAGCTCGAACATTGGAAAAATTGATCAGCCTAAAGCAACCACACTGAGGAGTTGTGATACAACGAAGCAGTCTTTTAGTGGATAACTATAAAGTACATATCTATGTATCTATATATTGCTATACTACAGCTAAGTTAATCAACGTTTGTTTCCCTAAGGATTTGTCGTTATATTTCAGTCACACAAAACATATGCTAAAGTATTCGTTAGTTTTAGCATTGGATTATTGTTGAAATTAGTTGTAATTTTCTAAATGAATCACAATGTAAGCCATCTCTTACGAACTTCTATCATTTTCACCCTCTCTTAATATATGTTTATTAAACTTCGTTTGTTATCCTATACTCATTCTATTACTCCTTCTCTCTATCTTTCTGTTTCTGTGTTTTTTATTAGCAATCGGAAAAGTAAATAATAAAAAAAATTCGCATAGTACATTATTAACAAAAGAGGATATCATCGCCGGCAGTAATACTAAGCTGTTTTTGGAAAGAGAGAGAGAGAGAGAGAGAGAGAGAGAGAGAGAAAGAGAGAGAGAAACAAGGAGAGAGAGGGGGGATTTATATAAAGCGAGCAGAAAGAGGCTAATTTTGCGTTTTTTTCTTTTTCTTTTTTTATATTTTACTGATTTTTTAAAGTCACATTTCCTGATTCAAAACTGAACGAGTCCACATTTATTCCTTGTAATTATATATAGATATAAAACGGTTGGAAATCTAAAACACGATGCAGATTTTTTAAATAAATGTATTATTTATTCAAAAGTAAACATTTAACTTAAATATATATATATATATATATATATATATATATATATATATATATATATATATATATATATATATATATACTAACTGGACCCGTAACCCGGCGTTGCCCGGGTGAAAAATAAAAGAACGAATTAAAATTTGTCAAAATCCGAGAGAACGCAAATAGGTTACATCGGACAATATTTGCCCACGAAAAGGATTACTTCATAGTTGAACGAAACTAGAAATTGCCTCAGTGTAGAAGGATATCTCCTTCACTCACCGATTATGGAAAAAGTTACTTGTTTCGAGCCGGGCCGTTAGCCATTTTCTTCGTCCGGCATCCAATTATAGAATTCGTAAATGTTTATTTATGTTGGTTGATTTTTTAACCATAAGTACTCACGCTGTGTCTAACTCTGCTCTTGTGGGGAGTCAAATGTGACTGAAAGTGGACATGTGTAACGAATGTACATTTTCGTTTTGGCACGTCAGATAAATATATATTGTGTAATAAAAAAAATCGAGTTTGCGGGTGTAGGAGTGTTCCTGCCCATCATCTGGTGCCGGTATTTCCCAAGAATATTTCTTTTTGATTAAACACCTGCTCTATCTATGATAATTGACACTTTTAAAATTAAAGAGGCCTACAGAGCACTATTAAAACAATTCTCCCCTGTTATCTTTGTATAGAAATTCCCTTTTTATTGTGAGGAACGAAACAATAGCAAAGAGAAATGAGTATGCCTTCTGAGCACTACTGAAATACATAAATATAATTAAGGGCCTGCAGAGCACTAATAAATCATGTCTGTTCGAAGAGAAATGATGATATTCACAACTGTTAAGAAGAACAAGACGTCACTGTAACGTCGTGTGCGCAGGAATGATTCAGACAAATTACTACATATTACATTGATTTATTTTCAAATTATTACATAGCGTTGAATTTAAAAAATCCCGGCTCAGTTGCCCCTCCCTGTATGTTAAACAATGCATCTTTTCCTGGGTTGATCGGGGCAAAAGCTGTGTTTTCTCCGGTCTCCCCTCGTCACCCATTTCGATGTATGTTTAGGTCATTTTTAAAAAAGAAAAACAAAATAAATCTGAGTAGATTAGGATCGAACCGTAAACCTCTCGGTCATGGACGTTTGTCGATACCCTCCGGATCATGGAAGCGAATATTACATTTCTCGAAAAGTACAGATTGTACAATCCGAAAGAAGTCAACCGAACTTAGTGTCCACTCGTCGCACACTTTCATTCATTTCTATACGAATAAATTCATGTTATTTATCTATTTTTTAGATATTATGCGTTCGAAAGGTGGAGTATTCACAAAATGCCAACTGTAAGACATTGTGTCGAGTATCTTTGGAGCCTTGTCCAGACATACGCATATACACACATGCACACAGTCAAAATATTATAAATACATATACGTATATTGAAGTAATTTTAAAGTCGATTCGCTGAAGAAATTGTAGCCGATATGTTGAATACTAGAACACTATAAGGAAGTATGTTTGTTTAATACATTCTCTAAACACCGGAATGAGTATAACTGTATGTGTGCGTAATGTATTGTATTATGTAGTAACTTAATAGCAGACAAATAGTAAATAATAAGGGTCATATTTTGAAAAAGAAGACGTTGTTTATTAGTTGCAGGTGTCGATGGAGAAGGTGTAAGTAGTAAAGTTATTGTGGTAAAATATTTTCCTACATCTCTATGGGGTATGTTTTCGCGAGAGTAGAAGATAGTGGCCCAAAAGTAACATCTAGTGTTAGCTGGAAAAAATTATACCACATTTACTATAACAAACTCGAGTGAATGTGCGTAATATAGTGGTTTGTCAGGACAACTGACAAGTGGATACTTCACCCCTACAAGTAAACTCTAACTAACTATTAAAAATAACATAGTATTTGAAGATAAAATAAGATCCCCTCGACACGGCTATACGAGGAATGGTGCACCTTCTCTTAGTGATGTAACCTCAAGTAACATCACTGGTTACTTCATCAGACCAGATAAGAGTTTGTCTTAGAATCCAGCAACATTAAAAAAATACTACAATAAAGATAACTGATAACATAATTCCATGAGAGATGCCAGTATACTGAAATCATATGCCCTCAATAGGGGTAAGATGAAAATTCATATACACTAAATGTACAAATGCAAGGAAATTCACAATTCTTTACATTTTTATTGTCATTAATTAAGGGTATGACTACATATCAACCAAACCATTTCATTATCACATCATTACAGTATATATCTCTGTGCATGAGTGGATGAAGTGTGTGAGGTGCGCTGAAGAAAAATTCGTACCAGTAAAATACATAGCCCTGTTGTGCTCGCATACCCTTAATGACAATAAAAGTGTAAAAAATTGTGAATTTCTTTGCTTTTGTACATTTAGTGTATATGAATTTTCATCTTAACCCTATTAAGGGCATATGATTTCAGTATACTGGCATTTATCATGGAATGTCACTACTTTTGTAAAGGCTATGCCTCAATACAATGGTCATTTTAAAGGTTTTTTAAAATTTTCTGGAAAACTAAGGTATATGGTAAACTGAAATTAAAATGCCATCAACTAGACCCTAGAACTTCGATCCCTGTCAAAAATTAGCTGAATCCATCAAATAGTTGATGAGATACAGGGTGGCACATACGTACGTACGTACGTACGTACACACAGATAACATGATTTCATGATTGAACTTTCTGGATCTCTGGGTTGCCTTGACTAATGATGCTGAAATTCTACACACTTATAGAAACTACCAAATTAAAATGTTATGCAAAGTTTTAACTAATTTGGTTTATTGGTTTTTGAGTTATGATTGATCAAAGAAATGAGATTTCCAGCATAGGCCGTTTTTGAAGTCTATTAAGAGATAAAGCGCTCTCGCGCCTCTCTTGAGTAAGTGGTTTATTGGGGAGTGGAGGATTAGTGTTCTTCACTGTTTTATTAAGCTAACGTTTGAGAAGTAGAGGAGAAGATTGAATTAACGCTCGGATATCTATACATCTCATATAAAAATCAAGTGTAATCTTCAAGAAGGAAACGTTTGATTTCTGAGAACTTACCGAAGTAACGTCCGCTGATTCGACATCATATATAATTCAGATTCTTTGTTTCCAATGTTAATTGACGGTGGCCTAGAGGTGGAATACCAGGCTGCAAATTCAAATGTGTCTTTACAACTGGGTTCGAATCTTTCGACCATCAGTAATTATCATCTCTTACACTGAAGATTATGTAAGCATGAAACACACGTGTGTGTAGGTAAAACTAATAAATATTTATATAAACAAATATTGTTATCGCCCCTTTCATAAAAAGGAGTAGGCCTTTAGGAGAATTCATAATAAGCTGTCAATCTATGCGTGATGCGATGTTTCAGCTTTAACTGTTGGACACTATGTGACTAAGCTTACTGTATATGTCCGCCGATTTGACATTACATATAATTTAAATTCTCTTTTTTCAATGTTAATTTATGGTGACCTAGGGGTAGAATACCAGGCTGCAAAGTCAAAGGTAACTTTGTAACTGGATTCGAATCCCTCGAGCGACAGTAATTATCATCTACTAAAACGATAATTACGTAAGCATGAAACACATGTGTCTGTATGGAAAAATAATAAATATTTACATAAATAATATAATATAATATATATATATATATATATATATATATAATATATATATATATATATATATTAGTACTTCATGTATCCACATAAAATATTATAAGGGGATATAATTTTTTATGTATCAGTTTTCAGTATTTACTTCAACAGTGCTCGATACGTAAGTAGAGCTAGGTAGTAAGCAATGAAAATATTAATGGCAATCAAGCTACACAGAGGCTCCCGTGTTTAATCCCCGGGGGGAATTGTCAGGCTAAATGCTAAATGCCTGACGATTCCCCCCGGGGATGAAACACGGGAGCCTCTGTGTAGCTTGATTGCCATATATATTTTCATTGCTTACTATATATATATATATATATATATATATATATATATATATATATATATATATATATATATATATATATATATAAAATGTATGCTTGTTTGAGAAAGAAACGAGAAACTTTGAAATGGCTTATTCATTATTTGTTTTTTGTCTTTTGTTTTTTTTCTGGATTCAACGTGTGCGACCAATCTTTTCTTATTGAAGGTTGTACATGAGAAGTTTCGTGTTTATCGTCGTTGCAAGATTTTCACATCATATTATGAATGGCCCTATCGTGGCCAGTGTAAAATGTTTCGGTACGTCTTAGAAAAATGTCTTCTCTTATCAGTAAAACACCAGACCCGATCACCCTCCCGTCACAGACCACCACCCACACCAACACCACCACCATCTTACTTTCACTCACTATCTTCCACATGGGCTATGCTCTTTTCTTTCACCTTATCCACGCGCCAGCGCACCACTCAACGGTGAGCACTTCCTTAAAATGATGCGTGCGTATTTTTCATAAAGATGCTTCTCGGACATTGTCTACTGGGTATCGATCTTGCTCACGTCCCTTCCCCGACTCAACAACCGAATGGCCACCTGAACGCCCAGCTGGACGAAACCAGTTTGAGGCTATCTCGTTTTCCCGCCAAAATGAATATAATATTTGAGAAAGTATCGTTTTATCACGTTTTCCTGAGAAAATTTACGCGTATTCCGAGGCCTCGGTCAGGGAAAGATACTCGGTACGGTTTTCGGTGACCGTCAAAACTGGAAAAGGGGTGACTTGGTGAGGAGGTATCGATAGTTCTCTCCCTCTCTTTCTCTCTTTTTCTCTCTCTCTCCCTCTCTTTCTCTCTCTTTCTCTCTTTCTCTCGAATATTTTCATTTTATCAAACTAGTCGACATTTGGGGAGTTTTATGAACAAATGCCGCTGCTGGTTAAACATCAGCAAACGTGGTTGTCAACGCCTTAGGCGATCTCCAGCCCGGGGCCAAGCTGTTTTTCTATGGAGCGACATCGATAAACCCAGGATCAATTCTTTGCAATGATAATTTTGAATACGGAAACAAATCCGACAGCGTCTTCACAATTTATTTCATTCGCTGTTCTTTTCAACTTGCGAATCGGAAACGCAGAAAAACAGAGATTTGATATTCGAGGGGGAAGTGACTAAGTTATGCTGCTGGAGGGCAATTGTTGCATTAGTTTCGGGTGAGCTCGAAAATTCTCTTTGGCCGTGAATAGTCTATAATCAATTTTATTCATACCGGGTGGATCAGCATAGCGTTATCTGGTACACTGGGTGGCTATAGTTATAAATATCATCACATTCGTATATACAGAAGAAATTCCATCTTACCTTCACGGATAAAAATCCTTTGTAAACTTATATAACACACACACACAAACACACCCCCCCACACACACGCACACACACACACACACACACACACACATATATATATATATATATATATATATATATATATATATATATATATATATATATATCAAGAGAGACAAAGAGAGAGAGACTACATACAATGTAGTCGTGGGTTCGATTCTTGTTTAAGTCAGACATGCTGATAACGGCTGGATATTCAGAAACACGTGTTAATGGATAACTTTTATATACGTTAATATTTATATATATATATATATATATATATATATATATATATATATTTTATATATATATATATATATATATATATATATATATATATATATATATATATATATATATATATATATAAAATAGAGGAAGTTATACCATGTAACATTAGAATTGTTGATGTAAGTCTTCTTCCTACGCGATTCAAGCCAATCATTTATATGTAGCTTCGAAGACTAAAGAATAGTTTTTTTCAATTCTCAATTTTTATATTAATAAATCACCATCTTTTAACCCATGAGATCGTAAATAAATGCGGAATAGATCTTATTAGTCTGATTGTTCTTATTAAACACGGCTTCAAATCACTTCATACAAATCTCAACACCGGCTAGCAATTCAACGGCTTATAAATCAATAATTAACGGACATTTTTTTCTGATTAGAAATCACACAACACCCTAAAATCTTCTTCCTAAATACATTGTTAGAATACACATGACAAAACCTACCCTACATTTCTGTGTTTGAAACTAAAAGTTAATAAATATAAGTCAGTATTTTTTCACTTTCGTTAGTGACAAATGAGCATTCCGGTTTTCAATATAATTACCGCCGCGTTTTTCGTTTGTATAAACTTGTACAGCGATACATTATAATCAAATAAATTACAAAAGCAACCCGTACAAACATCTTTTCAATTTTATTTACACATTAGCAACTTGGCTCTTTAGTCAGGATCAAAGTGTAGTATCTGTTCCGATGGATACTGCACCCCATAGACCGGTGTCGTCTTGACCTTCGGGGCTTAGTTTACGCCGGTCTATGGGTTTGTCCTGTGCAGTTTTATGAGGACCACCCTCCCAGGCTTTGCCTCCCCTCTTTGAGGAGGAGTAAGTTTATTGCTTACTGCCTGAGGTAGCATTTTTTGTAGGCCAAAGTGCTCACCTTCTCGGGCGCTGGCTTTTCAAATCCCACTTTCCCGATCTTGTGTCACATCTTACCTTGTGGGGGGAAGATAAATAAAATTAGAAACTTTTACTTAAAACCAAAAAGAGTTAAAAAAGAGTTCAATCGTAATGAAAAGGGGAATGTTACAAATTCCTCGTTGCACAAGTGATTTGCGTGGCCCGTCTGCGTTCCTCAATTGCCTATGTCAAATATGTTATTCAAACATAGTGTATCACATGATCGTATATTAATTACATTTTAATCGTGGGTCTGTCAAAAAGTAATATAATAAACTAGCAGATCTACCTGGCGTTAATCAGGGCCATACAAAAACATAATACAAGAGTTTAATAAATGTGTGTAACATATTTATATTAAAACTCTTATCTCTCTACTTATCACAATCCGTTTCTCTATTTTTCTCTCTTTTCCGATTCCCTGTTTGTCTACATTCGGCCCATAACCCTTTTTCACCTCCATCCAGCATGTTTCCCACTCTTATTGTAATGTATTGAACATTATAATAATGTAAGTCATTCACCTGAGCTTTCGGTTTTAACGTCATTGCTCCCGAGCAACACGGAGTTTCTTCCCAACGAACTTCCTCCAAAATATAATGAACTCCATTGTTGTTTTAATTTATTCCTGAGCAACGCCGAGTTTCTCATCGCCCCCTTGATAATATAATGAAACCTATATTTATTTTACTATAGTCCCGGGCAATGCTGACTTTCTTGTCTTCTCCAAGCATATAGTACATTGAAAATGTATTACTGTATTATTGCACACACCTGCTCTATCTAAGATATTGAGCACGTGATCCCGAGAAACGTAAAGTACCTTTTCTGTTATACAATTTTATAACAAAATAAAGTGAAATTTTTTCTCCCTGGCAACGAGGCATTTAAAAAACACTTGCTCTATCTTGGAAAGCTCTAGCTAAGATATTGATGACTCCCGGGCAACGCCGAGTAAATACACTTGCTTTATCTATCATATTGACCACTTCGGATTAACTTATCCCACTTAGAATATATAATATTGTATTATTACTATTATGACTCCTAGGTAACACCGAGTTAACAAAAGACAGAGAAGTTATTTCTCCTGGGCAACGTTGCGTATAAACACACCTGCTCTATCTAAGAATTTGAGCACTTTTGCATGACTATATACCACTACCAAGTGTACAACTGTAATCTTACATTTAATGCTCCCATTAAAAGCGCTACTGGAACTACTCAAATAAAATAAAGGATGCCTTCAGAGCACTACTAAAACCAACCATTCCGACTTTTGTAGTCCGCAGAGAAGCTTAAGAAACGTTAAAGAAAATTCCGAGCGGAAGGAATACATTTAAATTACCGTGTTTTCTTTCCGAATTATGGCTGGAATACTCTTAGGATTGCACTAAGAGATTCGGAAATACTTACATTATCTTCCTCGGGTGATTTTACATAAGAACACACTTTTAGATTTTATGTAGATTCTATAACCTTTTTTTCTATAGGGGACACACAGTTTTATATATATATATCATATACGATTTTAGTACATTATATACAAAAATACCCCATAAAGAACTTATTAAAGAATTAGGTAATACTGTAGATTTAGCTTTTGCAGGAGGAAAAGGTAAATACATAGACTTTGCAAAATCTAAAGCCTTTTGGTGTAAAAATAAAAATGGTAAGACGAGTGTATCCAAAACTGGTCTGATAATGCTTATAAGTCACCTTATAAAAGAGAGTTACTTTCAAATAGGGAATAAATTATTGCTCCAAACAATAGGTATTCCAATGGGTTTGGATCCGTCTCCATTTTGGGCAGATCTATATTTACATAGACTGGAATATATATATATGTCATCACTAATAAAAAATAATATATCTAGAGCGTATAGTTATCATAGATGTAGGCGATATATTGACGACCTTGTTTGCATTAATGATAGCGAAGAGTTTGCAAATACTAAACATTTAATATATCCTAAAGAGTTAAAATTAAACTGTGAACATAAGGGAACACAAGCTACTTTTCTTGATTTGGATATAAAAATTGAAGATAAAATATTTATCTATAAACTGTTTGATAAAAGAAATTCATTCCCTTTTCGTATCGTGCGAATGCCATATAAAAATAGTACTAGCCCTGTGTATATATTTTACGGGAGTATTATGTCTGAATTTCTGAGAATTGCTCGTGTTACCTTAAAATTAGTAGATTTCATGCCCCCAATTTCTGATCTAATAATAAGAATGATTAACCAAGGTGGCGATCAAAATAAAATATTTGGACAATTAAATAAGGCAATTACTCGCCATCCTGATGCTTTTAAATCTTATCAAATTAATCAAAATAAACTGATAGAACAAATCATAGTATATATAAATAGAAATTATATAATATGAATAAACGTATATATAACACATCTGCTAATTATAATAAGAAAAACAAAAAAATTACAGTAGAAAGAAAGAAAGAAATGTTTAAAAAGAAGAAGAAGAAGAAGAAGAAGAAAACCGACAGTTATGAACACTGATTTTAAACACCGGGAGTTGGCAAAGAAGAAGAAGAAAAAGAGAACAAATTAACGGTTAACTTACAGACGCAGATTTGAAACAATGAGAAAAGAAAAAAGTCGACAGTTGTGAACGCAGATTAGAAAAACTATAGTGAACAAGGAAGATTAATATTTATTTGCGGTTGACAACAACGGGGAGATGGACAACAAAGTAGGACGAGGGAGAAAAGGAGGAACTAAAGGTATATATATGTATGTGTGTATGTATATGTATATATGTATATAAATATTTATTTATTTATCTTTTATTTTTTGATGTGTTGATGTTTTTTATATTTATAATATAAAACTAAAAATAATACATTAATCACTTAAATAATAGTGTCATGGATTCGTCCTAACACTTTAAAATGCAGCAACATTTTTGTGAGTAACGGATAAATTTTATTAGACAGACGAACAGCGCAGGTAAAGAAATTTTTTTTTTTTTTGATGTCTTAAATAACTAATATAAGTTAGCAAAACATTTATATGGAACAAAACGTAGATTTAGTATAAGGAACGTTTATGTTTTTGTCTTTTAAGGGAAGTGGGGTCTGATCAACTCTGCTGGGAAGCCATGAAATTAAATACTGTCTTGTTTTTAAATTCCCGAAACAGTTTTTCATGGTAAACAACTGATGATCCCTTAAAATAGTGTTAGAAACTAACTAATATAATAACTGTAAAAAATAAATTGACTTACATGAGTGATTTTCCACTGGAAGACTTGAGACTATAAGTTTTTTTTTTTTTTTTTAAGTTTTTTTTTTATATAGTTTTAATGGTTGAGAAACTTCCGAGACTATATATATATATATATATATATATATATATATATATATATAGAGAGAGAGAGAGAGAGAGAGAGAGAGAGGGAGAGAGATATTGTGAACTATTTTTGTCATATAAAACCTTTCTTCAAACTGTTTATTCTCATAAATTCAACAACTTAATTCTGTGTTTTTTTTTGTGACAGTTCCAAACAAATTTGGTGTAAGGAGATTCATCAATTATATTGGCCGAATTGTACAATTGAGCCTGGCACTTACCTAAAGCGTTACACCATTTGTTAAGACTTCTTTCAAATCCACAATAGTTCAGAGAAGTTTTCAGAACTTGCTGAAAACTTAGAAGTCCAAACGAAGAAAGATTTCCTTCCTTGGCCACCATACACAATTCCATGTCGTCTTCTATAGAAAAACAATCCACGGAACTGATGAAATATCTTACACGGTGATTTGTCTTATTCAAGAGCCTAACATTTTAAATCTGGTCATTATACAAATAAGTAAAAAATTATTTCATGATTCTCTCGTGTATTATAATTATTTAGACGCATATATTGTTGTGTTATACATTTTCAACCCGCCAAAATGACCACAATATTTTCCCGCGTAAAATATTTATACTTTACAAATTGTTGCACTGGTATCATTCAGAATACATTGAAATTATCTACCAACTACTTATATCCATGAACTTACGTTTGAACTTTCGATAACTGAAGCAAACTAGAGTCACCCCCATTTCCTTCTTGAAAAGTTGTAAAATCTTAGTGTTCCAACCTACCGTTATAATTGAACTTTTTTAATCCTCTCATTAGAGCAGTTACCTTTCCTCGTAAATCTTTAAATTTGAATATCTCTTAGCACTTCCGGTAATTACATCCCAGTACTCAAAATTGAGGATACTAATGAAGCATTCTTAACTGCTTTATTTTGTATATTGGCTCGAAACAATTTTATCAATAAAAAACGTTTTATAAGGGTAATATAAGATAGTATAAATGATTTTTAGAAAAGCATATATTTAGTGAACAAAAATAAATTCTGTTGCAAATTTGCAACAAATGGCATAAAATTGTACATGTATAACAAAACACTACAATATATGCGTCTAATTAACGATAATTCACGAGAGAATCATGAACTATTTTTTTACTTATAAGTATAATGACCAGATATAAACTGGAAGGCTCTTGAATAAGGCAGATGATACACCGATGACACTCGCCGGTGACATCGAAAATACTGATTTACTATTTAGCGGGTGTGCTGATGCAACATCATACTAATACCTTCTCATACTTACAAATAAGTTCGTAACAGATAGCAAGAAAGTTGAAGTTTGACCTATTTCTATTGAATATTATATTAAATAGGCATTTTGTTTTAATGTGTGATAATTGAAATAAAAAAGCATTAAATTTTCTAATAATAACATTTGCTTCCGTTGAAATAACATTTTTATTCATTCAATCAATCATTTTATGTGCCTTCGAGATAATAGACAAACTATAGCATTTAAATGAATCATCTAAATATATTTGAGTCGCATTATTTTTTTTTAATTCCTGTTATTGTATTCTTAATCTTTTTTTCTATTATTGTTCCAAATCTTCAAACAGTTTTGTATAAAATTTCAACTTCTACATTCGTTCTGTTTTGATAAACTATCGAAATATGTTTTAATCATATTTTGTCATAATGGTTCAATAAGTAATTTAAAAGCTTCAACAAATAATTGTGCTATTAGTCTTATACGACCATAAAATGTTTTATCTATGACTAATGGAGATTTATTATTTGTCTGTCTCGAAACTATACTATTACTTCTATAACTAATGGAGATTTATAATTTGTCTGTCTGAACTGGAAACTATATTATTACTTCTATTACTAATGGAGATTCGTTATGTGTATGTCTGAAACCGTAACTACATTATTACTTCTATTACTAATACAGATTTATTATGTCTGTCAGAAACCGTAACTATATTATTACTTCTATTACTAATGGAGATTCGTTATGTGTATGTCTGAAACCGTAACTACATTATTACTTCTATTACTAATACAGATTTATTATGTCTGTCAGAAACCGTAACTATATTATTACTTCTATTACTAATAGATATTTGTTATCTGTCTGTCAGAAACCGTAACTATATCATTACTTCTATTACTAATGGAGATTCTTTATCTGTCTGTCTGAAACCATAACTATATTATTACTTCTATTACTAATAGAGATTTGTTATCTGTCTGTCAGAAACCGTAACTATATCATTACTTCTATTACTAAGGGAGATTTGTTATCTGTCTGTCTGAAACCATAACTATATTATTACTTCTATTACTAATAGAGATGTGTGATCTGTCTGTCAGAAAGCGTAACTATATTATTACTTCTATTACTAATGGAGATCCGTTATCTGTCTGTGAGAAACCGTAACTATATTATTACTTCTATTACTAATAGAGATGTGTGATCTGTCTGTCAGAAACCGTAACTATATTATTACTTCTATTACTAATGGAGATTCGTTATCTGTCTGTCTGAAGCCGAAACTATACTATTACTTCTGTTACAAATTACTTACTGATGACAAAACTATACATTAACTATTCCTCAATGCTTAATTTAGCTGAGAATTAGTTTATTATGTTCCATTCTCATGGCACAATAATAACAGGCCAAACTCCCTTCTTTCGCAGAGCACAATATGTTTGTTCGCCATAAAATCATTTTATGAAGCACTACCTCTTTGTTGTTTTGGAGGGGGTAAATTGGAGGGGGTCATGTAATATTTTATCTGTGGAAATGATTCTATCCTCCCATGGATTACTTTCTTCTTGGAGCGGGGTTAGAATAGTATTAGTTCTGCTGCAATGATATCATACTCTCAGGCATTTTACCCTCCTTTTTGTCGCAGTAGTGTAGTATCTGTTTTATTGTCGTGATACAATAATCTCGGCCATAAGACTAGCTCCCGCTTTGAAGGGTAATGTAATATATGTTCGTTCGTCATGATTTCATCCTCCCAAGCATTACCTTCTCTTTTGAGGGAAGAGTATTATATGTTCGGTCGTCATGTATACTAGAAAACTATATGACTAAAATTTATTTGAGTTAATTTTTTATATCATTTTCTACAATAATATAAACTAATGATAAACAAAAAATTCTCCCTTTTATCATTATCTTAAAAAACAGGAAACATTTTGTCTTATTTTCGAGATTTAAAATTTAAAATACAAGACGTCCAGATTACTTTTTTGACATACACTGAATATACTAACGGGTCACCGCTTAAAAAGGTAAAGGTAAAGGTAAAGGTAAAGGTCGCATAGCCTGGACGCGCACATATGCCGACATCGCACACTGCTCACGGCGGTGATTTGTTAAGAATCACCGCGTCTAGGGCACAGCATATGGAAGGCGGAGCCAATCCCTCTCCTTCCGCTTCCTTCCGGTACCCATTTACTGCTGGGAGTTGTATGCCGTGAGTGGGATCGAACCCGGGTCGTCCAGCCCAAAGACAAGTGCTATAACCACTCGTCTACAGGCCCTCCCTAGGGTCACCACTTATCAAGGCATAAATACCACTCAAGGATAAGAGGTAATTTACTCATTGCACTAAACGTTAGCTTATAATTAATGGGGTCAATGCGCAATAAAAAATAATCTAAAGTTATTCCAACCTTTTAATAAACAGTAACCAGTTATTTAAAACGAAAATCCTTTCATCATTATCTTATAAATAAAACCAGGATTTTTTTCCTGGGAACTAATTAGGCATATTGTAAAAGCGAGGAATTGTTTTATTAAAATAAAATGCAAAAGAGCCAATGTTAGAACAGATATAAAAGACAGGATTTTAATACAGCTTTTAAAAGTTGACAAACTTATTTTCATTCGTGCATTTAATTAACCCTGTGCCATAACCAAGTGAAAAACAAAAATGTTATTCTACCATTTAAACAGTTTCGACATGTTTTCAGTTATTTATCGTATAAAGACGCACTAGAGTCAGTCGGACGTTGGTTGTACCTAGTGTACTTAGCCAAAAGAAGAGATAGAACAATATTCCGCACTCTCCTTCGTCCCGTTGCCATATATGGACACACACTAGAAACGAGAGTACCCGATTAAGGATTGTCACCAAGATGAGAAAGAATAAATCAGTGCTGATGAAGAAAGGAGTAGTGGAAGAGAGGGATGAGAAGGAGGAGAAGAAGTGGGAGAAAGAGGGGGTGAAGTATGAAGAAAAGAAACGAAATAATAATAAGAAAAAGAAGAAGAAGAACAACCACAACAAGAGAAGAAGTTGAAAAAGAGGAAGACGAAAATGAAGAAGAAGAAAGAACGAACGAACTGGAGAAGAAGAAGAAGAAGAAGAAGAAGAAGAAGAAGGAACGTACGAACTGGAGGAGGAAAAGAAGACGAAGAAGATGAACTGTAGGAAAAGAAGTAAGTAAGTAAGAAAAATAAGAACAAGAACAAGAAGAAGAAGAAGATGAAGAAGTGAAGAAGAAGTAAGACGTAGGAGAAGAAGAAGACAGAAGAGGAGGGGAGAGGGGAAATTAAGAAGAAGAAAGAGGAGAGAAAGGAGGAGAAGAAGACGAAAAAGAAGGAAGAGAGGAAGAAGAATAAAATAATAATAAGAAGAAATAAGAAGGAGAGGAAGACAATGACGACAAGGAGCAGGGCGAGGAGAAGAGAAGAAAATGAATAAGGAGAATGAGGAAAATAAGAAGAAGAAGAAGAAGAAGAAGAAGAAGAAGAAGAAGAGGGTGGCGGCGGCGATGCTGGAGTAATTATAATAATAATAATAATAATAATAATAATAATAATAATAATAATAATAATAATAAGAAGAAGAAGAAGAAGAAGAAGAAGAAGAAGAAGAATTATAATTATAATAATGATAATAATAATCAATAAATAACGGCTGTTGCGAAAACTCAAAATGATTTGCAATGGGGATCGAAAGAAGTGGCCGAGTTAGAAGTGAAGAAGAAGAAGAAGAAGAAGAAGAAGTCCCCAGGAAAGTGGGGGCAGGGAGGGAGTACGAGAGAAACTCGTGATTAGCCGTTTATTTTCCGCTATCAGGGCCGGCCGGTCAGTTCATCCGAGCTGGCTATCGTAAAGGCTTCACAATTGTTTACTCGCAATGGGCACTGACTCGCCTTTAACCGATAGCGAATGCTTGTTACCGCTTTTTTATTAAATATATATTTCGCCATTTCCATCAGTCACTAAGTCCTCGACCACGTGATATCGAATGGTAAAGAGAGGTGTACCTCTTTTCGCAATGCCATCTTCACTCTTATCACTCCATTGGTGGTGTCTTGTTTTTTTTGTTGTCCGTCCCCACACCTTTACCGCCCGGCGACAGTCGACATTCCTCACCTCGGAGACGCTTTTACACCTTCCCCCCTACTTTTGTCAGTTCACGTCTATTACTTAGGTTTTTTCATCTTTCATCTCTTCCCATGTTTTAATTCTATCGTTTCTTTGGTCCGCCAGATTACGTTGGCTAACGTGTGTAAGCAACGAAAAGAAAGGCTTTCTTGTTGTTTCCTTTCTTGCTGTATTATTGCTCTTTTGTTTTTTTTTAACATGCATCTAATCATCTCTATAATATACTCACTCTGTTGGTCGGTCTTTCTTGGTTAAGTGGGAAATAGAGTCCAAACATGTCTATAAGTAACACTAGGCCAGGGGCGGGCAACCTCCGGCCCGCGGGCCACATCCGGCCCGCGAAAACTTAGCGTCCGGCCCGCCACCCTGCTAGGCTTTATTATTGCAATCCGGGCCGCGGACCTCCCAGTCAAACTCATATCATTTTATGACATACACGTAAAAGTAGGTTTCGATTAAGATATACAGTGGGATGACAATATTTAAATATCAGCGAGCGATGATGCATGTATATTACATTTTTCTTTAACTATTAATTACAAATCCCTGTCCTGAGATAAAACTAGAGAAAGAGAGAGACAAAGAGGAAACGAGAGACGAGGAAAAGGCATGAAACATAGAACCTATGTGAAATGTGTCAAAACGAATGCAGGATCAACTTGCTACTTCCCCCGTCATTATTTTTTATGATTCCAAAATGGCTCTTCGTCGGCGCCTTTTATAACATTACATACAGAAGTCTCCCGAGAAAAAATATCAGATTTGTAGTGTGTTCAATGCAATTTTTGTACAATTTATTCATGTAAACAAAATATAGTAATTCTGAGATTTCGTTTTTCACTCCGGCCCGCGATCTCCTTTCAAAAGTCTCATCTGACCCTCACTCTGAAAAGGTTGCTCGCCCCTGCACTAGACGTTCATATTTTAAAGACTATTTTTTTAAAGCGTCAGATCATGTCTATAAGTCGGCCTGTCACGCTAAATTTAAAATAACACTTTTAAATACGTCATAAATATTTGTAACAGGCTCCGTCCGTCTAAGTTTAAAAACATATTTTAAAGCGTCCGAAAATGTCTATAAGAGAGCTTGTCGTAATCTACGTAAGCAGATGGTCATTGCGATCGAAAGTAACGTCATATACTTTTTTATAAGCGAGACACGCCGAAAAGTCAAAAATAAAAAATAAAAAGTGAACCCATACAAAATTGCATTTCAAAAAGAAAAGAAAAGAAAATGAACGATCGTTTTTCATTTTCTTTTCTGTATCTTGTAACTAAACTTTATCTACTGTTAATTAAAAAAAAACAATAATTATTTTAATACGAATAGTGATGTTCGGTAATGTTGTTGCGTTAAACTGAATAAACATAAACGTTATTTCATAGATTTTAAAGATTATTTCTCAAACTAATTTATTTTTTGATTGTAAACAATCTGAAAACAAATTTCATAAAAAATTAAAACAAAAACATGCAAAGTCAAGCAATGACGATTTTACATTTAAAAAATTACACTAATAACCTATTTCTTGTGTATAATTGTTTGTTACGATGTATGTTTTTAAACAGAATACAATCAAATTCTCCAACTATGAATTTAGGGAACAAACAAAACCTAATAAAATAAACGGTTATATTGAAGCGGTTTACTTCCAAAGTGACTACCAAATATTATCGACTAGTGATGACTGGTTTTCCAAGCAGTGACAAAGAAGATTAATTCACCGTATTAATTTATTGGAGGATTTTATATTAATTTTTATTTTTTAACTAATTATTTGTTAAGTCCTTTAAAAAAAATGTTCTGGTTAATTTTTAATTTTGTAAATAATTAGTAACAAACAATACAATCAAAAAGTGTTTACTAAAAATTATTATTGTTATCATGATTTTGGGGTACTTTTGGAGTAAAGGAAAAGTATGTTTTACTTTGTAAGGAAATGAATAAAATAGTCAAACAGTGATTATTAAAAAAAAAATTCGTAAAAATCAGATAACAAATTAAAACGGTTGATTAATTTAACGGGTCACTGTTTCGCTAATCAGACAAAACAAATCGACACAATTTAGCAGACATTGTGAGAGAACACCGCTTAAATATAACTGTTTAAAATGAAATCAGACTAAATGATTAACATGAGTAACATTAAAATGAAAATAAACGACAAGTTCAGATATTTCAAAGTCTCCTTAGGCGACGGCTAGCATTTACAATATAGTACATAGAACATTTATACAGATAGGTCTAAATATATTAATTAAGTTGGGCCAGCAGCCACTAGCGTTTTTAATAAAAACTAAGGTGCTTGTATAATAAAAAGCCGAAAAAAAGTTTTTTTTTTGTCTTTTAGTGTTGGAGAGGTAAATAAGGGGCAGGTAACTCTTACCACGAATTTAAAGCAAGATTTTCCAGTAATCAAAACTGATGGCTTTAATTGGTGTTGCACATGTGGCTACTGTGCAAGAGGAATGTCGATTAGACATAAAAGGGTTAGGGTTAGGGTTTAGGTTAGGGTTAGGGTTTAGGGTTAGGGTTTAGGGTTAGGGTTTAGGGTTAGGGTTAGAAAAATATTGTTCGAAAGCTAGAGCTGTTGTGAAGAGTTACCTGCCCCTTATTTACCTCTCCAACACTAAAAGACAAAAAATACTTGTTTTCAGCTTTTTATTATACAAGCACCACAACTAATGCTATCCAACACCAACAAAAAACTGTTTTTAATATTTACAGACACATTATCTATGATAATAGCTCTAGGCGAAAGAAGATTTAAATACTCTTACATCTTTGATATACTGAAAGAATATCATAAATTATATTAAGTACTGGAGGAAGTAATCTTGGCTTGTATACCACGCCATGTTTGTTTTAAAAGAACATGAAAATTAGCCCCTAATGCCCTTAACACGATTATGAATAGTATCAAAATACGACATACAAGTTTTAAAAGGAAAACCAAAGAATATATAATATTAAAATTGCAAGCAATACGTAACACATTTCCTCAAAACAAATTATAAAACCATCAACTTATAGTCGGAACAGAAAACATAAACATGATAACCGATCGAGAGGAAGACACAGTATTAACATGTAATCGTATTGGCCATATAAGATTGACCAACATACATCTGCCTGAAGAGAAGATGAACATCGGCGTGACAGTTGCAATCACGGACTAACAATTAAATGTATATCAATAAAATAAAAAATATATGCACATATGCGCAGCAAATATTACACAATAAATCCATTCATCATCTTCTATATTAATATATAGAAGATGATAAATGGGATAGCGTGTGTGTTTGTGTGTTACGCTTACATCAAAAGCTCTGCGCATGCGTGCTGCACCTATATTTTGAAAAGCACTCAAGTCACCTAATTTTCGTAATATTCTCGAATATTTCTCTTTGGCGCAACGGTTAGTAACGTAGAATTTTGACGTTGGGTTTTGACGTCGGCCCAACTGGTTTTTAGTTCGATCCCTACCAACCTCTAAGATTTTTTTTCGACATCGAAGGGGGATGGATGTAGAGAGGGGACGACAGGGAAGACACATAATACGATAGCGCGTGTATTATTTTGTGTGTCACGCTTACATCAAAAGCAACGACCTTCCGAATCTTTGTATGCTACTCATGAATTGCAGCCAAAGTTAATTCAATCTAAAATAAAGTAAGGTATAAGTTAGGAACAAGATAATTAGTATTGAAAACATCGTTTCGTGTAATTTACACGGGTCTCGCTAGTAAATATTTATACATTATTAGAAAATATAACTGTTTACAACTTATATATTTTCTTAAACAACTAATTTGTACCAACATATTTAAGTTAAAATGAAATCCCGTATTAACAGAATAGAATTTAGTCAGAAACAAATACTAATTCACCTCTTTAGTATCTTGTTACAAAGCAAAGTATTTGAAAAACTCTCTTCATAAGTATGGTCAACTGATATCTGCAAATCAGCAAAAAGAATGAAACTAAAAGATGAATAGAATCTAAAGAATTCATTTCTAGAAAAAATCTTAAATAAACGAGGGATTGATCTGTGAAAATTTAAAGTTTGAAATTCTTTACAATGGTAAAAAAAAATGCAAAATCAATTCAGGTGTACCTTGCATATCATCGGATATCCATTCCTGTTAAATATAAAACGGACTAAATTTCAAAAAAACAAATTATGACGTTGGGGATCTCCACAGTGAATGGATGGGATTTAGTTGATTGTCGAGTTGGTCTAGTGAATTTACGCCGAGGGGGCACCAGAGTAGCCAATTCATCAGAGCACAATCCATTGAAGTATTTGTAAAACAAGCACAAGGATGCTACATTGCGGCGATGGGACAGGGACTGGAGCTTGGTTGACAGTGAGGGACCTATTAGGTTGGCGACTCTTTTTTGGGACCTTTCCTCATTCTTTTTTCTTCTTCGACCCTTTTCTTTATTTCGTATTTATTGATTGATTTATTGATTTCTTCTTTAATTTTTCTGGTTTGCTTTCTTATTTTCTTTCTTCACTTTTCTTTCTTTTTCCTTATTTACTGTGCTCTCTTTGATTTTATTTGTTATTGCTATTTTCGTTTTTATTCCTATTCCCTTGTCCTTTTTTCGCTTCTTTTCTTCTATGCCTTTTTCTGATTTTTCTCCGTGTTCTTTATTTCTTAGTTGTTTCTGTATTTCTTTCTTTCTTTTTCTTATTGTGATTTTCTTTTCTTTTTCTCTTTTTTATTTCTATCTTGTTTCTGTATTTCTTTCTTTCTTTTTCTTATTGTGATTTTCTTTTCTTTTTCTCTTTTTTATTTCTATCTTGTTTCTGTATTTCTTTCTTTCTTTTTCTTATTGTGATTTTCTTTTCTTTCCTCTTTTTTTATTTCTATCTTGTTTCTGTATTTCTTTCTTTCTTTTTCTTATTGTGATTTTCTTTTCTTTTTCTCTTTTTTTATTTCTAACTTGTTTCTGCATTTCTTTTTCTTTTTTCTTATTGTGATTTTCTTTCCTTTCCTCTTTTTTTATTTCTATCTTGTTTCTGCATTTCTTTCTTTCGTTTTCTTATTGTGATTTTCTTTCCTTTCCTCTTTTTTATTTCTAACTTGTTTCTGTATTTCTTTCTTTCTTTTTCTTATTGTGATTTTCTTTCCTTTCCTCTTTTTTATTTCTAACTTGTTTCTGTATTTCTTTCTTTCTTTTTCTTATTGTGATTTTCTTTTCTTTCCTCTTTTTATTTCTAACTTGTTTCTGTATTTCTTTTTCTTTTTTTCTTATTGTGATTTTCTTTCTTTTTTACTTTCTACTTTATTTCTTTCTGATTTGTTTTCTTTCCCTTTCGCTTTTTTAAAAATTTCTAACTCATTTCTGTATTTCTTAATTGTTTCGTTATTTATTTGTCCTTTACTTATTGTTATTTTCTTTCTTTATTATTCCCTTATCTTTATTTTTGTTTCTTTTTGTTTATTTCTCTTTCTGTCTGATTTTGAATATTTTTCTTTCTTTCTTTCCTTCAATTTTCTTTATTGTGAGTTTTATTCTTTCTTCTATCGTTTCTTTATTTCTTACTTATTTAATTCTTTCTCTTTCTTTCTGATTCTTTAGTGACTTATTTCTTCTTTTTATTTTATTTTTTAATTTTTTATTTTGATCAATACAGATTTTTTTTTACTTTCTCTTGTTTACCTTCTATTTTCTCCTTTTCGCTCTTATTTTTTCTTCCTACATTCATTTATTCATTCATGGGTCCTGAGTATGACCTTAAAAGACATTCAGGGCCTCTATTCGGGAGCTGTGGGGAATGTGGAGTTGTTCCTTGGTTGCGATTGCTCTCAGGTCGTCTCTGGCCCAGAGTGGTAGTACCTGTAAGGGCCCACTCTATGGGTCAAATAGAACCTACTGGCGCTATAAAATCAGGCTGTCTGAAGTTATTGACTTCCTGACTCAAAATGAACCAAACATTGATGTTTTATTGCTTTTTTTTCTCAATCATGTTCTGCAAAATCTAAAACAAAAACAATTTCCCTTCCTCTCCTCTTTTCCCCTCTTATTTCCCACCTTTCATGCAACCAAACACCATGATATAATACTTAAATATATAAAGAACTTGAAGCATTAAAGCCCTCACCAAAATGACCGGATTCAGCATTAAAAACCCGAAAATGGTTGATATGTCGTAAAACAAAACAACCAAACCAAAGACCATGATTAAACATTTGAAGATATAAACACCTTGAAGCAGAAAAAAACTTCACCAGAATGAGCAGATTCGGCATTAAATAACCCGAAAAGGGTTGATATGCCGTAAAACAAAAAAACAGACCAACCAAACACATTCATTCATTTATTCATTCATTCATTTTCTACCTCTTTCGACGTTTTGTTCTTTTTCTTTTTCTTTTACTTTAAGTTAATTTGAAAAAAAGTTTTCATATTCTTATCTACGTGGCCACTTTTCATTCACACCTCCGTCCGCTACACGCTCGTATATCCCCTTTCCCAATGGAAATATCTCCAGCACCCCTTTCTTCCGATTGTTTCAACCTCCTCATAACTTTTCTTTCTTCTACAACGCCACCCTTACTGTCCAGATATCATTATGGTAGGAGAGCCGTAATCCGTTGGCCATTTTTCATTATTTCACCGTAGATTGGCACCCTCCCCTTCAAAAAACGGCGACCTTATCGGGCGCGTTTTCTTGGGCGCCATCAACGGCCAAACCACGTTGTTTAGACGAGATAACGAGCGGCCGCCGCGTGTCCGCGTTCGATCTCAACTTTCGGTGCAATTCGAGCACTAATGTCAATATCAGCAATAACCACTTCCACCAACGCGGAAGGCGGGAAAAGCAGAATACATTAGATACGAAGCCATTACCACAGCCTCTATCAGGTACACATCTATCTAAGCCTTATATAGTGTAGACGTATTTTTAGTGTTTGATTAAATGTGTCCGCTGGAGATTTTACGAGACTCTTGAAGAATGTTATATACGAACATTTGTACTTTCCGGTGAATAGAAAAAAGAAGGAAATGAAATATCCGTTTTTTTCTACTTCTTTCACGCGTGTAAAATACATTTTGTGATAGTATTGAAAAAATGTGATATGCACAGCTTTTCTCTTTCTATTGCATTATATTATAGCAGAATATTGTCTATGATATAGAATGACACAATCTTTAAAAAGAGACGCGTGATAAGTAGATATCAAAATTCAAAACGTCTGTTGTGAATGACCTGAACATTATACATAAATATTGCATATATATATATATATATATATATATATATATATATATATATATATATATATATATACATATACGTATATATATACATATATATATATATATATATATATATATATATATATATATATATATATATATATAGAGAGAGAGAGAGAGAGAGAGAGAGAGAGAGAAATATATATATATATATATATATATATATATATATATATATATATATATATATAAGGTAGAATGAAAAGTCACACTTGGAAGCGTTGATGAAATGGCAATAATAAAGAGAATATTTTGAAAAAAATATTTTGAAAACCTTGACAACGCATTTATTTATGTTTTTTTAAAATAAATTTTTTATTTACTTTAAAAACTTGAGCACTTTCGGTGATATACACCCTTGTCAAAAGTATAAGCATATTTTCTCCTCTTCTTTTTTTGTTTAATCCTTATTGATTGAGACACAAAAAAAGTTTTCAAAATATTCTCTTTACTATATATATATATATATATATATATATATATATATATATATATATATATATATATATATAATGGTAATAATCCAGGTAAAAAAATATCCACAGGGTGGTAATCCAGAGAATTTTAACCGGGTTTATAAAAAGTGCTCAATATCAAAATAGAGCTTTATATATGATAATTTTATTTACACAGACATGTACAAAATCTGCGACACTGGCATGTCGATGTTATCGATCTGCCAGTGTCGCAGATTTTGTACATGTCTGTGTAAATAAAATTATCATATATATATATATATATATATATATATATATATGTATATATATATAGAGAGAGATAAATAGATAGATAGATACATATATATACATACATATATATATATATATATATATATATATATATATATAAGTAATAATGATTAATATTCACTTTAAAAATATTATAACTTTAACCGGTCGCAGGACTCGAAACTCAGGAAAACAAATTCCGACGCCTTAATCGACCACTACTAACTACCTGATAAATCAGCGAGAGTTTTAAAGCTGTTATATGCAGTTGTCGTCAACAGTGTCCAACTACTGAAGGAACAAGCTAAAATGACGGCGGTGTTATACTACTCACTACAGTGCCAAGCCTAGATTGGGGGCGACAACTAATATATACTATATGATATATTGTATATATATATTGCTATATATATATATATATATATATATAAATATATATATATATATATATATATATATATATATATATATATATATATATATATAAGTATAAACATATATTTATGACAATTAAGATACACAGAGACGTCTGCGTTTCATATCGTAGGAAATCGTCAGGCTAAGTGCACAGAAAATGTCTGTTTTTAACTTTGTAAATACTAAGTCGGCAAGTATTAACAGCAAGCGGGTAAGAGTGATCAACAACAACAACAACTCGTGTTGGATCTCGCAATACAGGATGAATACGAACATGTGGATTCCTGTGGTACTACCACGAGTAAAATAAAAACAACATCAAATGAAAATTGTTATAAGTGGTAAGCTAGAAAATGTATATTCGATTATGCTAAATAACTGCGTTTCCAGAAAGGTGACTTCGCCTGAGTGAAAAAGTAGAATATTTTATATTTCATACATTACCACTCGTTTCTACTTTTTTGCTCTTATACTTATTTTTTCCCATTGTAAATATTTCAGAAATAATAACAGAACAAAAATTATTATACGAAAACAATGTTTTATAAAAAATGTGAACCTTTTTACTTTTATACATAAAGTGTTAACGAGGCGGGACACAATCAGACTTTCAAGAAAATCTTACTTATATTTTACTGTGTCCACGGGGAGGGGGGTAACCCATCCTACGGTTAATACCAGTACGAATAAAACAAAAGTCTTGGTTTGAAAATGGCATTATGTCGAAATAATAGCTTTTATGATAAATAAATTCATCTATTGAAAAATATGCACTGTATTTAGTTTTCAAATTTCTAAAAAAATATCATACGACACAAAGTTTTATAAAACTGTGACGATCTTTCTCTATTTAAATAATAATCCTTTACTTATTAAGTCTTTTTGATAATAAAGACAGAATATTTAATCTCACGTATTGTATTTTGATAAACTATCCACGCTTTTCCTTTTTTATTCTACGCACATTATAATATAGATAAACGAATAAATCAATATTATATCTACGTATTTTTGTCAACCTGTGTGGCTGTTCATCACTTCAAAAGTACTTGACATTTTTGCACCAGTAAATTAAAATTTAATCAGCTTTGAGATGTCGCGTGTACTATAATGGATAAAGTTAAACATAAACTGATCTAAAATTATTCCGTAGAATGGCACCAATTGTGTTTTATTCACGACCCCCCCCCCCTAAAAAGAGTATTGCATTACACGACTACTGTGATAGAGCAATATGTATAGAGAGCAACATGGGTGGAAAGTTGGGCGGCAAGATGTTTGTTTAATTGTTTTAATTTTTGCATGACGTCATGGTCGGAGAAACAGTGAGAAGAAAGGGAATTCCAAAAGTAAGCGGCCCGACGGGCCAGTTATCTTTGGAATTCTTTCGGTGTTTATGGTGAAGTGGTAGGATTTTGTTGCTAGTCAGTGAGTCGGAGGTATTTTATTTGAGTGGGTACATCCTCAGTAAGTTCATTGGAGCATATTTCGTTTGAGTACTTGTAAAACAGGGACGAGGATGCAACACGACAACGCGGGACTTATTAGCTTAGAAATTTTTTTGCAACCTGTTGCTGCCAGTGAGCGTCACTGATAATTACCCCTGGAAGAACTTTCCGTGAGGAAATAATACAAATGAACAATATTAGTCTCTAAAATTATTTAATAAATCGTATCAAATTTTGTATAAAGATCCCCTAAGATGTTCGAAGCAATACTCTTGAAGAATATTATTTACCATGGTAAAATTAAGGTCCGATTGCCCTCCATGGATGCTTGACTAATAATTGCCCATTTTGATGATTTTGCTGGAGAAAAATAAAATCATCCAAGCTTGTGTTTTTTCATGTATTAGATCCCCGTCTTATAAAGAGTTTATTTCTAAAAAATAGAATTAATATATTTATATACACGTTCTTCTTCTTCTTCTTCTTCTTCTTCTTCTTCTTTTGTGTGAATCAGATAATTCTAGTGTGCCATTAGTTTTTCCGATGTTTTTCTAGTTAGACATCTTTCTGGAAAGACATCGGGTACGTACGGAGAGGACCACAAGAAGGTTGCCAACATTGTTAAGTGAAAGTGGTACTGTGGAACCGACTGGATTCGAACTTGGAACACCCATGTCTTTACTCCGTGTCTTTATCCACTTAAGCACCGTCACTTCCCAATATACACGTTAATGTGACAAAGAATATAAAATTACAATAATTTGAGTAAAGAAAGGCGGTCAGTTTAGAATTATTGTTGCCACAATGTTAAAAACAAAAGATAAAGACAATGATCACCGGGAAAACTACTGGATGGTTATTTGCCGTCTCGAGTCATATCAATGGCCGAACTCGGATTGATCGCACACATACGGCCGTTTCCCTTGAAGGCGTAAGCGTTATGTTCTGAACATGATATACGTATGTGAGATTTCAATAGATATTCATCCGTTGTGCAATCGGTGACCTTAGAACGAGCCCAAGTGTGTGAGGTCGACGAGTTCATTTCGGATTATGACATCGTAAAAAAAAACGACTCAGTAACCTTTAAAAGAGTCAGGTGCACAAGGCCAGAAGAAGAAGGCACTCGGAGTGCAAAGTCATAAATTAAAACGGCAGTTTTAAACTAAGGCAGAAAGTGCGCTTACGTAGCAGAGATCCAGTTGGGAGGATATAGAGAAAAACTTGTCGTGAGTCAGCCTCGAAGAGAGGTACCCCCACCACGACCGAACTGCAGTAAACAACTTGTGTGGAACAACAAGCCTTCTCTAGATTCCGGGAGCATACTGCTACAGAACGTATTGTCGTGTTTCCCTCTAGGTTGCAAGGTAAATCACTCTGCCGGGTTTTGGTGAATATAACCTAGAGTCGACAATCAACCGCCGTCAAGTTAAAGAAAGAGGTTTCTTCGTAAGACAAGGGAAAGAACAATAATGCCAAAGGACTTTTGCTAACAAAAAATATTTACTTATATCTATATATGTGTATACCCAACTTACATTAGCTGGTGGTAAAAAATAAAGAAACAGTGTTTCTCGAGCACGTTCTTGTGTCTATCGTTGTGTTTTGTTTGATGCTACCGGGTCCCCTGAGAGAACAGGTATCACAACATATATGTGTGTGTGTGCGTAATCCAGGTTGTTACAAAATTTAATAGTTAAATAATAGTAAATAGTTTGTATGTAATACACAAGTAATCAATAGTCTAAAGAATAACGCAACTTATTTAGCTCTGAGGGGGCCATAGAGACAGGACCTTGTAAAGTTGACGTTACGCCTAATATCATTATTATGACTACACACGCACATACACACAAACACACGCCCCCCCCACACACATATATATATATATATATATATATATATATATATATATATACATATATATATAAGTATACATTTTTAGTTTCTACGGATTTACATTTACAGAAACTAATACAATACATGTACGATATATATATATATATATATATATGTATATATATATATATATATATATATATATATATATATATATATATATATATATATATATATATATATATATATATATATGGGGTAAGGTACACGATAATTCATGAAAATGAAATGTCGTAGTGGACAAAATGTGTGAAAAATGACAAACGGAAAACAAGTTAAAGTGCAGGAGAAAAACAAAAACAAGGTATATATATATATATATATATATATATATATGTACATATATATGGGGTTCTTTAATCAGTCTTGACAAAAGAGACTGTGAGAGTCGGAGACTATTAATGTTGACGATAAGGATGATGAAGATACCGATTGAGAACGAATTTGGATAGGCTTAATGAGTTTCTCTCCCTATTATTCCCCCCCCCCATGCCCCATTTCGACTCCAGTAGCAGATGAACCTCTGAGAAGGGAGATCAAAACAAAAATGCTTGGATCGATAACTGATATAATTTATCTGAAAGAGCGATAAGCACTAACACTGCCCAACCGATTGCCTACGATGTTTATCGTGAGATAATAGCGAATGTTTTACTCACCGAATAACGATTCTATTGATTACCTCTGGCAACTTCCCTTTTACGCCGTAACTTCATACCGCGCAAGGTTATGATTAGGATACACAGGGCACCCACATGGGGCTGATGCAAGCGTTCCGAAACATCTGATTCGAAGTATCATGTAAAAAGTCAGAATTTTTCATAAGACTCAATGGACAAAAATTAGGGTAATACGACAGGTCGATCGATCCTTGAACGCTGGTAACGTAATGGTTACTATCAATGGTGTTCGACATGATGGCGCAAAATATTTCCCTAAAATTCTCATAAAGAAACTCTTGTAGAATTTTCTTGTCAAAAACTAACCACGCTAACCTAAACAAATGCAAGTTGTAATAGAAAAAGATGTATTACTAAATAAAGAGGATGGAATCTATTCATGTCATTCAGTATTTGCATAAAATGCCCCATCCCTTATATTTCTACCTTAATATAAACATGCATAGATTGTTGTCAATCTTTCCGCAATGCGTTCCACAGCGGCATTTGTTCTACCGAACGCCCGAAGCCTCTTTATCCGAACCTACGCATTTATAGATACGAATCTCAAAATTATTCTAAGCGTGTGCGCGTACGGTGCATTACTCGCGGAGTTATTTTGTAATTGTAAAAACGCATGTTTCTATGAGTGTTAGAACTCTTCTACAAAATATATACTTTTAGGTGAGCAACCGATTTTAAAGTTTGAAAATTAGAGCGTTCAAATGTTATACCGGCTATCAGCGAAAGATTTAACGCTGTCAAAACTTTTCTCGTTATGGAAATAAAAATGTGTAAAAATCATTTAATAAAAACAATTTCAATTAGCATATTCGTTTCATTCTTAATAAATCAAATCTAAATGAATTAATATTATAAATAGTGAGACAAAAACACTTCAACAGACAAAATGGAGTTTAAATATACCGTGTTTGGACAATTGAAAAAATATCGATTGTTTTTCTTTCATCATTAAAGTTTTTGATCACTTCTGGAGGTAGACACACCCCTGATTTCCTTCAACCTTCTTTTGTTCCCGACTAGGTGTGTCCAAATAGGTTTTTGGGGCTTTCCTGGCCTTTTGGCTGAGATCGATGGATGCTGCACACCATGGACCAGTATTGTCTTGGCCTCCGGGGCTTGATTTATGCCGGTCTGTGGGGCTGTCCTGTGCAGTTCTGGGAGGTCCATCCTTTCAGAAGGAGTTAGTTTATTGCTAATCGCCTGAGTCGTCCCTACCGGGGAATGCCGACGGGGCTGCCCAGGCAATTTTTAAAGGTAAAAGTGCTCTTCCTCTAGGATGCTGACTTATCAAATCCCACTTTCCGACCTTGTGTCACATCTTACCTTGTTGGAGGAAGATAAATAAATAGGCTTTGGGGCTTCTTCTAATTCTTTTCCATTGTCTCAGAGTCCATTCTGTCGCTCTATATGCCATCTTTCTTTTTTATTATTCAGGAGACGTACCATGGTTTCATTGATACGGATTCTTCTTCTTTCGTGTGAATCAGATGATTCTGTTGGCATTAGTTTCTCCGATGTTTTTAGTTAGAAATCTTTCTGGAAAGACAT
Organism: Sepiola atlantica; assembly: GCA_963556195.1. NCBI lineage: Eukaryota > Metazoa > Mollusca > Cephalopoda > Sepiida > Sepiolidae > Sepiola > Sepiola atlantica. Next base: position 1,964,946 of record OY744524.1, read on the forward strand.
CGGGTACTTACGGGAAGGACCACGAGAAGGTTGCCAACACCCCTAAGTGAAAATAGTACTGTGGAACCGACTGAATTCGAACTTGGAACACCCGTGTCTTCATTCCGTGTCGGTATGCACTTAACCGCCGTCGCCTCCCATATGTCCGCCTGTCGTCTGTATATCTCGAAAGGTCGCCTACCTATCTATGTTTTGTAATTCGTAGGCAATGAAGTTGTTTCGCTGTACGTAGGTGTCCTAGTCCCGCCTGCTTGAGGTCATCACGTAGTGTGCGCGGCAGATTTGTGCAGTGTCGTCCTAGTCGCGGTTGGTAGGTTGCGAACCAGTAACGGCAAAGTCTAGTGCCCTCTGTGCGAAAGTGTCAGGGTCCATTCAGGTGGAAGTAGACTATGAATAGACACCGGGTCAACAAATCAATACAATTCCAGAATATTCAATCTTTGCTGCAATCAGGTCTGATGATTAACAAGAATTACAGAGTTTTCCATTTACGGTTGACTAATAACTTTTTTCAACATCCTGAGGAAGTCTTACAAATAAAGACGAAACGTTGATGAATACATAAAAAAACATCTTTTGGTTTTTCCTTTTTAATTTCCCATATATATATATATATATATATATATATATATATATATATATATATATATACACATTGTCAATTTCCACATAGACGACCCGTGATCCTAAGGGTTTCGGATCGTCTATGTTGTTGTTTTTTAATAGGTGACGTAATTGTTGTGTAACTTCAATTTTTTTATTTGCAATATGTTCGATTGTTTAAATAAAAACAGAAAACGTAAATCTACAACCAATGTGTTTTAATCATAGCCGTTACCTTTCGCATAGTCGAACCAGTCTATATGATAAAATTTAAGCGGATAATAATTCAACGGATTGGAAAACTGAGAGTCTAAAAAAATTAGCTAATGCTTATTTGATCAGGGATCGTGTCCTGTAAATCTAAAAAAAAACAAGCGTTCCTTTCTATAAATTCTAAAAATCATGTGAAAAAGTGATTCCATAATATTGAGAAGAACATATATCTTTAAGATGAGCGAGTTTGGATCTACATAGTGTTTGAAACTTACGTAACAAACGGGCGAAAATATTATTGCAAACTGAAGCAGGTGAGGCCGACGAACATTAATTTCTAATGTAACTGTTGTGAAGTTGTCCCACAGTAAATAATAAATAAAGGAAGTCAAGTCGAGGGTTGGTTTAACAAGTGTATTAACAAAGTAAGAAAGTGCCTAGCACCCGGCTAGACAGTTACAAGACTGTGCTTTGTCTTCTGTGTCGCTGTTGACTCGCACTATTTATAGTGACAACCGGTGTAGTTTCTCCTGTGTAAGAACGGCCGGTGTAACAGTAACCATGACAAACGAAAACGCTATTTAAAACGTATGCATGACAGATTGACGGACATTTCCTGTTGAAGCTTACTTTTGAAAGACCAATATAAATCCAATGATATTTCAAAATAAAGAGAGACAGACTACGAAACATATACATACATGTTGTATATAAGTGATTGTGTACAGATTAAGAAACGGAAATAGCTCTTTCTAAAAATGTGTGTATCTATCTAAAGTAGTCTTTTTACAACATATAATGTTCTCTGTTTTTTTTAAATATTAGTTGGTACATTCTCTTCTAGGATACTATCCAATGTTGGAAAATGCGATCATCATATATTCTCCCTTTTTTTCTAAATAATAGATAATATATTGTTTAACACTAGTGTACAATTTTCTGGAATTCCCTGTAAGGAGATCTATATCTGTATATATTTGAAAAGAAACCATAAACCGCTATGCATGTTATATTTAGTTTAGAAACAATCAGGGTAAAAAATCGGTTGTGTATGCACTTTTCTACTTAATACCGAGTTTCTGTAAGAGGTAAAGTAGATGTGGCATAGCCTGGACGCGCACAAGTGTCGTTGCCGACATCGCACACTACCCATGGCCGTAGCGGCGGTTATTTGTTAAGAATCACTGTGACTAGCGCACAGCATATGGAAGGCGGAGCCCATCCCTCTCCTTCCCCTGCCTTGAACCTTTAGTCAGGTACCTATTTACTGCTGGGTGGACAGAGGGAGTTTTCAGACCCGAAAATCCGCATGCCGTGAGTGGGATCGAACCCGGGTCGTCCAGCCCGGGTCGTTCAGCCCAAAGACAAGTACTATAACCACTCGTCCACAGGCCCTCCCTGTAAGAGGTACGAAACCCTTATTTAAAATTTAAACCACTGGAAAATAAGATATAGAAATGCAGATTGTGAAATGTCTCAAAAATATCAATTATATTTGAACAAAAAATCGTTTCTTAATCTATTCTTAAAATGACATTTATGGCGGAAAATTGAGATAATATCTGCGAGAATAACACTAGGTTGATCAAGTTGGATCGAGATAGTTTTGGCTTCCTTTATCTCTTGTAAGCGAACCTTTTCAGTCTGATAAACTTAGGAAATTAAAATATAAAGCAATTAAAAATTTCAGACGAAAAGTTTAAATAACGACTATCCTTTAACAAGTACACATTGAAATATCATATTTAATTCAGAAAAACACATTTTTGTATATATAAAAAGAATACAATCATCTACCTTCAATAGTTAACCATATAACGAGATAAATTAAAATATAAAGCAATTAACAATTTCAGACGAAAAGTTTAAATAACGACTATCCTTTAACAAGTACACATTGAAATATCATATTTAATTCAGAAAAAAGCATTTGTGTATATATAAAGAGAATACAATTATCTACCTTCAATAGTTAACCATATAACGAGATAAATTAAAATATAAAGCAATTAACAATTTCAGACGAAAAGTTTAAATAACGACTATCCTTTAACATATACACATTGAAATATCATATTTAATTCAGAAAAACACATTTGTTGTATATATAATGAGAATACAATCATCTACCTTCAATATTTAACCATATAACGAGATAAATAAAACGCCGAATAAGTATTAACTCATCAAATACAGATTTTTCAATTAGCAGTTTATATAATATAGCTATAAAAACAGCACCTACAAATAAAACGAAATAAAATTATCTAAGATAAACACAAAATGGTCTAAAAGAAGTAGTATATTATATTGTTCACACCCTCATTAAACAAAATGGTCTATAAGAAGTAGTATATTATATGGTTCACACTTCATTAAATGAAATGGTCTAAAAGAAGTAGTATATGATATGGTTCACACCCTCATTAAACAAAATAGTCTAAAAGAAGTAGTATATTATATGGTTCACACCCTCATTAAATCAAAATGGTCTAAAAGAAATAGTATATCATATGGTTCACACCCTCATTAAACAAAATGGTCGAAAAGAATAGTATATTATATGGTTCACACCCTCATTAAATGAAATGGTCTAAAAGAAATAGTATATCATATGGTTCACACCCTCAGTAAACAAAATGGTCGAAAAGAAGTAGTATATTATATGGTTCACACCCTCATTAAATGAAATGGTCTAAAAGAAGTAGTATATTATATGGTTCACACCCTCATTAAACAAAATGGTCAAAAAGAAATAGTATATCATATGGTTCACACCCTTATTAAACAAAATGGTCAACAAAAAGTAGTATATCATATGGTTCACACCCTCATTAAACAAAATGGTCTAAAAGAAGTAGTATATTATATGGTTCACACCCTCATTAAATGAAATGGTCTAAAAGAAATAGTATATCATATGGTTCACACCCTCATTAAACAAAATGGTCAAAAAGAAATAGTATATTATATGGTTTACATCCTCATTAAACAAAATGGTCTAAAAGAAGTAGTATATTATATGGTTCACACCCTCATTAAACAAAATGGTCAAAAAGAAATAGTATATTATATGGTTCACACCCTCATTAAACAAAATGGTCTAAAAGAAGTAGTATATTATATGGTTCACACCCTCATTAAACAAAATGGTCAAAAAGAAATAGTATATTATATGGTTCACACCCTCATTAAACAAAATGGTCCAAAAAGTTGTATATTATATGGTTCACACCCTCATTAAACAAAATGGTCCAAAAACGTTGTATATTATATGGTTCAAACCCTCATTAAACAAAATGGTAAAAAATAACAAATAAAAATTAAACATTTGCAATTACTATAGCAACACGCTGTTATCCACAATTCATGGTTTTATTGTTTTAAGTATTTTGTCTATTTTTCATGTAACAATAGACTCATATATGTTATGAAATCATCCTAGGGCGGGTATAATTCAGGTACATTATAAAAAAGAAAAGTACACATTAGGTTTAGTAAGGTTATATAAAAAAGCATTTTACTTTTTAATATTACCGTAATAAATATTTACCCGACATCCATATTTACATCCACTAATTATATGGTTCTCATCCTTTTCTTATTCTCGCCCTGTTGGCGAGGCAACGAATTCGCTAACTGCAAACACATGCAAAGGGATAACTCCCACTCCGAAAACGGGGTCACCAGTTCGTTGTTTGTGGCGACCCGTGATGCATCAGGACGGGATCCTGGTGGCTGAGTCATTCTTCTACTTCGGCCCTTAATTCAGCTAAACAGGAGGTCGGAAAAGCCCGATCTGATCAATCGGCTTGCCCCTTTAATGCCCTAGTATCTATAATTTCATCCTCAACTGTATTATTCAATCTGATTCTTTTTAAAATGAAAACCTTGCTTCTTCTTTTTTATCCCCCTCTCCATATAGATACTAGAACGTGGTGGCTGAGGGTCAATCGTGTTGAAACAAAAAAACTTACCAATGCCAAGAAATAATCTTTTAAAAGAGTAATGTGTTTTAAGAGTAATGTTTTCTATGAGCAATTCATACGTGGAGCAATGTATTCCGGGAGTAGTGTCACAGGAGGGTTCTTCGTTCACTTATTTTTACGTAATGATATTACATATTCTGACATGTTCCTTTTACAAGTAATGTTTTCTGGGAGCAATGCATTCCGAGAGCAACATGGTTTGAGATCAATATATTCTAGGAATATAAGTAATCATACTACCTATATAATTATATTTGACAACTTTATTTGGCATTAAATCACCCATAGATGGTTGATATGTCGTAAAACAAACCAAAAGAAACCTTTTCTTATTCATCCTCTGTTTAAGCATCTTTAAAATCTTGGTGACTCTCTGTGATTTTATTTGCGATATCTATTCCTGTTCAAATAAGCATTTTTAAAAAAATAGTTGGATATTTGTTATTACTCTTTTATTAAATACTTGTTCAGCTAAATCATTTTGTAAATACACGTTTTTAGTAATTAGTTTATTTCGAAAACCTTTTTCAATTATAATTCTTCAAATCATTAACGTTATTGAAATGAAGTGCGCCATGTTCGACTTTTACGGAAACTGCGATTTTTAATGGCAATTCCAATTAATATATTAAAAACTCATAAAACATTTCCATAAATATATTCATATAAAAACATTCCTATAAAAATATGTCAAAAGATATAAAAAAAAACCAATTATTTATTGCTTTACATAGTGCATTACTGATATTTAAAAAAAATTGTATACCGTAAAATATAATGTTTTCTAAGTCAGAAGTTTTTCGGTGTTTATATCCGGTTTGGTGTCATGTAATGTAGCGCTATTGAGGCCTTTTGGCAGAAATAACTGTATGACAAGATGCTAGTCTGTTGCCAGTTTGTATCCCCCCACTCCCCACTACAACAAGATGTGACACAAGGCCGAAAGGAGAGGGGGAATTGCTCCAACGAAGAGGCACCCTATTTCAATACAAAAATAACCGCAAATGGACTTGAATAAGTATTCGGCGTTCAAATCAAGGAAATAGGCTATTACTATGGGAGTATATTTCATCGGTGGCCCCTGTTGACTGCGCACACTGTATCGTTTCTCTCTTTATTTTGTATTACTGTTTAAAGGGCATCCATAACAACATTTGTAATGAGTGTTAATTTTTTACATCACATCCGACAACGTTCGATATTTAAATTGTTGAATCCTCTCAATTACTATTTACGTTATCGTTGATTATAAACACCAATAATTTGGGTCTGGACATTTGATTCCTTGTTCTTCTTTTTAATATAAGAAAATTTATTTCCTACACTATGTTATGCATTAAGCTGCTATTTTTGTTAATGCTAATATAAAACATACTATCGGAAATAAATGTTCAAATATAAACAAAAATGAATAAAAAATATATATATAAAAACGTTAATCGTATTTCGCTAGAGATTTGCCGCAAAACCTCGGGATGACTTTTTGCCGAAGTTCGGCTTTCTACGGAAGTATGATTCAATAGTCAAGTGCTCCTTTGAATTCTGTACTAGTTTCATTTTTAACGTTTTTTCTTTTACTTATCTGAACCCCAAACAGGGCACTATGTCACTAAGACATATGGGGCTACTGTGAACAAGGATAATCCTATATAGAGAGTTGTGCAGCGAGATTCGTGTTCACATCACATTTAGATGTCTGCATATTGGTACGGTCAGGGAAACATGAAGCAGGAAGGGAATTCCAAAGGCCAAGCAGTACGTGGAAAGAAGCTATTAGAGTAAAAATCTCTCCGACATCTGGGGACACCAACAGTGAAGGGTGGGATCTTGCTGACTGACTGGTTGATCGGGTATATTTACGTAGCGGGAGAACCAATGCAGCACATTCGTTCGGGCACATTCTATTAAAGTACTTGTGAAACAAGCACATGGACATTACGGCCATGGGACAGACGCTTGAGCATGCTTGATTGTGAGGGGCCTATTAGATTGGAGACTAATTTTTTTACCCTTTCCAAGAAGGAGAAGTTATTGTTTGTTGCAGCAGTCCAGATGTGTCAATAATACTCTATGCAGTTTTATTCTTTGTTTATGTCTAGCTCCGCGAACTAAATAATTCATTTGTTTATTGACAACAACATACACAAAAAATAGCTTCATATCTTACAGACTATTATCTGTATATGTCATAAAATATTACCAAATATTACACGACTAAAGCATTCTATTGATTGACCAACACTCGTGATTCATCAGGAATAAAAAGTTGCAAGACCTCTTGAACACACTGTATTTGTAGTATTAAGTTTGAGTGAGAAAAGGTGAATATACGCAATGTTTGCGTTTCTGTATATTACAGTCCTAAGGCTACAATTTCCTATCGAGAAATTAATTGCGGTTGCCTTCTGGCTTTCGGCAACTTCCTTCTTCTTTCATTGATAGGAAAATGCGACGTTTCCCGCCACCCCTTTAGAAAACGGCGTCAATATCTTTCCTTCTTAACTCCATCGGTTGCTTACCGGCGGTCCTTATTGCATGGCGCTAAGCTACGAAAACATCTACAAAGCATTAGGCTCTATCAAGTGGATTTATCGACAAACATTAAGCTAAATCAGTCACGATTTAATACAAGAAGCTGCAAAACTGATCCGCCATGTTGATAGAAAAGAAAGAGAAGAAAAGTCGAATTGATATTTAAGTTTTAGGTTTTATTTCTTATTCTATTTATTTATTTCTACAGTTTACCCTATCTTAACTGAATTGAAATGGTTTGCACATTTTATTTGTTGAAAAAAAACGAATGCAGTTGATTTTCATATGAATGTTCAATAAAGGAAAAACCTTTATCAAACTTCGGATTCTCATATAACTGAAGATAGACTGAATGATTGATTAATATTTACATAGTTAAATGTGATTATCACGTGTAGTAAATTATATATATATATATATATATATATAAATATATATATATATATATATAAATATATATATAGGATCAAATATAAACCAAAGTGAAAACTTTTAGTAGATGGAACCTATTGTGAAGAGGATTAGCTCAATATACGAGATAGAGCAATTGTAGAGATAGAAGAAAAAAGAGTGATAAATATGCGACGATTGTCCAAATTTATTTCAAATTTCAATTGTTCAATGCAAGGTGTATTCAGTAATAAACTAGTGTGTATTATTCTTTCCTTAAGCCAAGGCTTTTCAAAGATCGAAATCTTATTATCAGAGGAGAAATACAGATGGATAAGTTGGCTTTCGAAAAAGCCAAAGTTCAAATATTTGAAAAATATGAAAATTATTATTAAAGGAATTTTTGTTAAAAAACGCAGTGAGTGAAAAGAAAAATTCCGTGAAAAATATATGCAGATTGTCCGGGTGGTAAATTTCCGTTGAAAAGAAGTCAAATGAATTGTAGAATGTGAAGAAAACTCTTTACGTGGGAGCAGTGTGGAGAAAGTGCTCAAAATATAGGTGAGTCCAGACGCACTTATAATTTTCATATTTTTCAAATATTTGAACTTTGGTTTTTTCGAAAGCCAACTTATCCATCTGTATTTCTCCTCTGATGATAAGATTTCGATCTTTGAAAAGCCTTGGCTTAAGGAAAGAATAATAAACACTAGTTTATTACTGAATACACCTTGCATTGAACAATTGAAATTTGAAATAAATTTGGACAATCGTCGCATATTTATCACTCTTTTTTCTTCTATCTCTCTCTCTCTCTCTCTCTCTCTCTCTATATATATATATATATATATATATATATATATATATACTAGCAGGAACACTCGGTGTTACCCTGGAGTGAATGAGAAACAATGTTTATTCCTTTCTCTTACACTTGTGTAGTATAAACACAGCATGACGTCACTAGCTTTAAATGCATCGTTCCTTCCTCAAAAAAGTAGAACGCTCTGGACGTTATAGCCGCCGATAACGTGTTAACATTATCACAGTTTATTCGCTATTTAAAATTGGCCGTCTGGTTAAGGCGTCGGATTTGAGTTGTAAAATACTCGTAATCCGGGGGTTCGAATCGCATGACCGGTAGTGAATAGTCATATCTCTATGCTGATGAGTCCCGGTTTAAGAACGAAACGTATACGGGCATAGATAATAAACAATAAAAAATATTATATATATATATATATATATATATATATATATATATATATATATATATATGGGAGAGAGAGAAAGTGAGAGAGAGGGGGAGAGGAAAAAAGAGAGAAAGAAAGAACCGCCGACTGTCGTCTAGATGGCCGAGTTTCCATACCGGCTTCCTACACTTGCTTGTGTATTCACAGTTAAGAGCTGTAATACAGCGAATCAATTTATACGTGGATTCCAATCTCTCTTTCTCTATCCTTCTCTCTCTCTCTCTCTCTCTCTCTCTCTCTCTCTATGTATATACATCTCTCTCTCTCTCTCTATATATATATATATATATATACATATATATATATATATATAATATACGCAGAGACAGAGAGAGAGAGAAAGACAGACAGACAGACAGAGACGGAGACAGACACAGAAACAGAGCTCATCTATATAAAGCTGTGTTTGATATGATATTGGATGGTGTTTTTCTCGCATAAGAATATGCAATGAAAAATTCGAAATACCTATTCGAAATAATGGTGTTATTAAGAAATGAATAATTTAAAACAGACAGAGTCACATTTATTCTGAAATGAAATACTTCAACCAAAGTTAACTTATTATTCATTTAATGATGCGCTTTTATAACTTTTCGTAGATATACAACAGCGGAAACATTGTTTTAATATAATTAACCAAATTAATTGAGGTGACCAACATTTGCAACGTTTTAATTTCTAAAATGAGTTCGTCTTTATTTTTCTTTTGCTATTACACTATGATGTAAATCATGGTTTATACAGTGACATGTATGTTTCCCTATCCTATTGTATCAATCATATTTCATGTATGTTTCCCTATTGTATCAATCATATTTCATGTATGTTTCCCTATTGTATCAAGCATATTTCATGTATGTTTCCCTATTGTATCAAGCATCTTTTATGTATGTTTCCCTATTGTATCAAGCGTCTTTCATGTATGTTTCCCTATTGTATCAATCATATTTCATGTATGTTTCCCTATTGTATCAAGCATATTTCATGTATGTTTCCCTAGTTTATCAAGCATATTTTATGTATGTTTCCCTATTGTATCAATCATCTTTCATGTATGTTTTCCTATTGTATCAAGCATATTTTATGTATGTTTCCCTATTGTATCAAGCATATTTTATGTATGTTTCCCTATTGTATCAATCATATTTCATGTATGTTTCCCTATTGTATCAAGCATATTTCATGTATGTTTCCCTATTGTATCAAGCATCTTTTATGTATGTTTCCCTATTGTATCAAGCGTCTTTCATGTATGTTTCCCTATTGTATCAATCATATTTCATGTATGTTTCCCTATTGTATCAAGCATATTTCATGTATGTTTCCCTAGTTTATCAAGCATATTTTATGTATGTTTCCCTATTGTATCAATCATCTTTCATGTATGTTTTCCTATTGTATCAAGCATATTTTATGTATGTTTCCCTATTGTATCAAGCATATTTTATGTATGTTTCCCTATTGTATCACTCATCTTTTCACCCCCCTGGTGTCATTCGCAAATGCAACACAGAATATTCATGCATAATGTTATATTAATCACCACATCATACCCACACAATAACAGATGGCAGCCCAGAATTGGCCTATTACCAAAGATGGCATTGTCAAAACTATATACATGAAAACGCAAAAGGCGGAATACCTAATTACAGGATGGAGCCCTCTCAGTAATCGCATGCTGGAAGCTTTTGAGGTAAGTTAGATGCGAATTCGAATGAACGTATAAAATGTAGGTCATACTACAAGTTGTTTAGACTTTTTCTCTGTCTTTGTACTCGATGTATGTTCCTCAATTAAAACTATGTATTTAGCTACAAAACCTCCGTGTTAATTATTTATAAATAACGAAGATCTGACTACAGAAAGCTACGTGACAAATCGTCACTAGAGACCCGTCCACTAAAGAAGAAGTCTTCATACAATCTTATCATCATCGTCACATTCTTAGAAAACGGAGACGGTATCCAAATATGCAAAACTGTTAAATAGTAGGTGGGTACGTTTGCTAGTACTGATCTCATGATTTGTATTCGCGAATAACGTTGACACATACACGGGGTCATCGGGTCAGTGAATGCATTAAATATCATCTCGACCCTGCCGTGTACTTGGTAAGAGCGGTAGGTAGCCGGCTTGGAAGTTTCTGACGCGAATACATGTAGAAAATATCTGAACATGACGCCGGTCTGTGGGTTTGTCCTGTGCAGTTCTAGGAGGTCCACCCTCACAGGCTTTTACTTCTCACCCTTTGAGAAGGGGTTAGTTTATTGGTAATCGCTTGAGGCGCTCCTACCGTGGAATTTTGACGGGCGCTGACTTTAAATGTCTTAAAGACCCCCCGACCCCCACCTTTCCGCCTTCCACAAGGGGCGGTATGCCTCAGGTGTTGTGCATTCCGATGGATGTAATTTTCATTTAATATAGAAATGCTTCCGAGGATTGCACCAGCCTGAATAAATTATTACACCTTGAGAAGGGGTTAGTTTATTGCTAATCGTTTGAGGCGCACCTACCGGGGAATGCCGACGGAGCTGCCCAGATATTTTTTGTAGGCCAGCGTGTTCTCCCTTCTCAAGGGCGCTGGCTTTTCAAATTCCACTTTCCCGACCTTGTGTTACATCTTACCGCTGTGGGAGGAAAGTAAATAACATTTTCATATAACTAAATTTGTATCGTGAGACTAAATACTTAATTATCAACTGACTTTTCAGCTAGAAGCAGTGGAAAATCTATTCTTTTCTCAATCAGAGGAAGAGAAAGAGATCACGTTTTTCCTTACATTAAAAACACACCTGCGTAATGTTGTCCTCGTAAGAATCAAGCAAACAGATACCAAATATCTTTTTTTTAACATAGTTCACCCCAAACAAGACAGGCCGCCACTGTAGACGTAAGAGGCTACTGAGGAAAAAAGAAAAGGGGAGAAGGTTGGGGGTCAACCTAAATTGGGATCTGCGCAGCGAGATGTCTGTTTATATTAGTTTAAACTTTCTGCATGTCAGTACTGTCGGGGAAACAAGGGACAGGGAGGGAGTTCCAGAGGTCAGCAGTACGAGGAAAGAAACTATTTGAGTAGAAAGCTCGCCGGCATCTGGGGACCTCCACAGTGAATGAATGAGATTTAGTTGATTGTCGACTAAATACTAGTGAATTTACGTCGAGGGGGCACCAGAGTAGCCAATTCATCGGAGCATAATCCATTGAAGTATTTGTAAAACAAGCACAAGGATGCTATATTGCGGCGATGGGACAGGGACTGGAGCTTGGTTGACAGTGAGAGACTTATTAGGTTGGCGACTCTTTTTTGGACCCTGTAAAGGAGGAGGAGACTAGCAGATGATGCACCAGCCCAGATGTGACAACAATACTCCATGCAATTCCTAATTTTTACTACTGCGCTACATTTTGAAGTGCTTGACCAGATATTAGAACTGAGTGCGGAGACACACTTGACTCTGTTCTGATTTCAAAGGCCAACACGCACCAGATCAAAACAGGGCGAGACACAAACTCGTCCTCTTCGGTCAGTCTGCAACGGATTTCGTTACTTAACACGTTGCGAGGTGCGACAAGCATTTCTACCGGATACTTGTTCCATCAAAGATAACAACTGTCACTATTTACAATACATAAATATGTAAATAGAACAACAACCATGTGTATAATTATGCTTTAAGTGAAACAGAAGGAAACACCAACCAAGGATGGTCGGCAGATATTCAGATCTTTATCAGTAGTGCACATCAGGAAATGTACAAAACAACATTTCAAAATTTGTTCGTATGAAAGAAATCTTCATTTAAGAATTTTGTTATATACTTAACGTTAATAACTTCTTCGATCGGACCTTATGTTACATAAAATCAAGCTTAATGTATGGGCACCCGGGGGGGGGGGCTAGCACCAGTATTGTGTACCCGTAAAAATTGTATAAATCGGACCCGTCAGCATTCCCAGATTAACTACCGGAGATAAATCAACCGTCTTATAATGAACGAGAAAAAATGGAAGTCGTCTTCAAAATGAGGAGGTTATGCCTGGGATGATGGCCTCCTGAGCGCCGGGCAGAACCAGTATACTCACCATATTCAAATCATAATACGAGTCTTAAAAGGCAAGATACTTATATAATACTTATCACGTGTCTATTTATAAAAATGCTATATTTGTCTATTACAGCGTAATTGTTCCATTATAACAAATGTTATACAAAGAAGAGAAATTTACGTGTGATTTATATTCCAAATTAAAATTTTCACTTATGAAAAAGAACGAAATAAAACAAACTTTCTTTTTCGTTCGTAATATAATTATAAAAGCAAGTTTTCAATTTGTGCGGATAACTTTGAAAATTCGCGTATTTCTAAAGTAATTGACACAATCCAAACGCAATTTATATATAGTTTCCTTTATTTTCCAATAATATTTTCCAATTATGTTTTAAATTTTATATACATTGTTTAAAACATAGTTCACCCCACACAATTCAGGCCGCCACTGTAGACGTAAGGGGCTACTGAGAAAAAGGGTGAAAGTTTTTTGGGGGGTGTAAAACAAAATTGGGAGCTGCGCAGCGAGATGTCTGTTTACATTAGTTTTAAATTTATGCATGTTAGTACCGTGAGGAAAACGGGGAGGAGGGAGGGAATTCCAGAGTCCAGCAGCACGAGGAAAGAAGCTTTTGAAGTAGACAGCTCTTTGGCATCTGGAAACTTCCACAGTGAATGAATGGGTTGTGGCAGATTGTCGGGTTGGTGTAGTAAATTTGTGTCGTGGGGGCATCAGAGCAGGAAGCTCATTGGCGCACACTCCATTGAAGTACTTGTAAAACAGGCACAAGCAAGCAACATTTCGGAGATGGGACAGGGGCTGGAACTTGATGGATAGTGAAGGACCTATTAAGTTGGCGAATCTTTTTTGGACCTTGTCTAAGAGGGGAGACTAGTGGATCAAGCACCAGCCAAGATGTGACAACAATACTCCATGTATGATATATATTTCGCAAACTAATGACAATATGTAAATGAGTTACTTAATTCTATAATCATTTCAAGACGCATTCAAATTGACTTGAATCTTGTTTAATAATGAACATTCGTCTTTCAATGTATTAAAACGCAAACATATTTGATGCATACACTTATACTTAATATATAAAACTAAATGTTTGTGTTATGTTTGTGTGTTTCCTATAGAAAGAAGGTTAGGGAATCGACATAAAATTTGATATGTCTTCCCAAATCGAAAAGTGTACGTCTAAGGGAGCTATGAGGGTATAAATCCTTAACACTTCAAATATATTCTATTTTCATGAAATTTTAATTATATGTATAGACATTTAAGGGGAATACAATTGAAGTGGTCCAGAATCTCTTAGTGCACTCGTAATCTAAAGGAGATATGGGGGGCCTAACCTTCTTTAAAACTTAAAATATATCTTATTTTTATAAAATTTGTATCATATGTATTAAATTCTCCGTGGAAGACAATCGAAATGGTATTAAATCTCTAAGTTAGCATTTATGTGCCGAATATCTACGTGCCCCGATCTTTTAATGACCCATGGGTACAGAACCCACTTAAAATATTTAATGCGTCCATCAGATTTTCATGAAGTATTAACCGTATTAATAAGAGACTAATCCAATGAGTTTTTCTATCATTTCAGCTTCTTCCGACTATATTAAATGGGAGGAGAGGTGAGTAAAACAAAGAAAGTAAAATGATGTCATAGTACAAAATTGCATCGGACAACGTCGAGTCTTCCTGCTGGTTCTTATTAATTGAAGTTTTAACAATCACATTTACGAATAACAATAATATAGATAACTACTTTTTTCATGGGAAAACCTGTCTTGTACGATTAAAGGAATCTTCTTATTCTTTCGTGTGAATCATATGATTCTGGTGTTGGCATAAGTTTCCCTGATGTATTTTCTAGTTAGTAATCTTTCTGGGAAGACAGGGTGTACTTACGGAAGGTTGCCAACATCCCTAAGTGACAGTGGAACTGTGGTACCGACTGGATTCGAACTTGGAACATCCAGTCCGTGTCGATACCCACTTAACCACCGTCACCTCCCATTTAAGGAACCGTGTTTCATATATTAGTGTGGCCTTTTAAATAAGGAAATGAAACAATTTTACTTTCTAATTTTTTTAAATTCTGTATCTACGTTTCGGTTTTGTAACCGGAAATTTCCGAAATTGTATTTTTCAAGCCTTAGCTTATAATTCAAAATTATATTTCCATTAATTTTAACTAAACTATTAAGGATTAGAAGATTTTCCAATATACTACGACGTCATCCCGTCCAAAAAAGCGTAGTTAATACCTGAAAGAAAGGCATTGTGATGAACGAACCTATACTAAATATCGAAATGAAATAAAAGTGTAATTCTTCGGAGGGTAGTACTATGACGAAT
Organism: Sepiola atlantica; assembly: GCA_963556195.1. Lineage (NCBI taxonomy): Eukaryota > Metazoa > Mollusca > Cephalopoda > Sepiida > Sepiolidae > Sepiola > Sepiola atlantica. The sequence goes on from OY744524.1 coordinate 1,980,358, forward strand.
AACTAAGTACTAGGCTATTTCTATAAAATAAAGGGTAATGCTTAAGCGGATTCTTTCATGACTACATAACAGATCGTACACTGCTCTACTAAAGGAGAAGGTAGTACCTGAGAGGATGGTTGCATAACTACAGAATTAACACTATACTACACTTCCCTCCCGAGAAAAAGAGCAGGTAATGCCTGGGAGAATAGTATCATTAAATCATAACATATAATACACTACCCAGTCAGAGAGTAAGTGAATAACAGTTTTACATATGTTTCTAAAAATGTTGGAAAAGAAAACAAGCACATGTTTGCAATTGTTCAAAAGCTTTAAAATCATAGAAAATTAGCTAAATTATTTTAGTATTTAGCCTTTATTAATTGAATATCATTTTAAAAATAGCCATCTTCTAATAAGAACAGAGCACTATTACTCTAGTCCGAATGTAGATAAGGTATGCATTTACGTGCTTCCCAGTGAGGAAGATTTTGCCCAAGGTTGGTAGGGAAGAAGAACCAGATCCATTGCACTGTTAAATAAAAAATATTCAAACACAGATTCTCTTACATTCCTCGATAGCTACGCCTCATGCTACTGACAATAAACTAACCTCTATGAAGGGAGAAGGCACTGCCTAGGAGAGTGCACTTTCTAGTAATTAAACAATCTATATCCTATCTCAACAAGGCGCATTCGGATTGTCTAAAATACAGTACTTACTTTGGCAGAAACATTTAAAATCGAACCTCGTTTAGTATGAGAAACAATTATTCTAAATTGTGGTGAACATTTAAACATTAACCAAGCTAGTAATTGTATGTGATTACAAACCTCATTGGTTACATATGTGAATACATGTTTCATTGCGACTTTTTTCAAAGTCTAGTATTATTTGGCCATTACTTGACTTTGTATAAAGTCGAAGTTGAAATATATATGCACATATGTTGTCAATACTGTTTGCATAAATAAATAACATTTATACTATACTCCAGCTCTACCTGTTATTGAGCATTATCTTATAGACACTAGAGATTCATTGGATCAACACATAGGAAACAACAACCATACAACAACTATAAAAAGCAGCTATAACGATGCGGACAATGATTGGTGTAGTATATATCATGTCAATCACGAAATACTAACATTGGAACGTGTATGAACCTGAACTTGTCTAGAAAAGAAAATGCTCTTCAATAAACCGTTAGTTATTGAATAACGCAGAACAGTTTGAGATACAATAAAATGGTGGGAACAAATACATCAAAGCATAGTTTACAACAGATGTTGCACAGGGTGACCCAAATTAAACGCACCTCACCCATTGAATCTTTACTAAAATCCACAATCCTTTCTACAATGCAACCATATTTGGTACAAATAAACTTAAGTCTATTGCTGACTTGGTCACTATGATTTAGTTATGAATGTAAAACAATCGTTGTTTTATTGCCGTTTTTATTACGAATGTGCACCGTTGTACTGCATGTCCACCTGGATACGTTCGATTTTTGATGTGATGTTCTTCTTTCGTTTATGAAGTATCTGAAGATCGTTTTCATATTTTTAGATAGCTTCACATTTAAAATGAACTGGGGAGTGTTACTGAAACTTGGTGGAAAAGTCAGATGTAGACTGAAGTTAATTGATACCACATATGGTTGAATTGCAGGAAATGTTGTAAATTTTATTATCGATTCTATGGGTGGCAATATGTTTGCACTAAATAACTAAACATGTTTATATGGCGTAATATAGACATATAAAACAATTAAAGTATTCCTTCTAATATTTATTTTGTTTCACGAGTAGATACATCTACAAAGGGTGTGTAGGACATATAATATACAAATCAAACCAATTAAATATCTTTTCTAACAGCTTTTTTTTGTAAGAGGGTTGATATGCGGTAAAACAGCCACACAAAACCAATAAATGGATCTTTCAAAATAATTATTGTTCTTTGGTATTTGATACATTAAAAAAGTGTTTTTATCCGTGACATCGACAAATAAAAAAAAATTGATTAATTGTTTCCAATGGGTATTGTGCTTTCGTCTTAAGCAATTTGAATTCAAACAAAATAAATCAAACATCTTAATGTATCATCTTCACTGAGTTTTATGCTTCAGTAGTAAACAATGTGAAAAAGATTTATATGCTGTCTGTATTTAGCGAGACACGTCTACTCGTACTTATTAGCTAATATCTGTTCTCAATATAAATGTTGGAAACGTTTCAGAAGAGTCACGCAGGCAGCAAGGGATTTAACATGTTGAGTTGTGAGAACCGATGAAACGGGGCGACAGGACGTAATGTGTTCTCGAGCTGACGATATTTATGGGAGAATATAATGGAGTCTTGATAGCAGTTCGAATGAGATATGGCACATTTTAATGGGGTTTGATATTACGGTAAATAATTAAGCAATGTATTTAAACCGTAAATGACCCCCTTTCATTTCTTCCCAGCCATTTAACCGCCCATCTAAGAGACGAGCATAGTAACTGAATGCATCTTTTATTCTTCGAAGAACATGTTGTTTAGTGTAATTGCAAAGTAATCAATGTAAGATATAGGAAGCCGGCCTTCGATTGCAACTAACATAATTAGTCTCGGTCCTGGGAGGTAGAGAACACACGCACACCGTTATTGTTTTGAGTTTACTAAAATATTAATGATTAAATGACTTTTCGTAACTAAATAATTACGTTGAGTCATTTAGATTACCTGTTTATACGTATGTAACATCGTTAAACAGACAAATTAAGTCAATTTCTGTATGGTTAAAACTAACATCGTATATCAGCATTAATAATAGAAAATACAGATATGCTGAAAATCAAATGTTATATTTTTACATTAACTATCCCAGAAACATATGATATCAAAAACAGTAATGTAAGGTTTGCAATACATTTTATATCTAGGTGATTAAATTGTATTCTTGCAAAATATGGGCTGGTGCTTGATCCTCTAGTCTCTCTCTCTCTCTCTCTCTCTCTCTCTCTTTCTCTTAGACAAGGTCCAAAAAAGAGTCGCCAACTTAATAGGTCTATCACTATCTACCAAGTTTCAGCCCCTATCCAACCGCCGCAATGTTGCTTCCTTGTGCCTGTTTTACAAGTACTTCTATGGACTGTGCTCTGATGAACTTGCTGCTCTGGTACCCCCACGACGCAAATTCACTAGACCAACCCGACAATCTGCCAAATCCCATCCGTTCACTGTGGAGGTCCCCAGATGCCGAAGAACTATCTACTCCAAAAGCTTCTTTCCTCGTGCTGCTGGACTCTGGAACTCCTTCCCTGCTCCCTGTTTTCCTGACGGTACTGACATGCAGAAATTTAAAACTAATGTAAACAGACATCTCGCTACACAGCTCCCAATTAAGGTTGACCCCCCCCTAAAAAAAACAATAAAAAAACTACCACCCTTTTTCTCAGTAGCCCCTTACGTCTACAGTGGCGTACTGCCTTGTTTGGGGTGAACTATGTTAAAATAAATAAATAAAATAACACAAAAGGTTTGATTTTCCGTTAAACAAACAAATGAAACCAAACTAAATCTTGGACACTTAAAATATAATTGCTGATTTACTTTTGATACCCAAGCCATTATAGTATATCTAGTACAAATTTCGAGTTGTAAAAAATAACGGACGAATTGTTTTCTATTTATGGCACAAAAGAACGCATCTATTTGCTAGCTGACGTTCGATTGCAAGCATAGAAAATCGAAAAAAAAACGTTGACTGATATCCCTCCATGTTTTTGCTTGATAATTACTGATCTACTTCGGAAACACTTGACTCTGTTTTGATTTCAAACGCCGACAATTGCACAAGATCAACACTGGGCGAGATACGAATTCGGCCTCTTTGGTCTAAAAAGGATGTGCTATCTTAACTCGCTTGCGAGGTGCGACACGTATTTTTACCGGATACTGGTTCTATCAGAGATAATAACTGCCACTATTTGCAAAACATCAATATGTAAATAAAACAACAAAGATGTTATGCATACTTATTATTTCAGTAAAACAGAAGGAAAGACCAACCAAGGATTGTCGCTTGATAATAATCATAATCAGCATTTTACATAAGAAAATATACTAAACAAAATGTGAAAAGATTTTTTGCATGAAACAAATCTTCATTTAAACATTTCTATTATGTATTCTTATTTACCAACCGTCCACGAAGGCCAGATGTGATACAAAGTCGAGCTTTATATACGGTTGAAAATTATCCCCTGCAAGGGGGCTAGTGTCGCTATCGACTACCAATAAAAGTTATCTAAATCACATCCGTCGCCATTCATCTAATGGTGACAAGAAGGGATTAAACCCACTCACCGTCTTCGAAATGAGAATGTAATGCCTGGGCGGATTGGTTGCATATAAAACATTTATCAGAACCAGTGATCCATAGTAGTATTCGTGCTGTTGGAAAATTTTAAAGTCAGTGGTTTGAGGGGGATGTGCGCACCGAATCGAACTTACGCGAACCACGTGATTTCTCGCTTTTAGCCGGCGAAACTTGAACGAGGAAGGACGTTCTTGCGTGCCGTTCCCAAAACTGGGAACGGCAGGCTAAGGGTGGCCTCATGTAGTTAGATCTCTCTACATAATCATCTCTCACTCTCTCTGTCTCTCTCTCTCTCTCTGTCTCTCTCTCTCTCTCTCTCTGTCTGTCTCCCTCTCTCTCTTTCTCTCTCTCTCTCTCTCTCTCTCTCTCTCATAGACGCATGTGAAGTTTCTGGTCTGTCTTTTAAATAAACCTTTTTAATAAGCTACCCAACAAGTATCGGCTTAGTTTTTTATCAACGAACGATAAAGCAACCACGTCTCACAACTATGATGGCGACGGCGATGAGACGATCAACATGTGTGCATAAAAATACTTGATACATCCTATCGGCACAGAATATAACACCAATAGAGCATTCTTACCGCAGCATGGGTCTAAGAAGAGAGGACTGATATTATACACACCGCATGTTGATTTATAAAAATGCTGATTTTCTCCGTTGCAGCGAATACGTTCGCTTAGTAGACTTCGTATAAACTAACTGCTTCCCAGTTAACTACGACATCATCGTTTTCAAATCCAATGTCAATAAATTATTCTTGAGTCGTCCATTAAGTCATCAATTTAAGCCGAGATCGAACCATGGTCTGCAATCCTCTAGCTGTGTGTCTCACTCAATCTATTTACTCGTGTTCTCGACAGGGCTTTGATGGACAGTGACTCTTTAGTAAAAGAAATCACGATTTCAGAATTGTTCTATGTATTCGTATTTACCATTTCTGACAGTTATAAATAACGATAGTCCACGTTTCGGTCGATGTAACCTCCGACTTTCTTCAAGTATGTCTTGTAGAACTCTGGACTTTTTCGGTTGAATTCGATAATCTGTACGGAATTTCGAACTTCGCAATAGAATTCCGCAACGGATATAATGTTAATTAATAATCCATTTAAGTGGAAATCTCCTAGAGGTTTACACCATAAGTAATTCTCCTCCCCTCTCTTTTTCTCCTGCTCTTTTGACCTTTCAGCAAGGAGATGAGCATCATAGCTGGATAAATTCTTTAATTTCGAATAACATGTTGGCTGATGTAATGTTGTTTCAACTAATTGCATGATAATTAAGGTAAAAAGCATGAACTTTGATTCCAGATAATGAAATTAACCTTGGTCCTTGGAGGAAGAGCAACACACACACGCCGGGCAACAATTTGGTATTATTTTAAGTTAGTAAAAATATGAATTATTAAATAACTTGTTAGGACCAAATGATAGCATACAATTTCTATAAAACCAGCATTCGCCCATCCATGGAGTAGTCTTGCAACATTTGGGTTGGTTCACAAACCACTCGTCTCTCCTCCATTTCCCTTAACAATTATAAGAAACCTTTCCAACCACCAACGACCATGGCTGATAGCAACCTTCTTAAGAATCGAAGATCAAAACCGTCAGTCTAACATTCACAGGTAACATAAATTGGAATTAATACAGAGAAGATACATAGAAGATACTACCAAGTCTGTTTAAAAGAAGGTTGACTCCCTTTACCGGGTTAGAAAACTAATCAGACTTGCCAATGTACTATATACCTATAAAGTCACTATTGACGTATGAATAAAGTGTTGTGGCTACATATAGGCTGGTGCACCAACCACTAGGACCGGATGAAAAAACAAACAGTGTCTAACCTAATCACGCCGTTGTCTAACAAGCTCAAACCTCTGTCCTATTATCGCAATGATGCACCATAGTGTAATTTCTATATATACTTCTACGGAATATGCTCCGGCGAACAATCTGTACTTGTCCCTCCTTGACGTAAATACCCGCAATTCACCTAACTAGTAGAAGACTCCCACTATTTCACTGCAGAAGTGAAACTTTCCACTCTAATAGCTTCTTTACTCGAACTGCTTGCCTTTGGAATTTCCTCCCTGCTCCCTGTTTTCCCATGCATACCAACATGCAGAAATGTAAATGTACTGTTAACAAATATCGTGTTGCACCCCGTTATGATGCTCTCTATAAATCTGGACCCATAACACCCGCAATTCACCCAACTAGCAGAAAAAAACCCACCATTTCACTGCAAAAGTTCCCAAACTTTCCACTCTAATAGCTTCTTTCCTCGGGCCGCTTGCCTTTGGAATTTCCTCCCTGCTCCCTGTTTTCCCGTGCATACCACCATGCAGAAATGTAAATGTACTGTTAACAAATATTGTGTTGCACCTCGTTATGATGCTCTCTATAAATCTGGCCCTATAAAACACGCAATTTACCCAACAAGCAAAAAAAACCCACCATTTCACTTCAGAAGTTCCCAAACTTTCCACTCTAATAGCTTCTTTCCTCGGGCTGCTTGCCTTTGGAATTTATTCTCTATTCTCTGTTACTCCGTATGTACCAACATGCAGAAATGTAAATGTAATGTTAACAAATATCTTGTTGCACCCCGTTATAATGCTCTCTATAAATCTGGCCCTAAAAACAGTAGCCCTTACATCTTAGTGGCAATATGCGTTGTTTTGAGCGAAGTAAACTAAAAAATGTAACACCGTAAACTACGCAAATTAAACGATATATTGTTTCAAACTAGTATCCTATATTTGCATTAAATAATAAAAAGAACATGTATGCCGAAAAACTGATAATATATTTTAGTATCAACAAATTTTAAAACGTTGATCTTTCGTAGAAAGATCCCTATTTATTTCCTCTCGACAAGAGCAGAGTTAGACATTAGGCCGGTTTTTGATGTGATGGGAATTCTGGATAACAGTAAACATTGCTTCAGTCTAGAAGTTTTCTCTTTCACTGACCAAGGACATAAAAAATAAAGTTTAGTATCAGAACAGATACTATACTTTGTTCCTTGCAATAAAAGCAAGGCCCAACCATTTAATGCATCGTTCGTAATGGATATTGTACCTTGAAGACAAAATAAGTACAAAAGAGTTGATATGCCGTAAAACAAACGCGCGAAACCAAACCGAGCAATGAACAATGGAACATTAATTGCTGATTTGTTTATGTAATCCTACCCGTTATATTATAACTGGTAGACCGGCGAGTTGTTAAAAATAACTGACCAATAAGAGTTTTTTTTGTTGTTTTCTATTGATGACGCGAACGAGCGCATCTATTCGCCAGCCGCCGTTCAAATGCACACATCGGAAAATCGAAAACGAGGCTGGCTGATATTCCTACATGTTTTTGCTCGATAATCTCTAATCTAGTTCGGGTGATAGAGCCGAATAGTTCGCGGTGTAGGACGCCACACAAAGAAAATAAGAACCGTGATCTTATTTCTATGAACGTTTTCCGTGGTCTGGAGATAAATTCATCTGGGTGACACAGATAACGCGAAGAACAGCTTAACAGAGCGACCAAAGAGACAAAGAGAGAGACAGAGACAGAGAGAGAGGAGCGAGGAAAAGAAAGAGGGAGAGAAGATGACAAAGATCATGAGCAAGATAGAGGATAGAGGATAGAGATAGAGAAAGAAAAAGAGAGGGATGGAAAGAGAGAGAGAGAGCGAGAGAGAGAGAGAGAGAGAGAGAGCAAAGACTGTTCGGAACATTGGAACATTGGACCGTTGGGAAAAGATAACAAGCGACGGCGGACGCGGGGTTGGGGTAGAATTGCGCAGATATAATTAATATTTTGCCATCAATGCGCAATGTTCGGACAAAAAAGACTGTTGGCACGAGAAGACGCATTACGTCAGCTTAATTAAGAGGAGAAGAAAAAGAGAAAGATCAGAAAAAGTAGCGATTATCATGGCCCCAAATCCACCGGATTAAAACTACGGGATAAAAGCCAAAGAAAAAGAACCTACTTTCTTCATGTTTATTTTGACTGTTTCTGACAAATTCAGTTTTCCTTTGAATACAACATTGACCCCATCATTCGACTAGTTTTAAGAAAGTAAAGAAAAGTTTCCACACATAGGTGACATATGTAAGTGTACGTATATTACCTCTACAATCAATACACTACGTTGTACATGTATATAAGACGTAGTTTTTCTCTAATATATCGCCATCCTTATGTCTCGAAATAAAATGAATGCTTACTGATAAATTTCCAATGCTATGAGACATTTATAGTGAAGTAAGAGTTGCGCATTAACTTACAGCAGTTTTTCTGACTCAGCATTTCTGAAGTCAACCTGCAAGGAAGAATTCCAGACGATTGGAAACAATTCCAGGGTTATACGAAGATGACTTGTTATTTTAACGTTTTCATTTTCTAAGTTGCCATAGCAAATGCATCTTACAATTCCATCAATCATATGTTAGATAAGATTCATACATTTTCGAATGGTAACATAGAAAGTGAATTTACATCCACTTTTGATGTCCAACTAGTATTTCCAGACGGTTCACGATCGAATTACTTATCATATTCCATAAAAAATGCCAGTATACTAAAATCATATGCCCTTAATAGATTTAGGATGAAAATTCATGTACATTAAATGTACAAAAGACAAGGAAATCCCCAAATGTTTACACTTTTATTGTCATTAAGGGTATGCGAGCACAACAGGGCTATGTATTTTACTGGTAGGAATTTTTCTTCAGCGCACCTCACACACTTCATCCACTCAAGCATAGAGATTTATACTGTAGTGATGTGATAATGAAATGGTTTGGTTCATATGTAGTCATACCCTTAATCACAATAAAAGTGTAAAAAATTGGGAATTTCCTTGCTTTTGTACATTTAGTGTATATGAATTTTCATCTTAACCCTATTAAGGACTTATGATTTCAGTATACTGGCATTTTTCATGGAATGTCACTACTTTTGTAAAGGCTATACCTCAATACAATGCCTTCTCATAAGGTTTTTTTGAATTTTCTGGAAAACTAAGGTATATGGTAAACTGAAATTACTATGCCATCAACTAGACCCTAGAACCTCTATCTCTGCTAAAAATCATTTGAATCTATCAAATAGTTGATGAGATACAGGGTGGCACGTAGGTACGTACGTACTATACGTACACACCAATAACATGATTTCATGATTGAACTTTCTGGATCTCTGGGTTGCCTTGACTAATGATGCTGAAATTCTACACACTTATAGAACCTATCAAATAAAAATGTTGTGCAAAGTTTTAACTAATTTAGTTTATTGGTTTTTGAGTTATGATTGATCAAAGAAATGAGATTTCCAACATAGGTCATTCTGGTAGTCTATTAAGAGATAGAGCGTTCTCGCGCCTCCCTTGATTAAAAGTTGCTTAACTCCGCTCCAGTTATATCATGCATATCATCTCCACATTTCCACTACTAACCCAAATATAACCTGCAATCACATCCCCATAATCCCTACAAATAACAAAAATTAATATATACCTCATCATATTTTCGTTTTTTTATTTTTAAATATTTAAAAAAATCTTACTAGTTAAATACCTAGAAATATATCTTTTGAATACCCTTAAATCAAATAAAAAGATATATATGACTAATATTTTAACCTAATCGATACACACACCTCCTCTGATAGACTCATAAACGTTATAAGGAAACAAGTTAACAGAATTAAAATAGAAGGACTCCACATGATCCCATACAGGTACCACCACATATATTACCACCACATATATTACCCCACATATATTACGCTAATACTAATTCTATTATGGCCCATCCGCTTGATTCATTACCAGTATTTTTTTACTAATACGGAAACCCACCTCCTCCATAACACAGATTTAAGTTAATAAACTACAATTATAAAACAATTTAATACTCTAACATACCCCCCCCCCAAAAAAAAAATTGAATTTAAATATAACATATAAACCTTTTAATAACTAGTAAACGGTGCTTCGACATGAGTTAACATTCAGAAAATAGTGACTGTGATCTTAATCTATAGTTATCTTCTGAAATATTCTCTAATCGACAATCAAGCTTTTATAGTGTCACATCTATTTCACATGTGACGTTGCTGGTACATTTTGAACATTTTCTGAAAGCTTCTTTGCGTGAATCTTCGCCTCAGTATTATATTGTATTGTTATCATTTAGTAACTGACTTTGAAAACGGGATATTCATGTGGAAACTTGTATCTTTTATTTCCGAAGCAAGCGTAGATTTTCTATCCTCCGAGATTACCATTAAATCGTACTGCGATTTAATGGTAATTAATGATTAAGAAGAAATTGCAGGGAATGTTGTATAATTCGTATTTAATGATTATGAATGAAATTTATATTTCAGATTTGCATTAAATATTAAATTAATGGCTATAAATTTAATGTCTATGAATCAAATTTAATGCAAATCTGAAATATTTGAATTATTACATAGGGGTTATATAAAAAATCGGAAAGACACTGGAATTTGGATGATTAAAATCAACATAATTAGTTCATGTATGATATACATATTGTTAAAATTTCACAAACACAGGACGTAACTGCATTTTATCGAAGAGATTCCACCCTTCCTCACCTCATTTGTATAAAATTATAGTGGACGAACTATAGCTCACATTACGTAACCCTACGCATCGCAGCTGCGTTTCAAAATTTATAACGTCTTATAATTAGTTTATCCGTTAATCATATATATACAACTATATAAACATATGCGCATACCTAAATTTATATAAAAAGAGATAGAGTGATATTTTATAACTTTAACTTTGAATAGTTGACCCGGTTCATGTTTGTAACATTTGTATGTTAAATGTCAAGTCATTTTCACATATTTTAGTGAATTATCCTCCCAACCCGATCATGTCTATATTTCTATTAGACCAGCCTGATCTATTCATTTAAAACCGGTCTTAGCGTTTCTTTTAATTACCGGGCCATTCTACATCCCCTGTCTCTACATCCCTTGTATCGTAATTAAAAGTTCGATACATTAGCTATTATTGTGCTCATTTAATTCTTTTAGTCGTTGATATGCCCCTTGCACAACCATGTCTGCATATCTGACCTACAGGAATAATTTGTCAAGACATTTCTGGAGAGAAATATTCACGTTTGACAAATAAAACATGACTTCTCTTTCTCGGGGGAGAGAGACAACATTTCTTATTCTTAATTACTTAAGAGCTAACTAATCAGACGGATAGATTGATGGACATAAAGAACAGACATTGGGGCTACATCTCTATTTTTAGTATTAAATCGTCTTGTTAGCTTCCTTTCAGCTTGGACTTCCACACGGAACTTCTTTTAAAAACCTTCGTTACCTGTCAATTCGACATCCGTGACGTCATTACTTACTGTCAAACTTTATCTCGTTCTGACTAACCTACTTTGATCTCCTACGTTGAATTTAACCTACAGGCAATCTTTTCCTGTCATTTCTCCTGGAAACTGGTTTGTCTTTGCAAGCTTATATGTCACTTTGCCCTGCACTGTTTGCCCGACTCACAGATTAATACTAGCTCATGTAACCACCATTCGACATACGTCCAACAACAATGTAACACTAAGGCTTACATGTAGTAATACTGTTTATTTTTAAGTATCGATTTTGCAAGCTTTTATTCGTCGCATTTTCTGGTATTTTATTGTTCTCTGTATTGTTATTTATTCCTTTTTTTCTAGCGGCATCAGCCTTTCCATAGTTACCTATGCCAAGGAGGTTATGTTTACAGTCGAGTTTGTTTGTTTGATTGTGTATAGCCAAGCGTCTACATCGATTTATAAATTGACACCAAACTTGGTCCAAATGTCGGCCATTGTATAATTTTGAAGTGCCTTAATTTAGGAAATATTTAAGTAAAAAATCAAAGTCAAGATCACGAAAAAAGTGAGTGTCACACTTTTGACGATAACTTAAGTGTTGTTCATGGTAGAGACTCGTTACTTGATCCATATTGTAGCCAATGCAGACCTGGATCATATATGATCTTGATCTTTTAACTAAAAATTTAAACCTAATGTCAACATCCAATTTTTCAAAAATGACGGGTGGATCTGATGCTGCTTGAATACTGCAACTACTATGCACAATTTCAGCCTGATTAGATAAATAGTTGTTATGATATCAAAGTTTCCATGCTATCAATTCGGGAATTCCTCATGCAATATGGAAAAGTAAAACCAATATAAGACTTTGGCTCATTCTTACGTTGTCACGACTGAGATATATTATTTTGTGTGTTATGCTTTTTCTAGTCCTTCGTTAATTAAAAGTCCCCCCTTTTCCTTTTTTTTAGATAAACTCGGTCTATATAACTTTTTGGCTGTGGTTCCCTGAGCAGAGTTATTAGTTTTCTCATTACATGTGGATGTTCGCCAAATCGTATTTCTTGGTCTGTTACGCAATTTATCTAATTATTGTTTCATTGCATTAATTCCAGCTCCGAGAACCATCCTCTCTTGAGGATCTGTCTAGATTGATTTGCTATCCCTTATGCCGTTGTGTTAGGTAGAAATGTCCCACAGATTTTTAATTTTTTTCCGATAGCCTCTTTATGTAAGGTTGCGACTTCTCTAATCGCATAACGTTAACACTCTGTTCTTTTTCTGCCATTTCTTTCTATGTCATTTTGGTTTGTTCTTTTCATTCCTTCTTTCTTGTGTTTGGTCTGTGTCCTTGTCATACCTGGAATTAGAGAGGTTACTTACCTGTTGTTATTATGCGATCTTATTTTTGAAATTAAAGGGGTCAACATTCGCACGATGTGGACCGGTCCCCCATGTTGGCTATGCGAGGGAGCACTTGCCCATAATGACTCCCAGATCTTTCTTCAGAGTCCCAGTGCCTTATTATTATTATGTAGCATTATTCATACATTGGTGTATGTAGCAACACCAAGCCCAGGCTTTGTTTACCTGTGTTCCTGTCGCAGGGATAGTGGGGTTCTTTCATTTTCCCGAAGGTTAAGGTCCACAATCACACATACAGGAAGACCCAGTTACGACAGACAGGACAGTTTAAAACAAGACGATACGTTCCCCTCCCATTTTTAGATGACAAATGGAGTCGACAGGAGGATATTATATATTTAACTTATTTATCATTTTAATTATAATAATAATAATAATAGAAATGGTAGTAATAGTATTAGTAGTAGTAGTAGTAGTAGTAGTAGTAGTAGTAGTAGTTGTTGTGTTGTCGTTGCTGTTGTTGTTGCTGTTGTTGTTGTGGTGGTGGGGGTGGTGTACTCATCAGCTATTACTCACTAATAATAACCGTTGGTGTTTCCTGGAATCTGAGTGACAACAATTCTCTTCAGATTCTCATTACTATCAACCCCTTTCGAAAACAATTGAAAATTAATTTGCGCTATCACCGCTTATAATTGAATTTTCGCTTGCAATGTCTGTTGGTCTTCACTCAGATTTAGGTGACAACAAGCGTTCCCAAGGTCTCAGTTCTCTCCGGACTCTTGCAGTGGATGTCCGGTTAGTGCTTTCCCTTTTCGGTCTGTCCATCCTCCTTTACACTTCACAACTATTTTCTGTCGTATCAGTCGAGACTAATGCTATTTTTCGGGAGAGGGACACAGTTTAAAAGATTTATTGACGTTTTAGTTTCTTTGGTTTCATGTGGTGTTCCTTCCATCTGTTTGTTTTATTACTGTGGCAGTTTCAGTTCCCTTGGTTTCATGTGGTGTTCCTTCCATAGTTTTGGTTTACTTTACTGTTGCAATTTCCATGTTCGTGGTTTGTGTTCGTAGTTTATGTGCGTTGGTGTCCACATACAGAGATTTACTTTAAAGATTTCAGCTGTTTTCATCATCGCTGTCCGTTGTATAGTCTCCGTCTTCCTTGTGATTCCAATTTTATTGAACACCTTTTCCAGGTTTATCGGGTCTGTTTCTAGTGTTCCTACGATTATCGGTATTATTTTGATGTTCTTCATGTTCCATATTTATTTCAGTTTTTTGGCAAGTTTTGTGTATTTGCTTCGTTTTTCTGTATTTGTTGACAGTTTTTTTTATCATTCTCATGAACTATTTCGACGTGCGGTCTCGTTGCTTTGATTAGGTTATCTGTGTGTACCTTCATGTCCTAGAGGACTTTGTAGCTTTCGTTTTGCAGCACTGTCGTTGGTTTGTGTCTGTACCACTTGTCTGCATGATCAAAATTAAACCGTATAGTTTCCAGTGTACTAACCCTAACCCTAACCCTAACCCCTACCTGTACTGCTTTCCCACATAGTCGTGTCTGTTCTTTTATTCTTTTGGGGCTTGTTTTCTGCATTTACTTTACCGTGTCTTCCATTTGATCACGAAGTCTACATTTACTGTTTTCCTAGGTTGTATGAATTTTAGTTTTAATATAAATACACACCTAAATCGCATTGTGAGTAGCGATTCCGTTTTTTGTCTTTTAAAGTGTCCTTTTCCTAGCCATGTCCAGATATCTTTGTGGTTCTTTTCTCTTGTCATTGTTATGCATCGTCAATTTAACTGTTTCTCTACTCACTTTTCTTTTCTTGTTTTTTTTTTGTCCCTGGTTTCGCTGCTTCTTCTATTGCCCTTATTTACGTTGTCTCTTGCTGTGGTAATCATTTCTACTGTATTCTGAGTTATGTATTTTTCCAGATCTTTTTTGTATCTACCAGACAGTTTTCTATATATCCCAGTCCTCTTCAACATTCGTATCTTTTCACATAGAGTTGTTCAGTATCATCTTTCGGATGTAGTGCTTTGTGATTGGTGATTAATTTCTTCGTCTTCTGGTTAAGATGCCGGAGTTCTTCTTTTGCTCAGCTTATGAATGACCCAGAGTATCTTATTAGTAATACTGCGCAGGTGTGTGTTCCTTTTACTAGATTTATGCCATATAATTTCTTTTTAAATTTTTTCCTTGCCCTTCTCGGATATTCTTTTACAATCTTCTCTTTAATTCCTGTAGATTTGCTTGTGTGATTCTGCACAGGTGTTTATTCCTGTTACTAGGTGTCTGCTATATAATTTCGTTTCTAAGAGTTTCCTTGTTCTTCTCAGGTATCCTTTTCCAATCTTCTCTTTCATTTCCGTAGATTTTATGCTTCCAGAACTCCCAAATATGTATAGCTCACTCTTATCCTCGTGGTTTGGCAGTTCCATACCCTCTATTGTCGCAGTGTTCCCCCTTTTAATCTCTTGTAGTGCACATTATTTCCATTCCAAATTCCATTTGAATGTCCTAGCTGAAGTTCTTCTATAGTCGAGCCTATGAATAATCCAGAATATCTCATTAGTGATACAGATTATGTGCTTATTCCTTTTAATAGATTTCTTTAAATTCATAACACTTAAAACACACTGAATTAACTCTTTTAAAAGAACAAAAGGACATTTAAATGAACATACATTAAATGAACATAACGTGGACATATATTTCAGTGCGTGATCTCCAAGCTTCACAACTAGAATTTCTCAACTTGATTGATTATAGTCGGCGGGTTTTTAACACTCGCTGATTTGAAACCGACAGTATCATGTGCGTTTAACTTGATCTCTCGTAAAACCATGTATAAATAAATATTTCGCTCTCATTTTAGATTTAAATCTTTAATGTATAATGATATAAAAAGAAAATAGAAGGCAATAAAATACAAGATACATAATAAAAATGATTCTTGGTTCTTAATATTATTGAAACCGTTTGGCAGTTCAGAACACAAGTATACTCAAGACTACTTGAGAGAGAGAGAGAGAGAGAGAGAGAGAGAGAGAGAGAGAGAGAGACAGTGTGTGTGTGTGTGTGTGTTTGTTAAAATTGGTCAACATAAAAATGTAAGTGCGTATATATATTGTAAAAAAATATTTGTATTATTTTGGATTTATTTTTTCCTAGATTTCTCAGTAATTTTTTCCATAATTGCGATACCATTCTTTATGAAAAAATACGTACGATATAGTTTAGTTCTTAAAACAAAACGGTAAACAAAATCTTTAACTTTAAGCATTAGCTTTTCTTCCATTTGAAAAAGTTCATTAAATTAATTTACGACTAAATGTTTGTCTCATTTAAAATAAATATAAACATTCATTAATTATCAATTACTGATTTTTTTTAATCTAGAAAAATATTTTAAATAACATGGATAAAATTATCAATAAAATTATTTAGTGTCAGATATTCAATTCATTTCCTAACAGTCCAAACAAAACTATCTATCTAAAAAAAAACTTCTAAGTTAAGGAAAAACTATCGGGTGGGACACATTCTTTCGGGTGGAATTACTCTCCGGCGGCAGATTCGTCGACAAGACTCTTATAAGATCGCTATGAATCAATAAAATCCTATCACAAAAGAAAATTGATTTATCTATCTACAAGTTTTTCAATGTGTATTTTTTTAACTTACCTGTGACATACAAACATTAACAAGCGATATTTTATACTAAAAAACTGACGTAACTAAATTATTTTTTTTACTTATCTGTGACATACAAACATTAACAAGCGTAATTTTATACTAAAAAAAATTGTTCAATTAATATTTGACATAAATTGGTACATTTACATCTTAATCTCATGAATAAGCGTTGATTTTTAGGAAAATTTTCTGATAAGAAAAACTCCAAATATGTAAATAAAAAAATTCTATATATATGACCTTAAATTGGCTCCATTTAATGAACTCTTTCAACACGTTGTATATAGTTTCGCAGATGATTACGTTTTATGCTGTGGCTGTGTTCTTTCGGACACTTTCGTTATTTGAATTGGTGTCGGTAATTGTGTCGGAATCGGGAATTTAGAACAACATCTGTAATTATATCGGAATCGGGAAAACTATTGAAATCACGCCATCACTAATTGTCATACGTCCATGACATGTGCATTCTGAATTTTACCATGTCTATATTCAATCGATAAGAATTGAAATTTTAGAAGCTTTTTTAATCGTTTTTATATGAAAAATAGGGTTGAGTAACATTTTTCTTTTTAAAAATGTAAAGGTTAAATAAATATTGGATGCATTTCAATTTTTCAGCCTGACTGGTGACTATTTTATGCACCGATGAAGTGTCTTAAAATAAATAAGCGATATTTTGTACATACAAAAATGTGTGTTCTTGAGATGTGTGTGTTTATATGTATTAAGACAGCTAATAAACATATATATATATATATATATATATATATATATATATATATATGTGTGTTTGTGGGTGCTGTATGTGTATGTGTATGTGTGTGTCTGTGTGTTTGTATGTATTAAGACAGCTAATAATTATATATATATATTTATATATAAATATATATATATATAGAGAGAGAGAGAGAGAGAGAAAGAGAGGGAGAAGAGAGGGTAGTGCAGTATTAGTGCAGTTCCAACGAGAGAAAAGTATATATGTAAAAGAGTAAGGCTACCAGCATGTGTAAACATTTTTTCAACATGTATTTATTATTGTATTATTTTATCATTTTATAATTTTGTATAACGCGTTTCAAGCGTGTTGCGCTCTCATCAGATATGTAAATCAAACACTCTTTCAAATCGAAAACGGATTTACATATCTGATGAGAGTGGACCGTCGCTTGAAATGCGTTATATAAAATTATAAAATTATAAAATAATAAAATAATAAATAAATGTTGAAAAAAACATTTTGCAAATGTTGGTAGCCGTACTTCTTTACATATATACTTTTCTCTCGTTGGAACTGCACTAATAATTTTATATATATATATATATATATATATATATATATATATATATATATATATATATATATATATATATATATATATATATATATATTAAAATGTTGGATTAAATAACGATAATTGAATTACCGTTAAATAATGATAATCTATAGTGATAATATAAAGCTCAATATTTAGAACAGAGCAATCAATTTTAGAGGTAAAAGATGAGAATAAAAAATTGTAAAAATACAATATTTATTAGAACATCAAAAGTTCAGAGCAAAGAGCTTCATATCCTTAATCCATGGATTTTCAAAGACAAACTCTTCTCATAAGAGTATAGGGAAAAAGCCGATAATGTAGTTGTAAATATTATCGGCAACATTTAACTTTGAAAATTTTACATCAAATAAAACAAAATAAAAACAAAATAAAGGCCAAAAGGTAAAGAGTCTTATGTTGAGATGAGAGCGTAAAGTCAGAGTAGATGATATCCAAAAACACGTCAAAACAAAATAAAAACAGCTGTTATTTTGGAAATCAATGTTTGAAAAAGAACAATACTCATTTTTTTTAGGAATCCAAATATGTTTGTAAGATGCTGGTGGTCCGATGGTAATTGGTATCTTCCATTTTATCCTGTCTGTGCATTAGTTTGGGTCTGGAAGTATCCGTTTCGCAGGGTTCAGATTGATTTCTGTCTGTTAGAGTACGGTATATATCAAAATATATAGGATATGAAGCTCCTTGCTCTGAACTATGTATGTTCTAATAAATATTGTATTTTTACAATTTTTTATTCTCATCTTTCACCTCTAATATATATATATATATATATATATATATATATATATATATATATATATATATATATATATATATATATATATGTATATATATAAGTATATATATATATATATATATATGTGTGTGTGTCTGTGTTTGTATTTAGACAGTAAATCTTATCAATACATCGCTGATTAAAGACCACGGCGGACTTGTCTCCTATCGTTATTTTCTTAATTGTTGTCTCGACACTGCGAGCTAGTTTCTCGGTGTTGGTGTTAATTTGTAAAGTATGGACAGCAGAGTGCTTTGTTCGTCTATCTCGAGCGTTCCTATGTTCACGATCTGCTTCAGGGGCTGTTAATTTTTTTCTATGATGTTGTTGTCATGTGAGGTGGGTTTTTTTATTTTGGTATGCATTTCTAGCGGAAGAATGAAAACAAGTTGTAACTGAATCTGTAACATTCAGTTCAAATCCCCAGGGATACTTACTAAATTCAAAATATCGCAGACTTAGCACTCTCATAAGCTGACTTACCACTAGAAAATTCACAAATAAAAAAGGGGATTCATGTATCTAATCTCAGAGTGAAACACGTACAGGGGACCTTAATATGAGCGTGAAATATATATATATATATATATATATATATATATATATTTATATATACATATATATTTATATAATGTATTACTTTTATGTACGTATAAAATAAAGAAATGTATATATTTTAACGAAACATTTTCGGCATCTTAATCACTTAGAAAATGAGAAAATCGAAGTAGTAGTGAGCAAAAACAACCCAGAGAACCTGCAATCACCATGAAAATAATTACATAAAATACATTATATATATATACATATATATATATATATATATATATATATATATATATATATATATATATATTGTTAGGCATCATTATTTCATTTAAGTAAACATTGTTTAATATTAGAATTCGTTGGTTGATTATACATTTTAATTTTTTATTTTACAAATAACCTTTTTGTCACAAACAACAATTATTACAAAAATTGAACATTTAAAACGGGTATAATAAAGTTGAGAAATTATGTTATGTTTTACAATGTTTTATTAACTCTATATATATACACACATGCACAGACACACACATATATATATATATATATATATATATATATATATATATATATATATGGCCTGCAACCGCCACTCCTGCACTGATGAGGATAGAAAACCCGAAACGATATCGTCTGTAGGTATGAAAACACTTTAATTTTTCAAATATATATATATATATATATATATATATATATATATATATGAAGATGAAGAATGGAAATAAGAACAGTTTTAAAGAGAAAGAGGGGGAGAAACTGATATGTAATTTAAAAGTTTTTATTAAAATATTGGAGATCATAGATATTACATAGATAATAAATGATATTTATCGCCGAACGGCCATACTACTTTTTATTCATGAAACAACACTTAAGTTATTGCCCACATCCTGAGGTGCTGCTTTGTCTGTAAGGATTGGCCCAGCAATGCGTACAGGGCAACACACACGTGCTTGAGAGGTTAATATCATAACAGAAAGAATAGCTTACAAATCGGCCCACTGGAAGCACCAGGAATATAGTGACATGCTCAATGATGAGTTTATTGAAGAAATCAACAAACACTACTAAGTTATATCTCAATCAGGCTAATATCTGCAAAGTGTAGAATGATGTGAAAACAAAAGTAACGTTGCCTCTTAATCGCATGTTACGGTGTAGATAAAAGTCAGTGCTAGATGGGGGGAGAGAGAGAAAGAGAGTAAGAGAGGAGCATGTGTAAGTCAATCAAAAACAACAACGCGTCGATGGTTCAGAACGTTGTTTGTAACGGTTTCAACGCAACAAAAACGAGTTTTATTTACTCCTCCCCAGGAGTTAGGCACAAGGCCAGTTTTATCTTACTCCCACAAGTAAGATGTGACCCAAGATCGGGTCGAGAAAGTGGGGTTTGAAAAGCCAGCGCTCGAGAGGTGAGCACTCTGGCCATTTAAAAATTGCCTGGGCAGCCCCGTCTGTATTCCCCGGTAGGAGCGCCTCAAACAGACAGCAATAAACTTACTCCTCCCCAAAAAGGGGAGGCAAAGCCTTGGAGGGTGGACCTCCTAGAACTGCACAAGACAGGCGTGCAGTATCCATCGGAACAGATACTACACTTTGATCTTAGCCAAAAGGCCAAGAAGCCCAATTTCGTACATGTTTGACAGTGGATTTAAGATGCATCAACCACGTCAGTCTCGAGACGAATTAAGAGTTAGCTAAGTTAGCAGCAAATTAAAGCCGCCCAAAGCGACCTACGGCCTACACATCAGCTGGAAAGATATTGGTCTTCGTATTCTCGAATGCGCAAGGTATTTTGTTTATCGATTACTTTTGAAAAGAAGTCCTATAAATCGCAAATATTATATAGCATTATTGGTGTGTTTGAAGAAAGAATCCGCCAAAATATGGCCATAAATGTAGAACAAAATGTGCTATTTCACCAAGACAATGCACCATGTAACAGGTCGATCGTAACAATAACAAATCTACACGAATGGCATTTCGAAATGCTTAAGCATCCACCGTATTCTTCAGGTCTGATCACAAAGACTGATGGCTGTGTGTACACAATCAGATTGCCCACTCCGGGGAGGTTAGGGTTGCCACAACTTCTGGCTTTATAACATATACTTTGTAGCTTTGGCCATAATTGTAGAACAGAAACTACTATTTAACCAATAGAATTTACCAAGTTACAGGTCGATCGTAACAATGGAAAATCTACATGAAACTTAGTAAAAGTGAATACATTCGTCTACTAATGGTACAACAAAATACTTTCTGGACATACCAAGCTATATGGAAGTGGAAATCAGCCAAGAAAAAAAAAGTTAGATGCGTTTGATTCCAAATGCCTTTAAAGGATTCTAGGGATCAAATGCAGCAATTGAATAACAATTCAAAAAGTCAGAGACCGCAGTAACCAACAACTAGTATCGTTCATAGTTTGCAAAAAAAAACGTCTTGGCTGGCTCGAACATCGACTTAAAATGTCTCCGGGGAGAATTGCTAACCAAGTGCTTCAGTGGACCCTGATGGGAAAAGAAAAAGAGGAAGACCAAACTTGAACTGGAAACTCGAAATAGATTTGCAAGCAACGAGCAGAAGCTAAAAGGATGCTGTGGATCTGGATGCAGACTGAATGCATTGGAACACTTTTACTACATCATGCGTCTCAGAAAATTTAAAACTAATGTAAACAGGCATCTCGCTGCGCAGATCCCAAGTTAGGTTGACCCCCCTTCTCTCTCCCTTTTTCCTTTATCAGTAGCCCCTTACGTCTACAGTGGCGGCCTGCCTTGTTTGGGGTGAACTATGTTAAAAATAAATAAAAATAAAAAGTTCTTAAGTAAGTCACACAATAAAGTGGATTTATTTATATTTCGGAGTCTAACAGAATTTCAGACAACATCGATATCCCTTTACTAACGTCAGACGTTTGTTAGCCGTTGAGCAATTTAGTACAGAAATCGATTTTGCTAACCTGTATGTTCATCGTCAATATCATAATCTAACCAATGTCATATTCACTGTTGTTTCAGGCTGTTTGCTCCAAATGTTGTTTTTGCTAAAGCATACAATATAAATATGTAGAAAACTGAACACAAACTTACATTTTAGTGAAACAGACATTGCAATGTAGGCGTATGGGTATTGGAATAAAATTGTGTTTATTGACATTTTATCAACTTTATGGTCGTTCTGACGGTGAAGAGAGACAAGAAAGACCGACGTAAATTTTCTAACTGGATCCTGTTTGGTTTATAGATAAGACAAATCACCCAATCCCATCTTTCAGCCGCTGACACAATGCTCGTCGAGTCATGCTCAGTAGAAATGCTTATAAACAAGAACAGATAGCCGTAACATACGTCTATTCAAACTGCGCGTTAAGCAATGAAAATGCTTTTTAAAACATAAACCTTATCCTCCAGTTGTTTTCGCCTTGATAAATGGTGACTCATTAGTTTTAAAAACACGTGGAAAAAGAAACTAGGAACTGCGGGTTGGCGATGCTATTTGCCCATAGCTAGGTGTCCATATACAGCACATGGTATTCCCAAATAGTTACCCATCTAGTAATGCCCAGGCTCAAAATCGCTTAACTTCAGTGATCAAGCGGGAACCGGTGTGTCAACGTGAGTATGGCGTATATATCGATAATAGTACACAGAAAGTTATCCATTACATTGTTTAGCTATTAAATGATTCTAATGGTTGTTAAATGAAAGAATATTCAAGAATGATTAAATTTGTTTCGAACACCCTGTCTTTCTTTCTTTCTCTCTCTCTCTTTCTCTCTCTCTCTCTCACTCTCTATTTATATATAACTCCATTCCTTTTAGCCTGAAGATTCCCCCGGGGATGAAACGCGGAAGCCTCTGTGTAGCTTGATTGCCATAAATATATGTTCATAGCTTACTACCTAGCTCTACTTACGTATCGAGCACTGTTGAAGTAAATACGGTAAATTGATACCTAAAAAAATTATATCTCCTTCTAAAATTTTATGTGGATACATGAAATACTAATATATATATATATATATATATATATATATATATATATATATATATATATATATATATATATATATATATATAGTCTGAAATATCTTGGATTTAGTTAGCTTGTCTTGGAATTTAAACTGCATGTTACATTTTTTTTAATGACTCAAAGCTTCTTTAGACTATATATATATATATATATATATATATATATATATATATATATATATATATATATATAACTTCAACATTTTAGAATCAGCCAACATGACGCGAGATTTTGTCAAACAAATGAAATATTTATTAAATCATTTCTTTTTCATTCCAAATTTTCGGCTTTAAAACCTTTTTCATGGTACATACAATATTTTCCTTTTTTCTTTTCTTTTCTTTATTCATAGCTTGTGTTATGAAGATATGATTTCTTTTTTTCATGTCCGATCTGTAGTGGAGCGCACTGCAACGCGTGTATATGATAATGAGATCTAAATTTTACTACATGGCCTAATAGATTCTTTAGAAGCGGAGTTACTAGAGAGAATAACACACGAACGTAATATATGCCAAGAGTAGTTGCTTACTGCCACAAATAGTATTCAATATCAACTCTTAATATATTACACGAATTTAGAACATTCTATTATTAATCAAAGGGGTGGGACGGGCATCACTTACCTTTGATACTACAATACAGTTGGCTTAATATACTTAAAGAATTGGTTAAACAATTCAGCCAACCATTTTGCCAAGTTATGCTGAAACGAATCTATCATAAGGAGCATAGGTCCTACGGGTATATTATTATTATTATTATTATTGTTATTATTATTATTATTATTATTATTATTATTATTATTATTATTATTATTATTATTATTATTATTATTGTTGCTGTTGCTGTTGCTGTTGCTGTTGCTGTTATTGTTGTTGTTGTTGTAGTAGTAGTAGTAGAAGTAATAGTAGTAGTAGTAGTAGTAGTATAACCACTGAAACGGCGTGACACTAAAAGGGGATTTGTCACATAACCCTTGTGAACTAATCTTCTCGTAGTCGAAACAATACGAAAGTTTATGAGAGAAGACTATTAAGCGTTTACAACCCTTTTTTAATATTCATTTTTTAATACATTAATTGCACTTTTAAGTCTTTAAACTTTCGGTCCATTTTCAAACATAGCATTTCCAATATAACAATTTAAATATAGTCTTTTAAGTCTCTTTTGATAATGAACTAAGAAAATTACCTTACAGGTTCGTTCGTCGTCTCGTCGTGGGTTTATCTTCCTTCGTCTAGTGGCCTTCTGTTGGTTGGCGTGGAGTATCGGTCCCCGAAACTGAAAGTTCTCCCCAGGGGAAAGAAAGGACTTCGACAATAATTTCAGAGAGTCCTGAACGATTTATTGGTCTGGTCTTCTTTTACTCAGTCGGGAGAGAGTGGTCGGTTAATGTGCTTCTGTTTCCTCTTTTCTATAGTTAATTTTCTATCTTCTTCTAGATGAGGCGAAATGTCGATTTCTGTCTCATTTTTAGAGACGCCGTCTTAAATTATTTTCGCCTACATCTCTGGGACAAATTCGCCCGTTTTCTCGAAGCGACGTTGTCGCCTCGGGCTCCCATCGCAGACTCATCGTTTCTGCATCCTTTTGTCTCGACTTCCACTCGCGAACTCATCCAAAAACACAAAGATGAATGACGTCACCTGATGTACACGTGTTATCGTCATGCTAAAAATATTCATTCACTCATGTTGTCTAACCTTTTTTGACCCTAGCATTTCCTCTCGGGCGGCATACATCAAAATTTGTTATGACTTTACAAAATGAGTCACTATGATACATAGTTGTTTGCCCCAAAATCACATATGCCCTGAGATTGTACTTAATCCTATTTCCTTCACAATTCATACTAGCCCATCTACACACTTTAAAATTCAGGGCCAGTCATAATCAAACATTATTATTATTAATATTATTGTAGTTGTTGTTGTTGTTGTTTACACACTAGGAGTTCTCACACAGGTCATCAGTGATTGCTCACCGACAACCGGTGGTATTTCCTGGAGTCTGAGTGACAACAAGTCTCCCCAGATTTCCAGTATTCTCCACTTCTTTTCGATAGCCACCGCAAATAAATTTGCAGCATCACAACAGCCGTTTACCATTGATGTCTCGCTGGTAAGGTGTTCTCTGGGGTTTGGGTGGTAATAAGCCTTCCCGAGGTCTCAGCATTCTCTGCACTTCCAGTGAAGGTCTGGTTTGTGCTGCCCATCCTCGGTCTTCTCATCCTCCTTGACCCTATACAAATATTTTGTGTGGTGTCAGTCTAGACTGGTACCATTTTTTTTTACTATATATTTTTTTTATATATATTTTTTTATTTATTTTTCATTTTATTTTCATTTAAAAAAAAATTTTTTTAATTAAAAAAAAAAATTATATTTATTGATTTTTTTTGGGGGGGGAGCTGATTATTTTTTATTCATTTATTTTTTGAGTGGAGCTTATTATTTTTTATTCATTTATTTATGTATTTATTTTGTGGGGTGGGGAATGGGGGTGAGCTTATCGTGGTTCTTGCTATTTTTGTTCATTGGTTCATTTTTGTGTTGTGTCAGTTGAAGCCGCTGTAATTCATTGGGGGGAGGGGGTCTTATTAAGTGATATTTCTTGCATTTTCTGTTTCTTTGTTTGTGGTGTGTTATTTTGTTAGTTTTGTTTTCTTCCTGTGTTAGATTCCGTATGATCCTTTGTAGTTTATGCGGGTTAGTTTCCGCATTCAATAATTTTTCTTAAGATTGTAGCTGTTTTGATCGTTGCTGTCCTTTGTATAGTTCCAATGATTCCTTTGATCCCAATTTCTCCCAGTCTTTTTACCAGGTTTTTGGGGATTGTTCCTAGTGCTCCTACGATTATTGGTATTATACTGACTTTCTTCATGCTCCATATTCCTTTCAGTTCGATGGCTAGTTCTGTGTATTTACTTCGTTTTTCTGTTTCTTTGCTTTTCACTCTGTTGTCTGCTAGAACGGCGAAGTCTACGATTTTGCAAGATCAAACGTTATGAGAGAAAAGGGTAATTTTTTGTCATTTTGGGAGCTTTTGAACCCCTGGGGGCGCGAACCAAATTGGTTCCAAGGTCAACGATACTTATTTTCTATTAGGAACAATTGCCTCCACATTTTGTGCCAAGTTACAGAAAAATTGAATGGATGGATGCAAAGTTATGGGGCAAAAAATGTCCTTTTTTGCCATTTCGAAGCTTTTTTACCCCCTGGGGGGGCTAACCAGATTTTCTTTTAAATCGGAGAATGTCACTTTCTAACCTGACAAAAGATACAACTTCATGCAAAATTTCAGAGAAATTCAATGGATGGTTGCGGAGAAAAATCCGGACGGACGGACGGACGGACATACCTCAAAACATAAGTCCCCCGATTTTAAGTACTAGACCAGCCTGGCATACATTGGTGACTTAATACTCCACCTTATCCAGCCTGGTGACATTCTCGGACAACGTTATCTTTTTTATCAACATGACAAATGACACACATAAAAGACAACGACGAATGTTACTCAGTGCAAAGATAACTGAAGTCTGCGACAGGGCGAGCGGTAAGAGTTGCTGGATAGGAAAGCGAACAGACACATACACACGCATATACCTATAAACATAAACACAAAATCACACACATTATGTATGTTAATACGATTATTGCAACCATATGATTACAAACGGAAATGCGTTTATTTTCTCAATCTCTGTATACATTTATATTTATAAAGTTAGGTATGTGTAAATATTTATATATTTCTATTTAAATGATTCACTACGTAACTAATCATTTTAACACCCATCTGCTTAGATGGTCGTAATATGGGCTATATTATGTTTAATTTAGTTTCATAAAAACAGAGAAAAGGGGAGCGCCTTTTGTAAAAGTTCACGTACTTCCAATTTTTGTAAAACTTTAACAATAGTGATTTGTCTCAATTATAAAATATTCCCCAAATTACAGTTTATGTGGAGTATTTTAGGCGGCAAAATATAAGAACAACCTCCCATTTGACAATTTAAATATTTCAGATGTGCATTAAATTTGGTTTATAATCATTAGACACCAATATTCCAAGATTCCTTGAATTTCACTTTCTTTTAAAGACACTCTACGCTTAAGCCTTAAATTTAAAACATTTTCTGGAATTAAAATAATTTAATGTATTTTGATTACATCACGCAATATGTCTTAGTCCTTAAAAATACAACAACTTTTAAGACAAATTCGAGTTTATTCATCAACATAGTCTCCTTCTAGAATGATACCCATTTAAATATACAATTTTTAAAGTTATAACTCACGTGGCATATCCAACATTGAAGCAGCTTTAATGCCTACACAATGCAATCGTCAGATGGACATGATACCATGGACGCAACATATAACGATTGCCGTCTATAGGCGTGAACCCGGTGTTTTGTTGTATCAGTGGGGTAGTCGTACATTTACAAGTTATATATAGGTTATATATAGCCATTTGATTACTTAAACTCTTATATATAGCCACTTTGATGCCTCTTTCCTTCGCCTAGTTCCGAATGTCATAGCGTGGAACTTACCAAACCTGTTTCACAGCTTCTCGACGAATTCCATTTCAAGGAAGCAGTCGGAACGCCTGCACTGATCATATCCGCGTCGCAATTATCCAAGTCATATTTCACCACCTTCACGGCATCCAAAGACACTGATCTTCCGAATTTAAAAATCTGGCGTGGATCATCAAAATGCACGTACCTATTTTCTAATATGTCCGTATTTCCAGTTGGCCATAGTCTCCAGCTCTGGAATCCAATAATAGAACACGAACACAGCAATAAGTTGGATATTACCTATATTAAATATTTGAAAGAGTCTGCATTAGTTTAGAACCAGACACCTGGCATATATATATATATATATATATATATAGAGAGAGAGAGAGAGAGAGAGAGAGAGACAGAGACAGAGACAGAGATAGATAGATAATCAGATAGATAGATATTAGAATTCGAACGATAGATAGATATTAGAATTCGAACGATATATATATATATATATATATAGAGAGAGAGAGAGAGAGAGAGAGGGAGAGAGATAGATAGATAGATATTAGAATTCGAACGATAGATAGATAGATATTAGAATTCGAACGATAGATAGATAGATAGATAGATAGATAGATAGATAGATACTAGCAGGAAGGCCCGACGTTATGTACCTTTTTCATCAAGCTCATAACACCATATTACTTTCTTTGTTTTTTGTGCTTTTTTCATCTATTTCGCCTGCTAATAGAATCGGAATAAGTTGAGATATTAAGTGTCTCATCCATTTGGTTCGAAGTTAATTAAAATCGAATACAAGTATTTGAAGTTTAAAGTGGGTTCCGTCTCAATGGATCACTTAGGCACAAAGACATTCGGCACAAAGACATTCGGCACATAGAAGGTAAAGTAGTGATTTGTAACCACTTCCATTGTCTTTCCCGGATAATCTTTTACTTATGGTATACATATCATCAAAATGAGAATATATGTGAAATTATAAAAGGAGTTCAACCCTTCGCTCTCTTAGGTTAGGAGGGCACTGAGAGGTTCGAAACCACTTACATTGCCTTTCCCAGAAAACTTTATATATAGAATTTAAATGTTACAAAAATAGGATATATTTGAAGTTTTTAGATGGTTGACTTAGCAATGTAGAGGTACTTTAATTGTCTCCCTCGCTTAAGTTCACATAAGAATACAGTTTTAGATTGTATGTAGATTCTGTAATCTGCATTTGTATAGGCAACACACCAACATAACACACACATAAACACAGGCATCTAGTTGCATATATATATAGAAGAAAAATAGGGTTAAGTTTTAAGGGGTTCTCGTAGAGATTCAGAGACACTTCCATTGTCTTCCCCGCTAAGGTTTGCATAAGAATACGGTTTTCGAGTGTATGTAGATTCTCAAACCTTTATTTGTATAGGCAAATACACAAATATCACACATATACATACTGGTATTCAGTTTTATATATATAGAAAACTTTTTAAAATGAATACATATATATATATATATATATATATATATATATATATATATATATATATATATATATATGTATATGGAAAATAGAATGGATTGAAGCAGGCCATCAATTCCGGCCGAATGTAAAAAAAAATGTGTAGAAAGAATTTTAAAAATAGAAGAGATAGAATAAAAAAATAAAATTCTTTCCAACGATGTGTCAAATGATTTCAGTTAGAGTTAACAAGTGCCCGATGCTAGGCGTCTGATAATGTGCGGCTCGCTTGCCCCGATGGGCCGATAAGATAAAACAGCCTGATAAAAAAGACCCACCTTACCAAAAACCAGGGCTGATGGGCGGGTGGCAAGCGAATAGAACTCAAAGCTGGGTCATGGCCTGAAGTCAAAAGAAATGAAAAAAAAAACATGTGATTTTAAGATACGTCCATTCTATCTGTACTTTTTATGATTGAAATGCTATTTTTAACTTTATGGGTACAGACAGACGTTCTTTTTTAGAAATGATTGGAGGTATCTAAAACAAGAAACGTTCATTTGAATTTAAAAGTGTATTTAAAACAGAAGTGTGACAGACTAGCATACAGATGTTTCAATCTTAAGTGTGACAGACTGACTAACGAAAATATTGTCTTCCAGATATATTTGGACGCGTTTAACATTAGAAACGGTTATTAAATCGCCGCGTATATCGATAAAAGTACTATTCTAACTAAAATTTAAAATAGCAAGAGTCCGACTAACCTATATATCAACCAACGGACGGACGGACAAAGCTTTTCATAGAGATACATGGACGCATATGAATTCAGATAGACACGCAATTAGTTAGAAAGGGAAAGAGAGAGTTAAATTGAGAGAATCAAAAGAAAAAAGAGGATATAGACGAATGGGAGGAGAGACGGAGAAAGAGACGAAATGTTTAGACGTGGAGACGAAAGAAGTGTAAGTGGAGGCCAATGAGAAATAGTAAATATTTTTCAGAAAAAGGAAAAAGAGAAGGAAAGATGAAGAATATTTCAAAAATGGATGCGGTAGAAAGAACATAAACAATAGAACAGGTTATACAGTAGGCTAAAGAAAGAAACAAAATTGACAAAAAGAAAGAAAAAAGGAAGAAAAATAAGAAAGAGGTAAAAAGAAAGAAATTGGCTACAATAGTTTTATAAAATAAGTAAAACTGAAAAAATAAATCATCATGGAATAAAGAAAATTGTGATGAATTGTTTTAAAAAAAACAAAGAAAATAAAATGATGACAGAGGAAAGATAGAAAATAAGATAGAAAAGAAGTAGGAACAGAAATAAAAAGCGAGAAAGAAAGGAAAAGAGAAAATACGAAATATTTGGAAGAAACAGAGAAATACAATTTTTGGAAAATGAGACGAAATTGACAGGAAAGAAATCGTCGAAATTATTTTTTACGAGAAGATGGAGAAAAAAGATAAGAAAAAAATGAATAGAAACATTTTTTAGAAGAAAATGAGGAAGAGAGGGGGAAGAAGATGGATGAGAAAGATAAAAAGAAGAAGGGGAAGAAAACTATCAAGAAAGAAATGCGAAGAATATAAATTAGAGAAGGAGAATAAGATGACGAAAAAGAAGATGAAAGAAGATATGGAAGAAGATTATATAAAGATGAAGAAAAAGAAGTCGATGGAAAAGAACGAAGATGAAAAACAAAACAAAAACAAAACAAAACGATTGAAAAAGAAAATAACATGGGAAATAACAAGAAAAAAAACGAAACAAAAAAAGGTGAATAGGAAAGAAGAAAAATGAGCATGGAAAAAAAGAAGACAAAGAAGTAGAAAAAGAAGAAAATGTAAAAGAGGAATAGAAAAAGAGAACAAAAAGAAGAAGAACAACAAAAACAAGAAGAAGAAGAAGAAAATGTAAAAAGAGAATAGAAAAAAAGAAAAAAAAGAAGAAAATGTAAAAAGAGAATAGAAAAAAAGAAGAAGAAAAGAAGAAGAACAAGAAAAAGAAGAAGAAGAAGAAAAAAGATGAAGAAGAAGAAGAAGAAGAACAACAACAACAAGAAAAAGAAGAAGAAATAGAAGGAAATGTAAAAAGAGAATAGAAAAAAAGAAGAAAAAGAAGAAGAAGAAGAAGAAGAACAACAACAACAACAAACATAGGAAAGAAGAAAAATGAGCATGGAAAAAAAGAAGACGAATAAGTAAAAAAAAAAAGAAAATGTAAAAGGAGAATAGAAAAAAAAGAAGAAAAAGAAGAAGGAAAAGAAGAACAATATGAAAAGAAGAAGAAGAAGAAGAAGAAGAAGAAGAAGAAATAGAAGGAAATGTAAAAAAAGAACAGAAAAAAGAAGAAAAAGAAGAACAAGAACAAGAAAAAGAAGAAGAGATAGAAGTAGGATTTAAAATTGATGAAGAAAAAGACGGAGAAGAAGAGTGCGGGAAAGAAGAATGAAAAGAAAAAGATAGAAAGAACACGAAGAAGAAGAGAGAGAAGAAGAATGAGAAAAATAAATAAGAGAAGAAAAAGAATTATAGAATGCAAAAGAATACGACGAAATAGAAAAATGAGAAAATGAAAAAGAAGAAGAATTAACAAAGAAGAATGAAAAGAGGAAAATGAAAGAGAAACAGAAGGAGCAGGGGGAGGAGTAAGAACAATATGAAGAGAAATAGATGGATAAGAAAGATGAGGATGAAATAAAACACATTAGTCTGAATATTGTGCAAGTCAAATCTATCTCAATATGTCAGTTGATCAATAATAGTAAAGTCAAGTTATCGGGGGCAGCGAAGTGGCGTGAGGTGCAATTTGGATGAGGCCGGTGATGGCGGGTTTCTCGATGCCTATCACTCATGGCGTAATTGTACTGTTCAAAAATGATTTTTCAAAGAGATGCGAACCATCACTTGAAAGGTCGAAATAAACGTTGAAGAGATCGTTGTCAGTGTTGGCGAGTACACATCATTCAGTCTATAAACGGGGCGAGTTGCGATCACAAGTTAGACACCAAAAACAGTCTCTGTCATGGAAGGCTCTTGCTCTCTCTCTCTCTCTCTCTCGCGCTTTCTCTCGCTCTCTCTCTCTCTTTCTCTCTCTCTTTCTCTCTCTTTCGCTCTCTCTTTTTATCTCTCTCTTTCTCTCTCTCTTTGTCTTTCTCTCGCTCTTTCTCTTTCACTCTCTCTCTCTTTCTCTCGTTCTCTCTCTCTTTCTCCCTCTCTTTCTTTCTCTCTCTCTTTCTCTCTCTCTTTCTCTCTCTCCTTCTCTCTTTCTCTCTCTCTTTCTCTCTCTCTTTCTCTCTCTCTTTCTCTCCTTCTGTCTCTCTTTCTCTCTCTTTTTATCTCTCTCTTTATCTCTCTTTCTCTCTCTTTGTCTTTCTCTTGCTCTTTCTCTTTCTCTCTCTCTCTCTCTTTATCTCGCTCTCTCTTTCTTTCTCTCGCTCTCTCTCTTTCTCTCTCTCTCTCTCTATATATATATATATATCGTTCACTATTTCCTGTGTTGTCATAGTACTGACTGTTGGGGAAAAAAGTATTCCTAGTGATGGTCAGGTCAATAGAGGGATTGCGATGATGGAATCAGTGGGTGTGGATAGAAAGAAAGATAAGACGAAAACAGGTGACGAAGACGAGAAAGAACAGACATTTACTTTCAAATATAAGAAAAGAAAGCTGGAGACAAGGATAAGAAGCTGACGTCGATCTGTATTATAATAGAGCTACGGTGTCAATCTGTAACCCAAAAATACGTCATATTTCTCAAAATCAGAGATTGTACACTCTAACATGAGTTTTAACATGTTCATGATCACATTACACTAAATGTTTTCTAGCTCCACTGATCTCAATCTTTTAGACGTCTATATACGGAGCGTAATTGAGCAGCGAGTTCAATAAGAACTCTCATAACACTACATAGTTTCTTAAAAGTCTCCATAGTGAGAGAACTGTCAGATGTGAACAAGGAACCACCTGAACGATTGCATGTAGGCGATTCATACCTTACATAAAACAGTTAACGAAGCTTACGAATAACGTAATGAAGAATGGAATAAAAAAATATACTTATTTATATCCTCACAAATGTTTTCTACGCGGAAAGACAATACTATCAATTTCTAAAAGTTATTTGGCGTATGTATACATCTATATATGTATTAATTCAGAACATTTTTACTAGAAAATCTATCAGCGTTAGAAATATTAAAAACGGCATCATTTCAAAAGTTAAACAAAATATTTTCTTTGAATCTTTGAATTATTGATACTATTTTTAATATCATACGAGTTTGTTTGTTTTTTAATTTAATCGTGAAAAACATTTTTCACATGTCTCAATGAAGATCTTCAGTGATGCACTGCATTCATCGCCGATTTTGGGTTTCGAATTATATCTGCCTAGACAGCAATCCCGACCTGGCTCTGGACGCGCCAGATCGCCTCCTTGAAAGCTATCAGCTACAAGTGTCGACATTGCAAAAAAAAAAAAAATGGTGTTCTGACAATTTTCGGCCTTTTTTTTTTACCGACACGCCAGCAACCAATGAGAATCGTTCCCACCCTTCCCACTCATTTATAAGGCTATTCCTCCATCTTTCTTGTTTCGATTTTTATTCTCAAATCGTTTGCGTTCGGGTAAGTTACTTTCATTTTTCCATCCCCTTCCAGCTTCCTAACACAATTAAGACTATATTTGCTATTATAACAGTCTTAAAGTTAATAGTAAGCCCTACAATTTAAATTATTATAAGTTTTTAAAAATGTATTCTAGTGCCTTAGCTATCATACATCCTTCTTAGGGCCTCAGCACTTGTCATATCCGCTCCTTTCTTCTACGTCAAATACTTGTTATTTGGCACTGCCGACTCCATCATCAAAAAAACATAAATGAATCCCTAAAAAATAAAAAAATAAAAATAATTAATAGTAATCAACATTACAATAAAAAAGTCAATATAATTTACACACTTTTTATCTCAATGCCTCTCCTTCTCGCTATTGGGTGTCAGAGCAATGGTAGCTAATATCAAAACTACGCATGCAATGACAATGACATTCTACTATAAAAAGGGGGGCTCGCAACGCCCCTTAAAATTAGGCTTACTATCCACTTTATCATTCACTCGTTGTCTATAATCAATTCTTGGTCGGTCTGCTTTCCACAGTGGCCTCGCCGTCTTGGTGACCTCACATGTTTTCTCTTTTCCAGTCGGGTTTAACCCCATCCTCGCTTGGATATTCAACGGACATCTCATGCACGGATCCCAGCTCACTCCCACCAGACTTACCTCGGTGCAGGTTATTGTATAGATTCTCTATTTTCACTCAGACAACTGCCCTTAAGCTAAGGTTAGCCTAACCCTTTTCAGCACACCTACTGCCCAAACTACCAAAATCACCACTATAACCACCAAGACTACCAGCCAGGCTATTCTACTTTACGTCTTCAGCTAAGATTTACCTTTTCTATCCGATTTAATTCAGGCCTTAATCGCTCAAGGTTGCTATTGCCATACTGGCCTTAACAGCCCGGGTATCTTCTCCAACGTGATACAGGGAATTTACTGTATTAACGGCTTAAATAGCCGTCCCCACCCAATCGTATGATTCCCTATCAATCAGATAGAAAACTTCTTCGCCTTGAAACTCTTATAAACTTGATGGATCTCCTCTCGCATTAGTGTTTTATTCTTCTCTCGACGACCACCGCCAAGATTCCATCCGCAACACTCACCGTTAACGGCAACATAACATTTATCTGTGGCAATTTCGTTTTTGAAGACTAGACTCCGTCTCTATAACACGTACTGCGTGTCCATCATGCTCTACAATAGCAACAGCTGGGCAATAACAAAAGCCATGCTTGACAAGCTGGATGCGTGCTACCGTTCCATCACAGGTCACTGCTGGCCGAAAAAACTTATCAGCAACAAGGCACTATACGAGCTGTGCAACGAAAAACCCCTCTCCTCAAATGTCGCTGAACAAAGATGGTCTATATTAGGCCATGTCCTACGGATGGACACTGACACTCCCGCACAGAGGGCACTAGACTTTGCCGTTACTGGCTCGCAAACCTACCAACCACGACTAGGACGGCACTGCACAAATCTGCTGGCACACTACATGCTGGACTTCATTGCCTACGACAATTTGCGCATGACAAGGCCAGATGGCCTGGGACTAGCATGGAAGACTGATTGCAGCTACGGGATGTCATTTGACTACCGTAGCCGCAGAACATACTTTTAATAAATAATAATAATAAAAATAATTTATTTTTTGTTCAAGTCGAGCAAAAACAGTTCGTAGTATTTGTCACATAGACAGGCCACACTATTACGCATCGTCTCATTTTCTGTCAGGAGCATGCATTTCATAATGGCCAAACAAAGGGCTATAAACTCCGTTTAGAGCTTATAACACGCAGCTGCCGTAAAAATCTTATGAGCTTGGGGATAGGTGATTGGTAAATGCATGGCTCGATAAATCTCAAAAGACAGATGGACGGATACCAACAGCAATACTGTGTTCTGTTCTTACAATGAATTTATAGGGTAATTTGTTGTTTAGGGGTCACTATGCTGAACGATAGGTGTCGTTAATAGCATACCCAGCTGCGTTCTGACAGGTTCTAGTTTGACGAACTTGTCGGATCACTACCAGTAACTGAAATAACTGCTGTACACAAACCCATCTAGATTATGTATCTCCTCGCTCATAGTCTCGGTCGCATTTCGCATCTCTCCTTGGAGGATGTACACCTTGGAAATCAACAAGTTAATGCTTCCCCTATTCCAGGCTTCTTCGAGTCTTGGGACGTTCATTACAGAAGCGCTATTCTTGACCACGTGAGCTAATGCCTCCTGTATTTCCGTAAGTTCCTCTAAGTTTTTTTTAATCATTTTCATGTATCCTACCAAGACGGTTCAAAGAAGGATGCTGAGGGGGTTCCCAACTATGAAGAACAGTTCCTTTTCTGGCTAGTCTGCAACATATCTATCCCTTATAAATACAGGTTCACCTCTGATAACTCGCTCTCCAACGCTCGTGTTTCATGATCCAAGTAGTTCAACAATTGGAGATAGTCTCCTCTCTCCGAATATCTCCTGCCCACTTGTTGTCCGACCTCGGTCAATTTTATGACCTCACCTCCCAACTGATGTAATATTTATTTATACGGCTAAAGATCGATCACCCAAACAATCGGCTACTTTGACCTGGTGACCACAAGCGAGCTGGTCTTTCCCCACATCCATATTTCGGTGATAGCCATCAATACACTCCACCACCTTCACCCGTCCATATCTGTATTGAAATGAAGAGAAGAATCGATCTCAGGCGATCACCTCTACTCTTAGTTTATCAATACTACCACTTGAAAATATTCCTCTGTTTGTCCTGAATTCTCAGTCATCGCAAACCTGACCAGGGCCAGCGCCTTCGGTTAAATAAACGTCCTAATTCTCCTCGCTCCACTTGGTCAGTTTAGCTAGCATATCAGCTAACGTCCGGTTGAAGCATATATCTCCAACCTTTCCAGTGTCTCTCTTATCACTCGGTTTACGTATCCCTGTCCATTGTCAGTGGCCAGCTTTTCAGGTGTTCAACATCTTGGGAATATATCTCTTAATATCTAGTCCGACACTGATCAATAAATCTTAAAACGTAGATAAAATGCTAAAAGAACAGCTTCTATCGCGCTAATAATGTAAATATTTCATCTCATATATTCATCTGTAAAGTAGATGCAAAATTAAACCATGGTTATTGTTATCAAAACAAATAACGTTAGTCCATAATTGCTCAGCGCCGTGGATCCTCTCGTAGCAAGGTCGCCCTTTGTTTATTTGCTCTAATTAGAATAAAGAGTGCCAAAAACTTGGTTAAAACAAAACGTTGGTTGAAGAAAGCGAATAGTAACAGATGAGGGAACAGCATAAATTGCTCTCATTAGTCGGAAGTTGAAGTACACATTGTTTTACTGCAAAAACGATATAATAATATAAATTCAAGCATATAGCCTAAGAATTTCCCTCGGGAATGACACATATACATTGCTGTAGAGCTTACCTACCTTCAATACATTTTTAATTTTAACTACGAAGACACATTTAAATATATATACGTGATATTTATTTTATAATATAAATGTATATATATATATATATATATATATATATATATATATATATATATGTGTGTGTGTGTGTGTGTGTGCGTAATAGTAATAATATATATATGTAATAGTAATAATCCATATATATATATGGCATGTCGATGTTATACACTGAGATCTCACCAGGCAGAGTTAGACTCCGATCTTAACCTTAGATCATATTTGAGAATACGATCTAAGGTTAAGATCGGATTCTAACTCTGCCTGATGAGATCTCAGTGTATAACATCGACATGCCAGTGTCGCAGATTTTGTACACGTCTGTGTAAATAAAAATAATCATATATATATATATATATATATATATATATATATATATATATATATATATATATATATGTGTGTGTGTGTGTGTGTGTGTGTGTACTGGGAAGGAGGATAACTAGAAGGCCGAAACAGGGAGAAAAACCACAGTGAATTAGGTAAATAATAAATAAAGCGAAAGAAAAATAAGAGAAATGAAAGGAGGTTACAAAGAGATGACGGAAAATAAATGAATGAAAGAAAGAAAGAAAGAAAGAAAGATCAAAAGAAACCGACACGAAAGAAGCCATAGAATGTAAGGTCAAAAGTTCGTCTAAAGAAATATAAACTGATCAAATGATTAAAAAGAAGAACTGAAACATCAAAGAGATCGAAATCGCAGATCGAACGATAAACATTCGATGATGATTGGCCTGATTAGATCGATGGAATAAAAACGATCTGATGAAGCTTTCTGATTCTATTGAGTGATGCTGCTGCTGACGATGATGATGGCCATGACGATGCTAATGATGATGTTGTCCGGTCGGCGTCAATTTGCGTTTCCATTTTTGTGTTTTATGCTTTATTTTCGAGGCGTCTTGTATTGACGCTCTTCCGTCTTTTGTAAGTGTGACTTTGATAACGATGAATCTCTACATTCATATTTACTGAGATGTCTGGGTAAAGTCTGGCAAAGGGTTGCACAGATAGAGTTCTTTGAACTCACTATTGAATTATAATAAATAGTGACCACTTGAAATGGCAGCCATAGAATCGTTAATAAAATTCACAAACATTTCTGCATTCCAACCGTGTTTTGTAGCTAAATACCTCAGTTAATCGCTTACTTGTTCGTCAAGTTGCAGTCATGAATGTCTGACAATCTTCGATTTATTACCGTTCAATGATATGCTCCAGATATGTTATACTGACTGCTACTTGCTTGTCGTTAGGAAATTTAAGGCAATCATGAGAAAAGAATGTTGTTGCGATTTGTTGTGAAGTAGTCCAACAGTAAAAAGAAGAAGTCAAGTCGAGGTTGGCTTAAGATAACAAGTGTATTAACATAAAAGGTACAAAGGTAAGGACACTGACAGGCACTCGGCTAGACAGTCACAATACTGTCCTTTTCTCCCTGGTGATTGTCTACTCGCACTATTTATAGTGAGAACCGGTGTAGTTTCTATTCCGTTAGAACGACCGGTGTAACACGATTAATGAACAGTGGTTTCAGCAACCCCCCCAAACTTCAAATGACACATTAGAATGGCTGCGGGGACACTTTGATTATCGTCTAATCAGTAGGATTGGGAATAGCGTACTTTATGCAAATGCTTTGTGTGTGCGTCTCTGCTTGCTATTATATACAGTTCATCAGGTTTTTATCAGTCGGGTTATCTAAACATATTGTTTATCAGAACAGTCGCGAGTCTATCCGTTAACTAAAGCATAATTCAGTATAGCGTCAAGATGAGAGTGTGTCAGAGTTATTGGCAATTTTGACCAGCATATGCTAGTTGGCTTGAAACGCAGATATGAACATTTGGGCGATATCATTGAACGGCTATAAAAGACTGTTGGATATTCATGATCGAAACCTGGTGGAAATGTCAGGCATAAATTAAAGTTAATGTGTGGCAAATACATAAAGATTTGTGAATTTTCAGCGTCATCCTGTACCTTAAGCCATATTTGCGGGTTAGTACTCAGCCAAATGGTTATTCTCGCGCGGTCTACAATGCCAATGTCAAATCACATTACTGTCAATATTTATGATATTTTAACGTATACATCGGGCGGATTCAAATCCCTCCGAATGCATTTTTGTTATTTACGCCCTACTGCTATTTGAGAAGTTATGCTTCTGTACTCCTCCCTCAACTGTTGGTAGTTTGTGTTTAATTAATCGAATAAAATGACGCGGTTACAATGGCTATTGAATTGTTTCATTAACTCTCGTCTATATACAACCACAGAAAATAACTTTCATTACTTTCTATTTTTACAAAAAAACAATAAGACAAACGCAACTTCTACGAACAAAGTTTCTTTCCAAAAACATATCATCTGTGGAAAAATGTACAAAGATCCAGCTTGTAAACCGACTGCATTATGGTCGTCTTCAAGTCTAATATGAATAAACACTTTTTGAGCTGTCCTCCTGGATAATCAATTATTCTTATGTCATAATTTGCACTTTTAAATAATTGTTTCTAATCTTTTCGTGGTGTCGATCATCGTCGTAAAACTGACGATCTCTTTAACCCTTATCCTCGAGTGACCCCCGGACCTTGCTACGTAGTGACCTGTTAGTAAAACAAAATCATTGAAAAAGTGATGGTCTGATGTAAAACAGACAAATAAAATACACATTTGTCTTTTCAGATCGTGTTTTTTGTATATATTATTCACACATAAAGCATGTTAAAATAATAATATATTCTTAATCGATAACCGCGATGTTCATATTTTATCAATATATTACAATTTATTAGTCAAAAATAAAATAAAGGTTTCACATTTCTTACGTTCACAGTCAGAGGTCTAACACAGCTACGGCTGACATGTACATAGTTGGCTCATTAAATAGCGACGTCTCGCTGTAAAAGTGTTTGTAGTGGTGATGTAACACCCGAGGCTTCTGTGTCTCCCGATTTCCTTGTAGCAGAAAAATGTCAGAAAATAAAAGAAAAATCCGAGACATCTTTGTTCAATGTCGTCATGGTTTGGGTTTTAAAAATTATTTCACATATTACGTAAGCGTCTCCCGAAAAACAGAGTTCCGACGAAAAGAATCCCTCGAACACAGGCAGCTCCCATTCCAAAGAAGATCTTTTTCTTTGCTTCACAAAGTCTTATTTTCGACATTCCGTTCGTGACGTCATATCCTGACATGCAGCTCAACATCTAACTTGGTTTCTAATGGAAATATCCATGTCCATGTTTTTAGACACACGCCATCGAGCAGTTTTACTGTTCAATAAATAGTCCTTTAAAATGTTCCCGAAAATTTATAAACATATAACTCAAAATATATTTATTTTAGAGACTTAGAGTTTGCAAAATTTAATAAAACAAACGAGTCGTTTAGAAATCAAAACATAAAATAATTGTTTTTATAAAAAAAATAAAACTGCTTGCAACTTTTGAGTTCGATTTCTCAAGTATTTCTATTAGCGTAATCTAAAATTATTTAAAGTTGTAATATTTTCACAGGTTATAGTGAATGCTTAAAATATACTTTAAAATAGTTAAATACGTCATATGATCTATATAATAAAAGATAACAAACATGTATCGGATCGCATCAATAATCACTTATGTACAGAAGAAAAGGTTTAATCTTCATCATTATTATTATTATTATTATTATTATTATTATTATTATTATTATTATTATTATTATTATTATTATTATTATTATTATTATTATTATAATAATAATTATTATTATTATTTTATGAAGATTATTATTATTATCATGATAATAATAATGATAATAATAATAATAATAATAACACCAACGTTAATAATAATAATTATATAAATGATAAGAATAAGAATATAATAATAATAATAATAATAAGAAGAAGAAGAAGAAGAAGAAGAATAACAATAATAATAATAAAAACAATGATAATAATAATAATAATAAGAATAAGAATAAGAAGAAGAATAACAATAATAATAATAATAAAAACAATAATAATAATAATAATAATAAGAAGAAGAATAACAATAATAATAGTAATAATAATAATAAAAATAATAATAAGAAAATAATAATAATAATAATAATAATATAATTATGATAATAAGAATAAGAATAATAATAAGAAGAATGACAATAATGATAATAATAATACTACTACTACTACTACTAATAATAATATTAATAATAATGATTATAAGAAGAATAAGAATTAGAATAATACAATCAACTAGCAAATCCCTCCTGATGATCCCACTTATGCGAGTTGGGGGACATCTATAGTATCACACACCTCCCATGCAAAACTCTATAATTTATTGCATAAATTACAAGACAACAACCATACATTGAAATTACATGATTTAAAAGCTACAAAGACATGACAGTGAAATCGAAACAAGAACAAACAACAAAACCGATCGATTGATCACTAAACGGGATCAATAACGTGCATTTACAAATAAAAAAAATAATGATGAAAAGCCTCCGTTATTTTTATTTGTCGCTGGCAGCTATTTTTAAAACTTTACAAAAATGTTGTTGCATCAAAATATATAAAACCAATAAAATCGATTTCATGGTTTTATTTGAACTAACAGATGTTATTTAATTATTAAACATGTATTTTTTATTTTTATTTCATTTTTATTTAAATCTGT
Source organism: Sepiola atlantica (assembly GCA_963556195.1). Taxonomy (NCBI): domain Eukaryota; kingdom Metazoa; phylum Mollusca; class Cephalopoda; order Sepiida; family Sepiolidae; genus Sepiola; species Sepiola atlantica. The sequence continues at coordinate 2,022,691 of OY744524.1, forward strand.
ATTTTTTAACATAATGATATTTAGTTCCAGAATAATTTCATATTTAAATTCATTCATCACAATAAATATTTCCTGAGATTTAAAATTTTTTAAATAAATTCATCTAAAATAATTTTAGCAAAGGTTTCTGTGAATTCGAAATTTTGCACAGTTTATTGAACGGTATAAGCAACGCACGCACGCACTGTCTGAAAACTTTTTGATGGCACTTTGTATATAAGTAAAAAGAAGGTGTTGTTTAGTTTCTCTTTGCGCGTATATATATATATATATATATATATACACACACATATATATATATATATATTTATATATATATATGTATATATTATTTTTCCATTGCTACTGATTACCTATTGTCGATAAGGACGTATGTAGGTGTGTATGCAGAGAATAGAATGGAATTAGATCAAATGTAAGTGTATGTTAAAAAGCAAAGTGTCATTGTTAAATAGACGGAGAGCGTTGACAATTAAAAAGCTCTTTGACACAGTTCATCTCACTGGATTCTTGCATCTACAAGATGGTGACGGCGAGATAAAGCGTCGCACTAAAATTAAAATGATACACATCGACTGTTCCCGCGAAAAGATGGGTAAGCATTCCTCTGATCTCTATCGCGAACACAATTCGCCGAGTTTCTTCTGCGGCTGCTCAACTACCACGGTTCTACCTTTGAGAAAAATCGCTCGGCACACGCTGAGGACCGTCTCCACGCGACCCCGTCCGCACACGCGCAGTGAGACGACATAGACGCACAAAGGTGTACACAATAACAGGCAGAAGGAAGAATTAAATAAATGTAATCTGTCAACTGATATAAATAAAAGCTGAAAGAACTCAGTCATTATATACGCCAAAACATCTACGTTCATGAATGCCTATTTGTAAGCGTTAATACATATGTGGGCTCGGCGTACCGTGTTCGAATTCTGTCGAAGGCATTACTTTGTTCTCCTTCATTTTTTAAGAAGTATGAAGTCCTCTTGAATAATAAAATTCAGCCCATCTTCACTCATCGTTTCCAATACTCTCAGGATGTTGTTCATCATCCGACAAACAATGTCATGACCCCTTATGTTTTAATGACCTTTGCGCTTTTATAAGGGGTGTATAAGCAAATATTTCCTTCTCCCCAACTATGAGATAAGCAATAGGGTAGATTAGACCCGGAGGCCTTAATAGAAAAACCTGTCCAAGCAAAAGAAAATTCCGGTATAACACGTGCGATCAAGTAAGTCACTGAAATATGGAACCGTGCACCGGTACACACATCACTTGCCTGGTGGATAGACTGGGTATCGTTATTCACAATGAGTTATTCACTGTAATAATAAACATCGATGCCCCCTTTTTTTAGCAGATTTTTTTTTCACAGAAGAATTCCATATATATATATAAATAATTATACTTAAGCGGACTTTACGTCTACTTCTCTAAAGCTTTTTTTTCTTAAATATTGTAACCACACAAAATACATGCTAAAATAATGCTTGGTTTCGAGATTGAGTTATACTTGAAAAATACATCCATTGTGATTGTTCTAATTAGACCTTATTTGCAGTTTACTCACAAATTGGCCAAACTCAGTAAGTTTATGTTTTTTGAAACCATGCTCTTATTGTCTATTGCTCCTATCACTCTCGCCTACATGAATCTCACTCTTTATATTTATATCTCTATGTATAAAAAGTCGAAGGCCATTAAGAAAAGAAAGTATAAAACAAATAGTCCATTATAAACACAAGGGAATAAAAGTATTTGCCCAGTAACCGAGAGGAAAATAGAAACGATACAGAGAAGAGGAGATAAGGAGAGAGGGCTAGGGCCTAGATATAATGACCAGATACAATTTAGTTGGGCTTTATTCGTCTTTATATTTAACTTGATTTGATCACTCACTATTTCTTATCCAGATAATTTACTCCGAGCAGAATGTAACACCTAATGGGCCACTTTTGTCTCGGATATATATATATTTATTTTGGTACAGAAAAATTTGTACAACATTTGTACCGTCGGTTTCAAGCACGGAAGAACTTAGCCGTCCGGCTCTCCTCAGCTTCTGTTGTCATCTGTTTCGGAAATGTGAAGTCACGTGTCACTTTCGTTGTGACGCCTTATTTGCTTAGAGTGTTGTGTATGTTTGTTTAAATTTAGTGTAAGGGAGGTTTAATAAGGTTTAAAAAAAGGGGGAAGGTGAAAAGTAACAGTTGAAATTTAAACCGGAGGAGATTTAAAAAGATATAAAAACATTTTTTTTTGAAAAAAACATTAAAAATTTCTATATAATTCCCGTGAGTCAATATTATGAGTATCGTTACTGTTTTTGGGTTTAATGGTGTATCTTCTAAAGGAATTATAGAGGGAAAATGGGTTTAAGGATTAAAGAGGTTAAACGGAACAACATTAATTAAATTCGTGTTTAAATCCTTAATTAAAGGACTTTAAATGAATCCAGAAGGAATTTAAATAAAGGTATCATCCGAGCGGTCTAAGGGCAGTAACTCTGTAGGGTTTTAAATGGTTTTAAACCGTTTAAATAAATTCGGGAGGTGATGAAATTGGTATGCTGATTAAGATTGTTTAGAGATAAGAGTAAGGATTGGGTTGGCAAGACTGGATCTGTTTGGGAGTCCACAGATAGCTGTTTCATCGTATCAAGTATGACGAGACGTAGCCAGTTTGTGAAGCTGACATTCGATGCACGACCGTTTGGTCAGTAGTCTGTGATTTGTATCATTTCTTTATCAGACTTGCTACCAAATGAGTTCGCGTTTATATATTCCCATACCGACTTTTTAAAATGTTTTATTATTTTACCAAAAAACTGAAAAGAATTATACGAAATATGTTTTATTCAATTTATATAACGTTCTGATATATTTAATATCTTGAGAGATTTCAATTCCACAAGAAAAGGATGTATCACATGAAAATATGATAATAAAATTGAATATGAAAAATTAAAGAAAAAAGTCGGACAAAAACAAATAGAAGACTGGAAAGACTACAAAAGGAAATGGAGAAACTAATTTCTAGTGACCTATCAAGTTATGGTATAAGACGTATTTTTATTAGATGTTTTAAATTTTGTAATTTCTCAATTACAAAAGTTTCAGTTAATAGATAGTGGTAGTTTATTTATTTTTGTTTTCGTTAGCATAGGGACGGGGCATTCTACCAAATGCATATACTGGACTATCTGTAAAATGCTAGACAATCACCTGTTATTTAGAGGCTCCAACCTAGTGCTCCTTTAAGTATTTTGGCCGTTCGCTTAAGTGCAATTATTTGGATTTCTGTCGAACTTGCTTTTCCGGGAATACTTTCCAGATACTTTTTGATTTTTTTCTTTTTTCTTCAGAAGGTCTTTAGCTCCTATTATAACTGGGATAATGTTGATGTTTTTGAGGTTCCATACATTAGGCCCTGGTATTTTGTCAGCTTCCCCCTGCTATTTGGAACACTCACCTCAATCAGTGTTGCCACTTTTTCTGACTTATTTAATATGACTATGTCCAGTTTTATTACTGCATTTTTCAGTTAGGTAGATGTGGGAACCACATAATTATAATGTATAGTATACTTATCGTTTCCCACAGTCCCCTCTGGTTGATGCTCTAAGGACCTAGTATTACACTAAATGTTCAGATTTTTACAGATGGTCCAGTGCATGTATTTGCAAACACCATCGCGCCGTGTTGTGTAGTTGCCATCTGACAACATAATTTTGCAGCTTGATATCAAGTGATTAACACTCCTCACTTCTGTGTGGAAAAACCTGTACTTGCTATCATTACTAAGTCTTGCCATCTTTTTACATTCATTAGTCATAAGGCCTTAATATTTAACCGCCATTATAAGCCTTTCCTGATCATAGTTGAGGGCCTCTCTTTTAAACCAGTCCAAAGAACCTTCTTTGTCGATCTACTTAGATATTTCATCAAGAAAGTGGGTAGTACGCTTTTGTTGTGCCTCATCATTAAGGCTCCTATTTTCTAATGTTTCAGTGTACATTTTACGACTCTTTTAATGTATCTCTGTTGCGGGTTTGGTTGGTGTTTTTAATTCATCGGTTAGACAGCCCTGTCCGAAATGCTTGACCAGATATGTTACATGGAAGTTGTTTGGCTAGCTCTTGCTTTTTGGTGTTCCTGTACCATTGTGAGGTTCAGGTTCATGGAGCTTTTCATATATTATTCAATACTAACAATAGTGGTTCTATGCTGGTAGTTGATCTCTGAAAGTCCCTGTCCTTCTCAAAAAAATGGGTTTTTCCTTTTATGTTCAGGGATGGCTGATTCCTTAATTTTCACCGTTAGAATTTCCTTAGCCCTCTTACTCCACTTTTTCAACATTGAGTTGTGGTAGTAATCGAGTAATTCCTGTTTTTCTGCAACAGACCACTTTTCTTCTTTTCTTCCGCCTCAGTTTGATGGTATTAACCACGAGGGGTCGAATCACGATATGAGCAGAAACACACGTCAAGTTCTAAAAGACGTTAGGATAAGTGCAGTCCTGGCGATGTTATGCACAGATTGGCGCTTTCTAAGTAAGGAAATTGACAACATCTTTGAAGCACGCATGAGAATGTATTTAAGTGAAATATTTTGAAAATCAACAATCGTACAATTTAAATGAAAAATTCATTTATTTAATTTTTTTGCAAGCTTTCGCTGTAGAACAACTTTGTCGGGCGAGACTGTCTTATAGCTTTTTTCTTTTTTTCTTCCTCCTCATTTATGGTATTAACCCCGAGGGGTCGAATCACAGTATGAGCAGAAAGAGACATCAAGTTCTAAGGAACGTTACGATAAGTGTAGTCCTGGTTATGTTATGCTCAGATTGGTGCTTTTTTAAGTAAGGAAATTGACATCATCTTTGGAGCACAGATTAGAATGTATTAAAGTGAACTATTTTGAAAATCAACAATCGTACAATTTAAATGACAAATTAATTCATTTAATTTTTTTTGTAAGCTTTCGTTGTAAAACAACTTTGTCAGGCGAGACTGCCTTATAGTTTTTTTTATTAATATATATATATATATATATATATATATATATATATATGCTAATTTTAAACTTGGTGATATAATTAGGTCCTACAATAACGTTTCTCTTACCATTTGACGCATCCGAACCTCCTCTTCTACTTGCTTATTCTTTTTATACAGTTCCCTCTGTATTTCGCTTTTTCTTTCGCTACTCTCTGTGTCTTATTTGACTTGATCTCATTCCATCTTTCAGTGACTTGGCATTCGTATCTCTCTTTATTTTCTCCTGTCGCTTCCATTTTATCTTCAACAAAAATCTGCAGTAAAACTCAAATCAAAGAAATAGTATATATGATCTACAAAGTAAAATTTAAAAAAAGTATATAAACAAACAATAATAAAATGCACAAAGGATACAAAACGGAAATGATATTGAATGTAATGTCGAAGACAATACAGTTCTGATTTAACAGTTTTGCAGTCATAAATCCTGTGACTCTTAAGGTGTAGATATTTTTAGAAACATTTTCTGCCACCATGCTGTCGCCCCCGACTGGCCGCCTTACTTAACACGCAGGTACTTTTTTTCTTATTCTTTAAGTTATTCTGACCGTGTCGATTCTAGTATTGGTCGTTACAGAGCGCGAAACACAGTTCACAATTTGAATACAAAGTAAGAAACAACGCTGACACAGATGTAGACAGTGTACGCAAGACTTGTTGAACACAGATGTGTGTATCGTTATGCTCACGTTGTTATTGTCTCTACTTCTGAGGTAAGCCTCCTATCTCTGAAGTCTAGAATATCAGCTAAGACTCACTCTGGGGTTTCCCGTCCATCTAATTCTAGGCCTCGGTCTCATAGTTAATTTCTCTAGTCTCTCTTGTCCTTCTCTTGAACTCAAATCCCGTCATTCTCCCCGTCGATCTTCCGAACATTTCTACCCGAACGATCATTTTCTCCACAATATATCAACATTTGACCGGAAATCATACATGTCTGTTTTACCTAGATACTATTAGCTTCATTCAACTGTAACTAGATATTTCCTTCGGATATTTCCTTCGGATATTTCCTTTGGATATTTCCTTCGGATATTTCCTTCGGATATTTCCCGGATAATTACGGATCGCGTGAATTTGTCTGTATAATACAATGGATCCGCCAATTGTATATTATCATTTACTTCCAAGCTAATCTCTTCCGCCGGACAAAGATAAAGTATCATTATTTGAAAACGTAATAATATAATCTTAGGGCATTCTATTTAAAACATTTCACCCTCACCTGCGAAGTATTTGTGCATCATACATTTGTAATGTTGAATAATCTTTCGATGATAGTCTAGTGTAGGACTTGCAACGAAATGATTACTCTCAACATCAGCCAATTTGAGAATGACTAATAAGTCATTCTCAAATCGGCTAAAAACCGGTTGTGGTAGTATAAGCGCAGCGCTCATCAGTGACCATATACGTTTTAGTCAGGGGACTACTGTGACAAGATATCCTGGTCTGGGGAGTATGGGATACTAGTGTTTAACTCGCTTAGCTCGTCAGTAGCTCTGTGTCACCGTTGTGTAATTCAGATGCTCGCAACCAAGGACAACTGCTATAGTCGGTGTCAGACCCTCCACTCTAGACACGCGTTTGACGCATTCGCTGGAAGCTGCAAAACATGATTTTTTCCCGCAAATAATAACTTTCATTCCAATCTCTCACAGACACACGCAAGCCAGCGAAACTGTTTAACTTTGGAAGTCGGACAGTGTCGACGCGTCACATTTAGCGGTCTCATATGTGTTGACCTAAATGCACTTTCAAACCGCTAGGTTATTATAACACACGACTAAGAGTTTTGATTGACAACCGCCACTAAGCTTAATATTTACTTGATTCTGAGAACAATACCTGCTTAATAAGTAGATATCGCTTATAAAAAATGTTGTAATTTTAATTAAATTTTATTAATTATTAAACCAATGAGCGTATAGTAGTATATTCCTTCCTTGTTCTGTATTTTGATAAATTGATATATATTATACGTCAAATGTCTTGATTATCGAGAAAAAATCGGAAAAAAACATATTCTCGTTGGGAGTCATTTAAGCTTAGAGCAAAGCGATCTCTTAATGGAACCGGTTTAAACTTCAAAACCCATCAAGGAAATAGCAGCAACGCGCACATCTAAGGTATCATAGATGGTGAGAATTTAAATGTTGCGATATATTTCAAGGGAACAGACAGGATTCATCTAGCTAGATATTTATTCAAAGGTAAACAGTAGAGAAATATTTCACAGAACGCGGAAAACATTAGACTCGGTTTTTCTCAAATTGGTTTTGGTTCTAGTTATGATTATATGGAAACTGTTTTTAACCGGTTCTATGACATCAGTTTCTAGTCCCAGGTCTAGTGGCTTTAATGAACCCCATATGATGTAACGGCTCGCCATTTTGGTCAGTCTTAACTCTTTATAACTGAAATATGACTTTACAAAGTAGAACACCTTATTTATCTACTTCCCACAAAGTAGAATGTGACACAAGGTCGAAAAGTGGGAATTGCGCACTCTAGAGGAAGAGTACTTGGTGCCTTTAAAAATTGCCTGGGCAGCCCCGTCGGCATTCCCCGGTAGGGGCGCCTCAGGCGATTAGCAATAAACTAACCCCTTCTCAAAGGGTGAGAAGGCAAAGCCTGGGAGGGTGGACCCCTTAGAACTGCACAGGACAGTTCCATTGACCGGCGTAAATCAAGTCCCGAAGGCCAAGACAATACCAGTCGATGGGGTTTCACAAAAGTAAAACACAAATAACACGCGAAATATTTACGATGTAAATTTATTTATGCTGTTAAAAATCCCTCAGACACCAGACGGGTTTTGCAATTTACATAATTCATTCCTTTTAAACTTCTAATAAATTCATATTTACAAATATACACTTATAACTGCTATTCCCAAATGTACATAAGTATTTACAATATTTTCCGATAAGGTGATATTAATAAAAAATATTCATACAATTAATTAAACACATTTCCTTCAGAAACAGCCTGTTTTTAAACCGTAATTTGAATGGCAAATTCTCTAAAAATTGGAGTCATCTTTCCGGAAGTGACGTCATTTTGAGAGGATTTTTTAAATATTAAATTTTTATTTTCATTACGTTGTTAAGACAAGGTGTTTATGTTGTAAATTGAAGTTAAGCAAGGCATATCCCGGCCATTACTAAATTGGTGTACATTTTTGATGTATAAATTGTTAACTAATCCTTCCGGAAGTGACATCATTGTGAGAGGATTTTTTCATATTATTATTCTTTATTTTCATTACGTTGTTAAGACAATGTGTTTTTGTTGTAAATTGAAGTAAAGCTAGGCATACCACGGCCATTAATAAATCTCGTAATTATATGGAAATATTCACTTTTCATTAACATTTCTTTTTTTTATATTGCACCGGCTGTATTGCAACCGAACTACAGTGGAAACAAATTCGTGATCGTTTAATAAGTTAGTTGTGTGATCCTGAATGAACTATACACTCACTTGGTCTAATCCATAGACGTTTATCTGGGGTATTATATCACAGATAATGTATAGAAAAAGAAATCCCTATATTATTCATCAGCTGAAATAAGAATAGCGCCAAGAGAGTGTGTGTTGGACAATTTCGCACGTCGTATGAAATTATGCAAATTATTTAACTGTGTGTTACGTCTTGATGTTTATACGTTTCGGCTCAATTACAACTCAGTAAAATGAAGGAAGTACGAAGTAGAAACTTTAACAGATTTATTTAACAAACACACTGATAAAATTAGAATGTAGAAAAACCGCTGAACGCTAGATGTTTGTTGGATAGTGAGACCGTTCTATTTACTTTTCACTGTCCGGCAGACGACTCTTTAATGCAAGGGCAATAACTCTTACCTTTTATCCAAGGGAGATCATTCGATTTTGTTTTGTTAGGTTGCCCTAACACTGTGATAAACCAAATATTGTTGGGCATTAATGACTGAAATTCGGTGTGCCAGTCAAATCATAGACTGGAGATTATTTTCAATAACATGGTTATAGTGGAGAAAGGATATTGAATTATATTAACGATTCTATGGGTGACATTTTTGTGAGGTCAACATGTACTTAAATGTAACTATTTAAAACATTACTTCTCTCTATAAACATTATAAGGCTGGGCAATAAGATACCATTATATCTCTCATCCATTTGAAGCTGTTTCTTAATACTGACAGTAAATCGCTACACGATCAGTCGATGTGGATGACTTTAATCGAAGTTTTTTTTCTAGATGTGAATAATTAATAGTTACTATTTTATTATATATTTAAGTGTGAAATTCAATATAAGTTCTCGAGTTTGACGTAGAGAATCTCAAGACTAAAAGGTTGCAGCTATAAACATCCGAGGTTACATCGGTCAAAACGCTATGTAATGTTCGATCCTATTTTTAATAGTTCATGCTTCGACATGTGAAATTATTGGCATATGTAGTTTACTTACATTTCAGGTTAGATCATATCTCTTGAGAAAGAAAGATAACAATGATTAAACTTGTGTTTATTTTGGAGTGGTGTTTTCATAGAGCAACATTCCTCGCAAATAAATGAAAATATATGTGCAGTGTAAGGTGAAGATGCTTTATCTAACAACACTGTACGGAAGTGATTCTCAATGTTTAGAGATGGATATTTAAGCCTTAATTGCACAGAATTCTTATGCAGACCATCCTCTATATTACACAAAACGTGGACGAGCAGACAGGCTTAACATATAAAAATCAACTATTCATAAGCAAATGGGTTTTGCATCGCATTTTACTTTGTGATTTGCTTCATCAACGGAAAACTTTAACCCTTTTTAGAGCAAATTGTTAAAGACTAAATAAATTGTTAAAGGTTAAAAACGGATCATTTACCGTAATGTTGTGAGAAAACGATTGTGGGGTAAGCGAGATAAACCACCCTTAGGCAGAGACAAATCAAATCTTCACCGTAAATAAGTTATCCTTTCGTTCGGTGTAATTTAAAAAATAATTCTGCACTATGAGCTTCTACCAAGTAACCAGAATCTGAAAATACAGCAATAAAAAAGCCCACGATTGGCCAACATTAATAGTAGGTGATGTTATAGATTACGCGCCTGATTTCCGTGACTTCTCGTCGGAAACGATCGGGCAGGTCGCGGAAGCGCCCGAGAGTTGCCGAGACGAAAACGCCAAGCGTTAATGGAAGACTTGCAGGCGATAATTATAAGACGAATAAATTCAAAGAAAAAGTACATGGATAAAACGATAAAAACTGAACAAACTGTAGGGGGGGGGTCAAATGAAACATTTACAATCAAATATGCAGACAGAAGGTTTTTTTTGGGGGGGTATTTTGTCAATACTTTCTTTTTCATTTGTGTCGCTGTTTTTCTTTTTTTCTTTTTTCTAACATAAAACAAAAAAAGAAAGACAAATGTGTTTTTTTATGTTTTTTTTTTTACATACTTTACCCCAAACAAGGCAGGCCGCCACTGTAGATGTAAGGGGCTACTGAGAAAAAGGGTGAGAGTTTTTTGGGAGGGAGTCAATTTAAATTGGGAGCTGTGCAGCGAGATGTCTGTTTACATTAGTTTCAAATTTCTGCATGTCAGTATCGCCAGGAAAACAGAGAGCAGGGAGGGAATTCCAGAGTCCAGCAGCACGAGGAAAGAAGCTTTTGGAGTAGAAAGCTCTTCGGCATCTGGGGACCTACACAGTGAATGGATAGGATTTGGCAGATTGTCGGGTTTGTCTAGTGAATTTACGTCGAGGGGGCACCAGAGCAGCAAGTTCATCAGAGCACAATCCATTGAAGTACTTGTAAAACAGGCACAAGGAAGCAACATTGCATCGATGGGACAGGGGTTAGAGCTTGGTGGATAGTGAGGGACCTATCAAGCTGACAACTCTTTTTTGGACTTCATCAAAGAGAGAGGGAGAGAGAGAGAGAGAGACTAGTGAATGATTCCCCAGCCCAGATGTAGCAACAATACTCCATACAGATAAACTTAGCAACCAATAGTATTTTGAAAAATACAAATAATACAATATATCCTTACAATGTTTGTAAAAGATTCAAAGAAGAATCACATTGATTTTATTTACATCAAACAAGATTATCCACAGGAAATTGAAATCGCCTAGAGAAACGTTTTAAGGACCTGGTACGTGGTACGAATTTCACCAGGCTTGGGTTGAGCCGACGCCCTTCAAAGGAAGAAGTTTCTAGGAAATGAAAGTTACAATCGCATGAATATCTCGATTAGTGGAGATAAATACGTTGTTTCTTTATGTCACCGTCCTTCAACATATAGCGTCTGCTAATCCCAAATAGTCAGCCATCCGGTACTGACAATGCACAACGTGGCTTGACTCCATCGATCTAATCGGAACAAATCTGTCAACGTGGGTATACCGTGTCTATAAATGGTAAAAAGGATCGAACATAAATCACCATTTTAAAGGAGTCATCAGTACGAATATGATGATCGAATAGATTTTTACCATTATTTTTATTCCTAAATCATTTGTTTAAAATTGGAATGATTGTGTGTATGAGCATGCAATCGAACACGTTGTTGATTCGTTCAATCGTTCTGGTAGACGTGCGTCATATATAATTCGGTTCGCATTGCCATGTGAAACAAATAATTAATATTTTTAAATAGGAGAAACCTTTCTTTAAGAAAATATGGTAAAGTGGGTTTAGTATGAATATTAGTTGGCACTACCTTGATAATTTGATTAGGTAATCAGAGACTAAAATCGAAGAATCAACATAAAATCTACGGATACGACAAGTTGACAAATATATTCGATAGAACCATCCGAAAAATCGAAAAAAAACATCTTATTAAACGTGTTGGTTTGGTGTAAGGTTTGTCATAATAAAAATATACTGCCTAAATAAACACACACACACACACACACACACACACACACACATATATATATATATATATATATATATATATATAGATTTAGATTTTTCACTTATAAAATAGATCATTCAGTGAAGACCGGGGTTGTTCCAATAAAAAACAAGCTCGATGATACTCGATTACAGAGTACAGAGCATTTATATGTGATTTTATGAAGGCTTACCAAAGCATTCCTTTCAAGACACCAATGATCACCATTAAAGATATTTTTTCTTACAAATACTATTTATTCAAATTAAATGTTTTTTCCTACACGTGTTTCACTACCAAGCAGTTACTTGCTTGGCAGATCATCAGGGAAATTAAATGTCTGGAATACTGGTTTCAACTGCCGACAAAACACAATGTGGCGTTGTAATAGTTGAGGTCACAACTCGTCGTGTGTTTATTTCGAAGGGTAATAAATCAACAATTGAAATAAGACTCTTTGAACTCGGACGAACATTTGTGTTGACTTTTCTTTGTGAGAAGTTAGATTTAGAATTCCCATACTATCATTGGATTGGAATGGTAACTTGTGAGCGGTATCTTGAATGATTTAGTTCTTTTGTTTTATTGTGTGGGGGGGGGGGATTTATTCAGCTAACGTGAAAGTGTATTATCGCACATTGTTCCGGTTTTGTGGTTTTATTGAATGTATTTGGGACCGACTACTTGCTTGTTGGCTTGGTGGAAGAAATAATGCACAAGCTACTTTTCTAAGACTTTTCTACGACTTTCTTTTCTTACCGTTATTCTTCCTTGCTTTTTAAGTTTGACTTTTATTTTTATTTTTATTTTTATTTTTATTTTTCTTCTTCTTTTCTTAAGTGACCTCAACTATTACAACGCCACATTGTGTTTTGTCGGCAGTTGAAACCAGTATTCCAGACATTTAATTTCCCTGATGATCTGCCAAGCAAGTAACTGCTTGGTAGTGAAACACGTGTAGGAAAAAACATTTAATTTGAATAAATAGTATTTGTAAGAAAAAATATCTTTAATGGTGATCATTGGTGTCTTGAAAGGAATGCTTTGGTAAGCCTTCATAAAATCACATATATATATATATATATATATATATGTATGTATATACATACGTCTATATATATTAATATGTATATATATATGTATATATATATATGTGTATATATTTAGGCAAACATCATAAAATAACACGGAGTGGTTTTGTTTGATGCGCCTTTTTTTTATTTTTTCAATTTTCCGAATTATCCATCTAATGTTTCGGTCAAATTGATGTAAATAGGATACATGGGTCCATTCTTTTTTCTTTTTTGCAAGTACTTTCGATTTGAATGATCAAATCATCTTCAGGCGGTATTAGTTTTAGTGTCTTTACAAATTATGACTTTACTGTTGTGCTTATTTTTGAATTATAACGGCAAGTAGTTTATAACTTGAAAAAGCGTCTGTAAAGTTGAAATGTACATGAGAGCGTGATGGCGTTTTACACATAGGAGAGATTTAAAAGTTTGACTGTTTAAACCGTTAAGAAATTGATGACGTAAAACTTCCACAACACTATCCCGAAGACTCACCCTACATCTCTCTGACACTAGCTCTATATGCCAACACCTAAAAAAACATAATTGCACCTCCTCCCAATATAGACACATCCTTGTTAACAACACCAAACTAATATACCACGATACCAATATCAACAAATTAAAAATACTCGAAGCCCTCTACATAAAAACTAAACATCCCACAATTAATAATGTCAATTATGAAACTAGTCGCAACATTTCAAAGTGTCTAGCATAATAATTAACATTACCAAATTCTTAGCCATTAGGTAGTTATGTGTTTGAATTGTATGCACTTTCTTTAACGTCATCAATTTCTTAACGGTTTAAACAGTCAAACTTTTAAATCTCTCATATGTGTAGAACGCCATCACGCTCTCATGTACATTTAAACTTTACAGACGCATCTTCAAATATAAACTACTTGCCGTTATAATTCAAAAATGAGCACAACAGTAAAGTCATAATTTGTAAAGACACTAAAACTAATACCGCCTGAAGATGATTTGACGATTCAAATCGAAAGTACTTGCAAAAAAGAAAAAAGAATGGAACAAGAAACCCATGTATCATATTTACATCAATTTGACCGAAACATTAGATGGACAATTCGGAAAATTGAAAAAATAAAAAAAGTTGCATCAAACAAAACCACTTCGTGTTATTTAATAATGTTTTCCTAAATGAAAATGTGCTGCCAAAATACACACAATGTGTATATATATATGTATAAATGAATGTATATATGTATATATGTATGTATACATATATGTATATATGTATATATGTGTATATATATGTGTATATATATATGTATATATACTTGCATATATATATATACGTATATTTATGCTTATATATATACATATATATCTATATATATGCACGTATATATATGCATACATATGTATATATATATATATATATATATATATATATATATATATATATGTGTGTGTGTGTGTGTGTGTGTGTTAATTTGTAAGTGTATAGGTGTAAGCAATTAACGGAAAATCATAAGCACACAAATGGATGAAAAAAATACTGAGAATGAATAAACAAATAAACGTGCAACTTACACTTTCGTACCTGTTCTTGTTTTTCTTATATGTTAAGATATTCCGTAAGATATTTCCCTCTCTCTCTCTCTCTCTCTCTCTCTCTCTCTCTCTATATATATATATATATATATATATATATATATATATATATATATAAACAGAAATTATAGTTAATAACACTAAAATGATACACTCCGAAAACATTTTAAAAAAATGTAAATACTGGCTATATACATAAAAACACAAAAAACTTAAATCAACAACATCACATATGAAACCAGTAGTAACATTTAAAAATGAAAAACGTAATGTGATTTTGTCTTGTGATGCCATCCAGCGTTGTTGAATATAAAATCATAAATGACTTGCTAGAACACTGCGAAAAACGTTCTATGCGCGTTTCTCCGCGATCTTTTGAAATCAACTTATTTCTCCAGCTTTTTTGTTCATATTCTTTTAACACCTGAGAATTATTCGACGAAGAATCGAACACGTTCGTGAAACCTGTGTAACCTATGGAACATTTAAAAAAAAATATTAATACAAAAAAATCATCAGAAAAATTGAAAAAATAAAAATGAGGTATTATTATACAGAAGAATTCTGTAATTGTTGACAATGTTTGCATATATATATATATATATATATATATATATATATGCAAACATTGTCAACAATTACATAAATTGTCTGTTTAATAATACCTCATTTTTATTTTTTTAATGCGAGATCCAACACAGTTTGTTGTTGTAGATCACTATTCGCTGCTCATTGTAAAATACACGCCGACTTAGTATTTACAAAGTTAAATTCCTCCTTAATTCTAAGCTAATTTGTGATCGGAGTTCGCGCCCGCCGACCGTCAGAAATTAACTTCCTGCACTGAATATTGCGTAAGCATGAAACATCGATGTCTGTAAGTAATAAATAATTAATATTTATTTATAAATATTTCATATATATATATATATATATATATATATATAACATGATTATATACAAATAAACACTCATTGCTGCTTATTATATGAAGATTTTCTTTTTTTGTTTTTGCTAGATTTTTAAATTACGATATTTTACAATTCTTTTGTTTTTAATCTTTTAACACGTATTTATCAGTTTCGTTTCAGTAAACATTGAATCGTTAATTTAATCTGATTTAAAATAAAGTGATGTAACTTAATTTTCTTTTTGTTAATCAGACTTTTGTTTTTCTTTTCTTATCAAAAGGGGACACAACATAAGAGACAACCGGTTTTACAAATGTCAATTATGTTTCCGAACAGGAAATTTCGACCCCTTCAAAAGTACGTGAACGATGCTCCCGCGTATCACAGATCTCCTCAAAAAGTGAATTTATATCTATTCACTTTATTAAAGTTCTTGCTTTCTAGCGGGACAATACTTGAAGAGTTCGAATGCAAAATACGATAAACGCCATTTTGAAAATCACGAAACTGTCCCTACAAAAAGTGTTGCATTTCAACACTCGACGACACCCCAAAACTATGTGTTACATAATATGATACCGAAATAATTTCTTTTTGATTTTAATTAAAATCAACTTTTATTCACAGTCTAGATTTAATAAATTCGTGTTTTTATTGTTTACGGTCTCAATTTAACCGAATTGGATTTATTGCGTTTTGCGTTCGAACTATTCACTTGTTAAGTTGCTCAATTTTGAACACCAACATTATTCACTTTAGCGCATATTTACTTTAAGGACTTTACTTATTAGAAACACCAAATCTGAAGGGTTCCCGGATGAAAGATCGATTACAGTAATTCATGGCGCTGCTGTGAAATATTTCGATTTGCGTAACAGAAAATGAAATCTCCTGCAATTAATGACATTTCAGGTGGCGAAATAATTGAACCTTTCTTTCGATTCTATCAAAACCCTTCCTGAAATCAAGTTGAATAATTACAATGATAACACGAAATGAAATCATATAGTGACTTAGATCTACGAATTATTTTTATCTGAGATATGAGACGCCATTCTATCACGGAGAATTCCAATATCAGAAAACCCAAAAAGTGTTTGGGTTTTCGGTTTACCTTTTTAAGTCCTACCAAATGGTCTTCATTTTATATTCTTTTTCATTTGTTTTGCTTTCAGATTGTTTTTTCTTTTATATTTGTTTATTTAATCTACAATTTTATAGACATTTTTGTTTCGGTTTCGTCTTTTGGTCCCACGATCTTTCATCTTGGATTCTTTTCTTCCATTAATTTTCATATTAGTTCATTCTTGTTTTTTAGGGGGGGGTAACGTGTTAGCATCCCTTTTTTCTTTGTCGTTTTTTAAAATCTTTTTTTACTTTATAAACATATTTGAGATGAGGATTGATAATCTATATATTAATACGATAGCGTGTGTGTTCGTGTGTCATGCTTACATCAAAAGCTCTGCGCATGCGTGCCGAACCTAGATTTAGAAAATCATTCAAGTCACCTAATTTTCGTCATATTTTTAACATTTCCCTTTGGCGGAACGGTTAGCGACGTAGGATTTTGACGTCAGTTTGTGGCGCTGGTCCGTCTTGGTTTAGAGTTCTATCCCAACCAACCTCTAAGATTTTCTTCCTACATCGAAGGGGGGGGACCTGGAAGACACATATTAATACGATAGCGTGTGTGTTATTTTGTGTGTAACGCTTACATCAAAAGCAACAACCTTCCGAATCTTTGTATGTTACTCATGAATTGAAGCCAAATTTAATTTAATCTAAAGCGTTTACAAAGTAATATATAGGTTAGGAACAAGATAATTAGTATTAAAAAATCATTTCGTGTAATTTATACGAGTCTCGCTGGTTCTGTATTATTTAGATAATTCAGACTACCATTCCCATATTAGATGTTATTCTCACAACGTTTCAGCCGATGTAATCTTCAACTATTTTCAGGTACGTCTTGTCGAACTTGGGAACTTTTATGTCGAACTGGGAAATCTGTATATGATTTCGAATGAAACCCCTTATCTAATGGAGTTGCTTGCTCTGGTATCCGTCAGCCATGACCAGGTAGATGTCTTAAGTTACTCGTGATTGTGTATTTAGTATCGACCGTAAAGAGGATTGAATATTCCACTTCTGGAAGACTGTCACTTAGAAATTAGTATAACTTGCGCCACGAGTCCTTGCACACTTCTACTTGGTAATGGCTGACTGAAGGAAAGTAAGATACGCCTTAGTATTGAATAAAGGGTTCCGTCGAAATTCTGTACAGATTCCCGAGTTCAACATACAGATTCCCGAGTTTGATAAGAGGCACCTGAAGCAGGTTGGAAGATACATCGATCGAAACGTTGTGAGAATATAATCTAAGATGAGATCTGAATAATCCAAAGAATACAATTTTTCTTCCCTGGTTTCTTTTTCTTTCTTTTTTTATAACTTTTTCTTTCATTTATACTGTTCCTCCTTCATTTTTTTCGTTTCATTTGTTCTTTTAAATCGTCTTTCTTTCATTCACTTTTTGATATTTCTTCTTTTGTTCTTTATTTCCTTAACACATTTCGACGTGTTTCTTCTTGTCTCTATATTTTACGAGGGGCGTTCAATAAGTAATGCCCCTGACCCATTTCTAGTTGTCTGATCTATATTAAATTGTGCATGTGTAGTGATTTATATCTGTATGGGTTATGTTGTGAACAACAGCTCTGAACTAATTGTAGTTTCTTATTTACAGGTGTTTGAAATGAGTCCGGTTTGAAATGGAGCCAGTTAGGTGTCGCGCAGTGATCCGGTTTTTGTATTTGAAAGGACGCACACCAAATGAGACTTTTGATGAAATGAAATAAACTTCATTTCAGGTGATGATGCCCCATCATACGACCTTGTAACACGCTGGCATCGTGAATTCAAACATGGCCGAAAGTTTGTGGAAACAGCTTCTAGACCTGGTCGCTTCTCTTCTGCCATTGATAAGGCATCTGTTCGTCAAGTTGAGGCTGCCATCTTGGAAGATCGACGCATTCGGCAAATACCCCAAGAGGTCAGGATTAGTACAGGGTCTGTGGAAAGTATTATTCTTGACCATTTGCATATGCATAATGTGACTGCCAGATGGATTCCCAAATTGCTCACACCTTTCCAGAAGCAAGAACGCGTCGAATGCTCGAGGATTGATTTGGAGATGTGCCAAGAAGATGGGTCAAAGTTTTTCAAAAGACTGATTACACAGGATGAAACTTGGGTCCGTCACTATGATCCAGAGACCAAAGCCGAGTCAATGCAGTTGAAGCACTGAACTTACCTCCTCCAAAAAAGGCCAGGATGTAGCTCTCTGCTGGCAAGGTCATGCTCTTCTTGGACCAGGACGGAGTAGTGATGACAGATTTCCTGGCAAAGTGTATCACAATTACAGGAGCCTATTACGCTTCACTTTTGATGAAATTAAGAGAAGCTATCAAAATCAAGAGGCGGGGCAAGATCAGCAAAGGTATCTTCCTCCTGCAGGACAACGCTCAGGTCCACAACTCGCATGTCGCCAGATCAGAAGCCACCTCATAAACAGCAAGGGGGCATCCCTGTCAGGATTATGTCATGACCACAGAACAGATACTATAAAACTCCCACCAAAAGATGAGGTATACCTGCGAGAATAGCATAATGACGAAAGAACATATACTACACTGTCTCGGAGGAAGAGGTAATGCCTGGAACGGTGGTCTCATTACAACAGAACAGATACCAAACTACCCTCTGAATTGAGCATTTTCTCTAAAATATTATAGTAAGCTAAATTTGCGTTAAAAG
This sequence comes from Sepiola atlantica, assembly GCA_963556195.1. NCBI lineage: Eukaryota > Metazoa > Mollusca > Cephalopoda > Sepiida > Sepiolidae > Sepiola > Sepiola atlantica. Next base: position 2,042,036 of record OY744524.1, read on the forward strand.
ATTGAACAATAGTACAATTAATAGAAGTAATGGTATAGTTTTTCCATTCAGAAAAAACATTGATCAAATCTCCATTAAAATGAAAGTATGATCATACTATCAATAGAAGTAATAGTATAGTTCGGATTTAGAAAGACAAATACCAACCCTCTATTAGTAATAGAAGTATAATAGTATATTAAATAGAAGTAATGGTATAGTTTTTCTATTCAGAAAAATATTGATCAAATCTCCATTAAAATGAAAGTATGATCATACTATTAATAGAAGTAATGGTGTAGTTCGGATTTAGAAAGACAAATACTTACCCTCTATTAATAATAGAAGTATAATAGTATATAAAATAAAAGTAATGATATAGTTCGGATTTAGAAAGACAAATACCAACCCTCTATTAGTAATATGAGTATAATAGTATACTAAATCGAAGTCATAGTATAGTTCGCCTTAAGACAGAAAATACCAAATCACTATTAGTTATAGATTTAGTCCTTTGTTTCAATCTGAATTCCTATTTTTCAACCACATTAATTCCGTTTTTTCCTCCTTATTTTTTCATGATCTTTCGTGTCTGCTCCATTATTTCTTTTTCCCCCGTCTTACTCTCCTCCTTTCTCTTCCCTAAATATTTCTTTCTTTTTTTTTTTTTACTTATTTCAATTACCCCTGAAAATAATGCCAGGATTAATCGCAGATCCTTGAAGGAGACAGATTTATCAAGATACGTAATTTTTTCGATATAATTATTTGCCCCTGGGAGACACTAGAAATTATAGAAGTGCATCTCCCCCCTATCCACTTGCAAACATCCCTTTACTGACAAAAAAATGAAAAATATCATATTTAAATAAAAGTAAAAAATATAAATACAGAAACGGAAAAATAAAAAAAATAACATTAAATAGAAAACATCATTTTCGGTAATCTTATATAAATAGACATTGTCAATCCGTCTGTCCGTAATTCACAATTTTTTTAAACGTAATAAATATATCGCGAAATTTGACTCACTTGGAAATATCAGAGATTTTAATTCTTTTAGAAATGAAAAGTATTGCATTACTAGTAAATAATAATTTCCCCTAAAATGAAGCGGACGTCATGACCGGAAATCGAACCCAAAACTTTGAAATCTACAGTTTGAGGTTTTACCAACTGACCTATTTGGACTTTCAAAATATTACGATGAGAACATAATTATAGCTTAGGTGTGAAATCATAAATTGATGATTTACGTCATGTTTCAAAACATGAATAAAAACATAAGCGATAAGATAATTAAAATTAAATAAATGAAAAATTTTAAATACATAAGAAAATAGTTTCGTATATCAGCAGAAATTGTGTCCGTCTGTCCGTTCGTCATTCACATTTTTTCCATCAGTCACACTTTTTTTAAACGTAATAAATACATTGCGGCATTTATCTCATTTCGAAATATCAGAGATTTTAACTACTTTTAGAAATGGAAAATGTTGCTTTAATAGTAAATAATAAATGCCAAACAAATAAAACGAATGCCATGAGCGGAAATTGAAACCGAAACTTTGGGATCATCAGTCTGACGATCTACAAACTAAGCTAGTTCGACTTTTTATAAATAGAGCTTACAACATTACCTTAAAATAATTATAGCTTTTGCGTGACGTCATGAATTTATGATTTAAGTCATGTTTCAAAACATGAATTCGAACATATGCGATAATAATAATAAAAAAATGAATGGGTAAATATTATCAATAGCGTTGAAAATGATTTTAATAGTCCAAAACAATTTAATTTGCTTTAAATGCGTATTGTATGAAGTCCTCTGAAAATTATATATTTCTCTCAGCCTAGAAAAAATATGTGACCGGAGGGGGAATATTTTTGCTAATGTATTTTGCTTCATGTAAGGAAAATTGAGAAACAATGAAACTAAAGGAATGGAGTCTTATAGGCGACTGATCATGCCTATATAAGCATTAATATTTTACTTACTCCGACTCTTACAGTGATGCTGCAATAGGTAAGATATCCGACTGTTGAGAAAATAGTTGGGTTTCAGTAACACCCTTGAACTCTCGCAAGTCTAATTGCACAAAGTAGCTGTAATACAGTAAAACAGTCTACAGTCTACGTGTAAATGACTCCATATGATCGCAATCTTCATCGGTTGAACACTCTGGCAAATTAAATCTTCGGCTTCCACTATCGATAATGCGAAGCTGTTTGCACAGGAACGGACCACTATAAGCGACTGATGATGCTTATATAAGCATTACAATTCTATTTATTCCGAGGGTTCTGCTGATGCCGTAATGTGTAAGACGTTCGAAATTAAGGAAACGGTTGGGTTTTTATCCCAGTGTGAAGCACTTGCTAGTCTAACTGAAGAGACGTGATACGACGAGATGTGAATATATATATATATATATATATATATATATATATATATATATATACATATATATATATATATATATATATATATAATTATTAAAAAATATATGTACTACCATATATCATCAGATCCTTTTTACTTTGTAGTCTCCTTTGAAGATTCAGCTCAATGTTTGTCAGTTATTGATAACAGAGCAAAATATAGGACAGTTTTTATTATATTCTAATAACCATGGTTTGTTATATTACTTTTATTTTTATTTTTTCACATTTCCAAAAATTTTAAATTCTGTGAGATATATTTAACGGTCCGTTTCATTTGTCTTGTGTCAAACAACATTTGTATGTCAATATCATCTCTGCAACACTACAAAATCATCAGAAAAAGTTCACAAATAATAAAAAAGTTATTGGATTAGAGTGTCTTGAAAACACCTACACTATACATCAGTTTCGTTTTAGGGTGAAAACAAACAAAAAAACAAACAAAAATTTAAGAGCAAAACACTCACACGTGTTAGATCCAACTAATCCGCCATTTTGAATTTTTTTCGTTCAAAGTTAGTATCTCCTAAAAAATTAGTGCGAACAATTTTAAAATTTTAATTCGGTAATATTTCCTAAAATATTTAATATGTACTATAATTTATTTATACAGTTCCAGTTTATTTGAAGATAATTAATTGTTTTACTAAGTTATATATATATATATATATATATATATATATATATATATCATATACTCGTTTCCACTCTTTGACAAAATTAACGGAAAAAATATGCTTCGCCAGTCTTCGCACTCGCTATTTATCTAGATGTATTACTAAAATATTCATATTAAACTATGGAATGCCGTCAGTAATTTAATGTTTCATATATAATTTAGCATGATCATTTATGATGGCCCATATAAAAAAGCCACCGTTGATTTATTTATTATAGAGTGAATGATTTATTTTCGAATGCATTTCATGCGACGGGGTAAGTGTGAGGTGTTTGTCGGATTTGCTGTTTGTGTTTCCTTCACAATTAAATTTGGGCTAAAAAAGATATATATTCGCTAATTTTATGTGGCGAAATGAACGTACATATATTTTTTATATATAAATACATACACATTGGTCTTTATTATAAAGTGTGGGATATTACTTCTCTGCCATGTCATTGGTTCGTTTGCCTATTAAATTTCTTTTCTTTTTTGTATCTTGTGAGGTTATATTCTAGTCATTTTCGTACATATCGTTAGATTTTACCCAAATAATCCCGACTCCTTTAGGCTCATCTTAATAGGCTTTATCCCTACTTCCAGTTGGGTTTGATCTTAGATTAATTTCATTTGAACTTACCCATGCTTAAACAAGGTCACCTGATTATGTTGATTGATTTCGACACTCAAGGATTTTACTTAATATACTGGATGTTTTAATCTCTTCTGTGGTTTGTTTGGAGACACTACTTCCACTGATTCCAATGTCTTCTAGTATTGTTTATTAGTGATTGGAACAGAAACAAAATCGCTACTGACAGCTGCACAGAAAAATGCGATAGGAACTAACTATATCAAAGCTAAAATAGGCAAAACCCAGTAAAACAATAAATGCACATTCAATAGACAAAGAGAAGAGAGGATGAATTCGATTATAAGTAAATGTAGCAAACAAAACCAAAAATAATACAAGAACAGGCTCGTAACTAGGCAAAAGACTCCTATTTTTATATGTAGACAAATGGTACAGACAAATGGTACATATATTGCTGGAAAAGAATCTCAAAATCCTATGGGGCATAGAGGTAGAAAGAGATAAACTCATTCAAAGTAGATCAGATGTCATAATAGTCAACAAGAAAGAAAAACACTGCCGGTTGACCTTCATGCCCGTGGTATTTTTAAACAAACGGATAATAAAGCTGCGTTCGTTGGGGTTTCGTTAAAAGTTCGCTTTTTAATATAGGGAAATATTTATTTTAGGAAATATTTATTAAATATTTATTTTTAATGTGGGATGTTTTCGTGTCACTATTTAAAAACGTTCTAGTTTCAACATTTTTCATTCACAGCCATGCCGAAACTCGAACGTGTTTAGGCAAATCAAAATTAATAACTGTATTATTTTTCCTACATTTTTTTCATCCTGAGGAAGTCTACAGTAAAGACGAAATGTTTATCAATACATGAATAATATAGGTCTTAACTTTCTTTATATATATATATATATATATATATATATATATATATATATATATATAAAGCAAATCTATCTAGTGATATAGTCATGATATAGATCCGAGAGAAAGATACTATACTTACAGTGAAAATATCAATACACTATAAAAAGAGGGTGGGGGTAAGAGAGAAAGAGATGGTGAAGAGGTAGGGGAGAAGGTAACAAAAACTGAAGACAAAACCATTTCAATCCCAGATGAAGGCAGATATTTTGAAAGAAAATGGCTTCGAAATTTATCATGCAAAAACAGTCAGCTAAAACAAAAATGACCCCTCTTTCAAAAAGGCAAAAAAATACACGTGATTTGTATTTTTTTTATTCCTCTCCCTAATCTTCCGTCATTAGGATTTCTGGGAATTTAATGAAACCACTTAAGATGAAGCGTTGTGTCTTCAGATCCTAACTTCTGATTTTTCTAACTCATTGGACAAGGGAAATGGGACACAGGGGCACCAAGAGTTGCCATCTTTCTTTTTGTCTTCTCTGAAATGACATTGACGTCAACGTTACCATTGCGATCAATATATCATTATTCTATTCTTGCCTCCCAACCACACACACAATTCTTCATCTTTGTCATTAGTTGTATAATATATATATATATATATATATATATATATATATATATATATATATATATATATATAATGTATATATGAATTTTTGTGTGTCTGTGTGAAGATATATATAGGTACATGCATACATAATTATATATATATATATATATATATATATATATTTACACGAGATAGAGCAATTATAAAGATAAATGAAAGAAGAGAGATAAGGATGTACGAATGACAAATCTATTTCAACTTCGATTGTTCAATGCACCTTGCATTGAACAAACGAAGTTGAAATAGATTTGACATTCCTACATTGTTATCTCTTTTCTTTCCTTTATCTTATATATATATATATACATATATATATATATAATTATTATATTTGTATAAATATTATGACATATACACATAGTATATGTTTAATATTGACGAAGTATCATCAGTTTGGCTATATATACAACTGTTCAGTCGATCGTATGTTTTGAACAGCTAATCAATGCGGCTGCAATGATAGAGAAACACACATCCTATCGTTAAAACAACATCATTTTTTTTTTCATGTTCTATTTTAAATTGGAAAAACTCGCATTCGAGCCTAGATAGAAACCTTTTCATATTCCGCTCCAGTGTGCTCGCTCATTAAGAGAGTTTTAATAATAACTAATATTTGTGTATGGATATATATGTGAATATGTATATATTTATTTCTTAATTTTACATAATTTTAGATCACATAGTACCAATGGTTTCGCGAACAAAGAGAGTTATTTAAAAAAATAAACATTGATCTTCAATCTGATTTATCGCTAGTCAGCCATTTTTTGATCTACAACTACAATAAAACGGCGGAAATTAACAAATCGTCCTTTTTCCAGACTCTTGTTTTTTGCTCTTTTTATTAAAAAATCATATTTCTTATGATTTTTTGGTTAACACGTACAGATATGTTTCAAGTGTATTAAAAGTTACAAATAATAAGAATAAAATTATAAAAAATATCATTAAAAAATGATAAATTAAAATATATCAAGCAACGAAAATATAATAACATGATAGAAAAATTACATCATATATATATATATATATATATATATATATATAGATATATAGTAGGTTATGAATATATATTTATGGCAATTAAGCTACACAGAGGCTTCCGCGTTTCATCCTCGTAGGGAATCGCCAGGCTTCACTTTCTACTTCGCTCTACTCACTGTTAAAATAAATACTGAAAATTGATGCATAAAAGATTATATCTTCTTATAACATATTATGTAGATACATGAAATAATAATACTATGTGTATATCTATATGTGTATATATATATATATATATATATATATATATATATATATATATATATATAGAAAAGAGGGTAGTGCAGTATTAGTGCAGTTCCAACGAGAGAAAAGTATATATGTAAAGGAGTAAGGCTACCAACATTTGTAGAATGTTTTTTTCAACATTTATTTATTATTTTGTTGTTTTTTTTCAACATTTATTTATTATTTTGTTGTTTTACCATTTTATAATTTTATATAACGCGTTTCAAGCGGTGGTCCGCTTTCATCAGATATGAAAATCCATTTGAAGAAATGTCTTTCGATTTGAGCAAATGTTGTTTCATTTGAGGAATTTGTTATTGTTTTTGCGCATGCGTGGGTTTGCGGGTGTGTGGGTATCTTTTATTTTTTATTTTTTATTTGCCATTTTTCCTGCTTCTCTTGGTCAAGTGCGTGTTACCCATCCATGACCCATCGGTCATCCCAGCCTCCTAGGGTGTGGAGAATTTCTTTTGAAATTTAATACTTTTTATTGCTTTTTTGTCGTCTCCAAAAATGAAGTCGTGTCTGCGTGCGTGTGTGCGCCCGTATGCGTGTGGTCTAATCTTGAGTCCTGTGAATAGGTGAGCGAATCATACAAACACACATAAATACGCACACACACACCCATGCGCGCACACACACAGGCGTGTGGTTATAGTGACAGAGAGTGGGATAAAGGTTGAATTATATACATATACATAGATACATACATACACACACACACACATATATATATATATATATATATATATATATATATACATACACACATACATACACACATATACACACATATTTGCAAAAGATAAGTTAATGCAAACGGTCCAAATAGATTTGAACTTGGTTTGGCCGATTTCATAGTCCGGTATTTAATGTGTAAATTTAATGTCTATTGTAAATGATTCATTTAACACAAGTCGCTATTTGACTCATAGCTGTGTAGAAGTGCGCAATAAGAAGTTATGTACTAATATTATCTTCCTTGAATAAGAATTTTCCAGTCTATAGATAACTATAAATAGTTATTTATGTTTGTACTTAACTAGAGGTGGATAAAGTGTGATCAAAGTGTGTGTTGTTAGAGTTATGATCTTTTTAATGTTGGATTAAATTTAAGTATGAAGTTTTCTTCTTGTGTTAGTAAGTAAGTGTAGTCTTGGCTTTGGAAAATTGGCATTATTTTGAATTTTCCTCCGCTGCATGAGTGCACATGTTGGGAAACGAATAATTTACGGTTTTCTTTGATTTAAATGTTGCTTTTATGTAAAGATACTCTATTATTAAATGTTTTCGTCGCACCTATATAAGCTTCATTACATGTTGTACATTCTAGCACATAGACAACGTTCTTGGAGGTGCAGTTAAGGTTTTTTTTTATTGTGAATGTTTGTGTTGGGTTTTTAAATGTGTATGAGTTCCCCTCCATTATTATGTCACAGACCCCACATCTTTCCTTGTTGCATTTTGTGACCCCTTGTATTGTGTGTTGGTTGAGTTTAGATGAGGTTAACATTTGTTTGAGGTTTTTCGGTTGGCGTTTGCTTTTTATTATTTTCGTTGTTTTTAATATGTCGTTTAGTTTGTTGTTATGGTTGAGTAGGGTTAGGTTTCTTGTTATTTCTGTGAATAATTCTGGATTGTTTTTGTTGTGTGTAGAGATGTATGCTAATATTTGTTCTTTGTTTCGTTTTTTTTGGATTCGTAATTGTTCTAATGGAATGTTTTCTGCTAGTTCTATACCTTTATGTATTATTTGTAGCGGGTATCCTCTTCTTTTTAAAGTTTTCCGTAGTTCCTCCAGTCGGACAATCCGGCGGTCTTTTTCACTGACTATAGTACAGATCCTGCGTGCTAGGGAGTAGGGTATAGATTTTAGGCAGCTTTTGGGGTGATGGCTTCTAAAATGGAGATATTGTTGGGTGTCTGTGGGTTTGTGGTAGATGTCTGTGATTATGTGGGTGTTTGTAATATTAATCAATACATCTAAGAAGGGTAGTTCTGTTTGACTGTGTTCAATGGTGAATTTAATCCTGAGGTGAAGGTTCTGTAGTATGCTGTGTAATTTATTGATGTCCCCCCATGTGGGTTCCCAGAGGATAAAACAATCATCCAGGTATCTTTTCCAAGATTTTATGAAGAGAGTTTGAATATTCTGTCCATAAATTTCTTCTATCTTTTCATATAAGATCTTCTCTAGGTAGGCTAGTGTTAGGGTGGCATATGTTGGTGCCATTTTAGTTCCCATTGCTGTACCTAGAATCTGGATGTAGTTTTTGTTATTAAACTCAAAGGAATTGTTCTTGAGAATAATGTCTATGCTGTCGAGGATGAATCGTTTGGTGAATCTGTGGTGTAGTATTTGTGGGTGTTTGTCCATCCAGTGTGATATTGCGTGTTTACCTAAGTCATGGGAAATGTTGCTATATAAGCTGCTGACGTCAAATGTAACTAATTTAGTCCCGGGATTTACTATTTGTGGTAAGGAGCCTAGGAAGTGTATGTCGTCTCTTATGTAGCTCTTGACTTGATCGGTAAATGGCTGTAGTAATATGTCAATTAAGTTACTCAGTCTGCTTGTTGGGCATGATGGTCCTGCTACTATGGGTCTAAATGTAAGGTCACTGGTATTCTGATACCTGTGTGTTGATGGCATTCCTTATCTCATATGATTTATGTATCTTAGGTAGTCCGTAGAAGTTGTTTGTTTTAATCATGAAGTTTGTTAGGAAATCTTTTTCTTTTTTTGTTAGTATATTATTGTATGTTGTGCAAAGTTTTGTGATTTTTGAAATGGTGTTGTTATCAATGTTGGTGCTAATTGATTTGTCCTAATCATTGTTTTCTAGTATAAAAAATGAAAAATAAAAAATAAAAGATACCCACACACCCGCAAACCCACGCATGCACAAAAACAATAACAAATTCCTCAAATGAAACAACATTTGCTCAAATCGAAAAACCATTTCTTCAAATGGATTTTCATATCTGATGAAAGCGGACCACCGCTTGAAACGCGTTACATAAAATTATAAAATGGTAAAACAACAAAATAATAAATAAATGTTGAAAAAAACAACAAAATAATAAATAAATGTTGAAAAAAACATTCTACAAATGTTGGTAGCCTTACTCCTTTACATATATATATATATATATATATATATATATATATATATATATATATATATATAGAGAGAGAGAGAGAGAGAGAGAGATAGAGAGAGAGATATATGCATATGTATATTATTTATAAAAAAAAGTTTAAAGGAATATTTTGTATTATGAAAAAGAATTGCGTTGTTTCCCTTTGAACCAATTTTTTTTCTTTCTAAAGTATTTTTCAAGCTATATTGGGCCGTATTTTGCTTTAAAAAACTGAAGGGTTTATCGATAATGTGTCTCCATATTTTGCGTAGATGATCAACAAATAGTTTTAAAGTATATCAGATATCATCACAGAAAGATCAAATAAATCAAATAAATAAATCATCGTAAATTAATCGACATTCGTGATTTAGTATTTCAAAATTTTAGAATCGCAAACAAAATTCAAAAACCCATCTAAAATAAATTACTGGCACAATTTTAATATCTTTCACACATGGATTAACGAAAGAAGCTAAATACATGTTAACTGTAAATTAATAAAATGAGGTTTTGCTTCATTTTTATATCGCACATTTAACTCCCAGTGTCCTCCACGTACTTAAGGAATACGTTTTATTGGGATTAAGTTGTTATAACAAAATTAACTTTATATCATTTAAAAGATGATTTAATGAATAAGGTATAATAAAATAAACTTTATATCATTTGAAAGATAATTTAATGAATAAGGTATAACAGAATAAACTTTATATCATTTGAAAGATAATTTAATGAATAAGGTATTTCAAAATAAACTTTATATCATTTGAAAGATAATTTAATGAATAAGGTATAACAGAATCAACTTTATATCATTTGAAAGATAATTTAATGAATAAGGTATAATAAAATAAACTTTATATCATTTGAAAGATAATTTAATGAATAAGGTATAATAAAATAAACTTTATATCATTTGAAAGATAATTGTATGAATAAGGTATATCAAAATAAACTTTATATCATTTGAAAGATAATTTAATGAATAAGGTATAACAGAATACACTTTATATCATTTGAAAGATAATTTAATGAATAAGGTATAATAAAATAAACTTTATATCATTTGAAAGATAATTTAATGAATAAAGTATATCAAAATAAACTTTATATCATTTGAAAGATAATTTAATGAATAAGGTATAACAGAATAAACTTTATATCATTTGAAAGATAATTTAATGAATAAGGTATTTCAAAATAAACTTTATATCATTTGAAAGATAATTTAATGAATAAGGTATATCAAAATAAACTTTATATCATTTAAAAGATAATTTAATAAATAAGGTATTTCAAAATAAACTTTATATAATTTGAAAGATAATTTAATAAATAGGGTATATCAAAATAAACTTTATATCATTTGAAAGATAATTTAATAAATAGGGTATTTCAAAATAAACTTTATATAATTCGAAAGATAATTTAATGAATAAGGTATATCAAAATAAACTTTATATCATTTGAAAGATAATTTAATGAATAAGGTATATCAAAATAAACTTTATATCATTTAAAAGATAATTTATGAATAAGGTATATCAAAATAAACTTTATATCATTTGAAAGATAATTTATGAATAAGGTATTTCAAAATAAACTTTATATCATTTTAATAATAATTTAATGAATAAGGTATTTCAAAATAAACTTTATATCATTTGAAAGATAATTTATGAATAAGGTATTTCAAAATAAACTTTATATCATTTGAAAGATAATTTAAATAATAAGGTATAATAAAATAAACTTTATATCATTTGAAAGATAATTTAATAAATAAGGTATATCAAAATAAACTTTATATCATTTGAAAGATAATTTAATAAATAAGGTATATCAAAATAAACTTTATATCATTTGAAACATAATTTAATAAATAAGGTATATCAAAATAAACTTTATATCATTTGAAAGATAATTTAATAAATAAGGTATATCAAAATAAACTTTATATCATTTGAAAGATAATTTAATAAATAAGGTATATCAAAATAAACTTTATATCATTTAAAAGATAATTTAATAAATAAGGTATTTCAAAATAAACTTTATATAATTTGAAAGATAATTTAATAAATAGGGTATATCAAAATAAACTTTATATCATTTGAAAGATAATTTAATAAATAGGGTATTTCAAAATAAACTTTATATAATTCGAAAGATAATTTAATGAATAAGGTATATCAAAATAAACTTTATATCATTTGAAAGATAATTTAATGAATAAGGTATATCAAAATAAACTTTATATCATTTAAAAGATAATTTATGAATAAGGTATTTCAAAATAAACTTTATATCATTTAAAAGATAATTTAATAAATAAGGTATATCAAAATAAACTTTATATCATTTGAAAGATAATTTAATAAATAAGGTATGACAGAATAAACTTTATATCATTTGAAAGATAATTTAAGCAATAAGGTATATCAAAATAAACTTTATATCATTTGAAAGATAATTTAATGAATAAAGTATTTCAAAATATACTTTATATCATTTAAAAGATAATTTAATGAATAAGGTATATCAAAATAGGAATGGATTAAATAATACAATCGGTAGGATTATTTTTACTTGAATCACGAATTCAAGATAAAATATTTCCGTTTAGGTCTTTTTTCTTAATAGTGAACGTATTTTTATGGGGGATATGACAAGTTTAAGATATTTATATTTTTAATTTTTTTTTATAGATTTAAAAAGATTGATAACAATAAATTGAATTAATATAAATTAGTGTTAAGTTTAGTTTATTTTGTCTGCATTTTTATCGAGAGTTTTTTTTATTTGCTGCCATGTGCACACCACCGACTCTTGTAGAGAGTATGTGACGAAAAGAATCGATTTCCGAAAACAAATACATGTTTTCTGATTTTAATAATAAGCAAAATTATTAAAAATGTGTTTTTGTTTTTATTTAATGTTACAGTTTAATAGTGTGAAAATACCCATTAGAACATTCATCTGTCCATTTTTTCTATTTAGTTTTTTACTTTATTTCTTAGTTGTTTTAGCAAAAATGACATGTTAGAAAAACACTCTAAATTACTAATTTGCATATTAAATGATCTTAATTGTATTCATGAATTAAATCATTTAATCAAATCGAAAGAAGGTATTGCAATTATTTCCTATACATCACAATCCTTAAGAAAGAAAGAAAGAAAGACAGTTTTGAATAAAATTAAATAAAAATTCGTAATAATTATATTACCAGAACAAAGATTAAACATTATTACACATTTTTTGTGTAGAATATTACCACGTCCTTTGATGAGTTTTTTTTTCGTTTGTACTGCCATGTCAAAAAGGATTTTAATTATGTTTACAATATTTTCCGGATGTTTACACCTACTACTACTACTACTACTACTACTACTACTACTACTACTAATAATAATAATAATATTAATACTAATCATGATCATCATAATCATCATGATCTTCATCATCATCATCATCATCATCATCATCATCATCATCATCATCATCATCATCATCGTCTTCGTCGTCGTCGTCGTCGCCATCATCATCATCATCATCATCATGATTATTATTATTATTATTATTATTATTATTATTTGTACTCACTAGGAGTTCTCACACAGATCATCGTAAGTGATTGCTCACCGACAACAACCAGTGGTATTTCCAGTATTCTTCACCTCTTTTCGATAACGATGCGGTATCGCAACATCCTCTTATCATTGATTTATCGCTGGTAAGGGCAATTGGTCTTCTCTGGGATGTGGGTGGCAATAACCCTCCCCAAGGTCCCAGCATTCTCTGCACTTTTCCAGTGGAGGTCTGGTTTGTGTTTTCCCTCCTAGGTCTTCTCATCCTCCTCCACCCTCTACAAATATTTCTTCTTCTTCTTCTTCTTCTTCTTCTTCTTATTATTATTATTATTATTATTTACTCACTAGGAGTTATCACACTGGTCATCGTCAGTGGTCGCCCACTGCCGACAACCTGTGGTATTCCCTGGAGTCCGAGTGACAACAAGTCTCCTCAGGCCTCCAGTATGCTCCACCTCTTTTCATTCATCACCGCTGATGACCTTGCGGTAATCGCAACAGCCACCTACCAACGATTTCCCGCTGATAAGATCCATCGGTTCCCTCTAGGGCCCGAGTGGCAACAAGCCTTCCCAAGGTCCCAGAGCTGTCCGCGCTCTTCCAGTGGAGGTCTGGTTTGCGCTTTCCCTCCTCGACCCTCTGTCCATAATTTTTTGTGGCATCAGCCTATGCTTGCGCCTCATTCGTGCGGTTGTATTTTCCCCGGTTCTGTTGTTTTGTTCTCCATTCGTTGCTTATGTGGGTTGGTTTCCGCATTCGAGGACATTTCTCAGGATTGTAGCTGTTTTGATCATTACTGTCCTTTGTATGGTCTCAGTTATCCCTTTGATTCCTATTTCTCCTAGTCTTTTCTCCATGTTTTTGGGGACTGTTCCTAGTGCTCCTATGATTATTGATGTTATACTGACTTTCTTCATGTTCCATATTCCTTTCAATTCTCTGGCAAGTTCAGTATATTTGCTTCTTTTTTCCGTCTCTTTGGTCTTCACTCTGTGGTCTGCTGGAACGGCAAAGTCTACGATTTTGCAGGCTTTTTCTTTCTTGTTGATTATTATCATATCCGGTCTCCTTGCTGTTATGGGTTTGTCTGTTTGTACATTCATATCCCATATGATTTTGTGTTTTTCGTTTTCTAGTACAGTTTCTGGTTTGTGTTTGTACCGTTTTTTTGCATATTCGAAATTCAGTTGTTTGCACATTTCCCGGTGTACTTCTTTCCCCATGCTATCATGTCTGTTCTTGTATTCCCTTTGTGCTAGCTTGCTGCATTCACTTATTATATGATTTATCGTTTCGTCTCTTTGTCCACACAGTCAGCATTTGCTGTTTTCCTGGGTTTTATCTATCTTTGCTTTAATAAAGTTTGTCCTAATCGCGTTGTTCTGTGCGGCCGTCAGCAGAGATTCCGTTTCTCTGTTCAGGTGTCCTTTTCTTAGCCATGCCCAGCTGTTTTCATTGGCTTCATCGCTTGTGAGTCTTATGAAGCGTCCATGTAGTTGTTTTTCTTCCCACTTTTCCTTTCTTGTTTTTTTGTTTCTGGGTTCAGTACTTCCGGGGTTGTTTGTTGGGCTGGTGTCTCTTGCTGTGGTAATCAGTCTTTCCGTGTTCTGGGTTACATATTTCTCCAGCTCTTTATTAGTGTCTTCCACACAGTCTTCTATACTTACCAGTCCTCTACCTCCTTCATTTCTTTTCACGTAGAGTCTGTCCGTGTCGTCTTTTGGGTGCAAAGCATTGTGCATAGTCATTAGTTTTCTTGTTCTTTGGTCAAGGTGCCTGAGTTCTTCTTTGGTCCAGCCTATGAATGGTCCAGAGTATCTTATTAGTGATACAGCCCATGTGTTTATCCCTTTTACTAGGTTTCTGCTATATAGTTTAGTTTCTAAGAGTTTCCTTGTTCTTCGTAGATATTCTTTTCCAATCTTCTCTTTCATTTCTGTATATTTGATTGTGTCTGCCTCCAGAACTCCCAGGTATTTGTATCTAGCATGTTCTCCTAGCGCCCTCATCTCCTCTTGGTTGGGGAGTTCTATACCTTCTGTCGTCTCCAGTTTTCCTTTTTTGATCTCTAGCAGTGCACATTTTTCTATTCCAAACTCCATTTGGATATCCTGGCTGAATATCCTGGTTGTGTTTATCAGCTTTTCCAGTTCTTTTTTGTTTTTTGCAAACAGTTTAAGGTCATCCATGTACATCAGGTGGTTTATTCTTTGTTCTGTATCCGTAAACCTGTATCCGGCATCACACTTTCTGAGTATGTAGTTGAGTGGCATCATGGCTATTATAAACAGTAGTGGTGATAAGGAATCTCCTTGAAAAATGCCTGTCTGTATTTTTATCTCAGACAGGTATTGTCCTCCGGCTGTCAGTTTTAGTCTCCATGTTTCCATTGCTTTCTGGATGAGATTAATAATCCTTTCTGGTATCTTGTATATCTTTAAGCATTCAATTATCCATGTTTGGGGGATTCTGTCGTAGGCTTTCTTGTAGTCAATCCATGCCATGGTTATGTTCTTTTGTCTTCTCTTCACCTCCTTCAGGGTCTTTTGATCAATGTATAGTAGATCATGTGTCCCTCTTTGTCCTTTCCGGCATCCTTTTTGTTCCTCGGGGAGCAGTCCACGATTGTCCAGGGATTGGTAGATTTGTTCTCTCAGTTGTGCTGTGAGAATTTTCCACATTATTGGTAGACATGTTATCGGTCTGTTGTTGCCGGGGGTCGTTCCCTTTTTGGGGTCTTTTTGTATTAGTGTTGTTCTTCCTTCCGTCATCCATTCTGGTACGTCTGTTTTATGGATACATCCGCTCAGTTTCTGCGCTATTCTTTCATGCAGGGTCGTGAATTTTTTAAACCAGTATGCATGTATTCCATCGTGGCCTGGTGCTCTCCAGTTTGCCATTTTTTTTAGGGTTTTCTTGATCGTTTCTTTGTTGATTTCTGTTTCGGTTCCTTCTTCGATTTCCTGCAGTTCATCTCTCATGTTTTTCAACCATTGGGCAATCTTGTTGTGTTTTTTTAGTACTTCCCATATCTTGCTCCAGAATTGTTTTGTTTCTGTTGGGTTCGGTAACTCTGTTGTTGTTTTTTCTCCATTTACGTTTTTGTAGAACTGGCTTTCATTGTTTTCAAAGGTCCTGTTCTGTTTGCTCTGTTCTGATTTGTACCTGTATCGCCTCAGTCTTCCTTCTATTGCTGCTATCCTTTGTTTTATTTCTTCATGTTTCTCATTTAGTTTTTCCTTGCGTTTCTGATTTTTGCTTCTTAATCGTTTCATGTCCTCCTTCCTTCTGTTCACGGTTTTAGCTTCTTTCCGAAGTTTGGTGATCTGGGTTTCCAGTCTGATTTCCCATCCAGGTTTTGTCGGTCCTCTCTTTTGTCCATTCTCTTCGTTTCTTAGTTTCATACTTACCGATTTTGCCCCTGCATATATCAGGTTGTTTAGGTCTGTAATAGTTTCTGTTAGGATGTGTGTGAGGAGTCTGTTTACTCTTTCTGTTTCTGCTTGTAACTTCTTCGCTACTTCATTCCTGAGAGATGGGAGTTTTGTTTTGTTTTCTAACATGTATTGTCTAATGTTCTCCACTTCATTTGCTTCTTTTTCGTTGAGTTCTATCTCAGCAGGTTCTGTGGTTCTGCAGTCTTCTATCTCACCTGGTTCTGTGATTCCGTAGTCTTCAATCTCTTCAGTTTCAGTGTGTATGTTTTGCTCGTCCTCTTTCTGTTGTTTCTCCTTTGGTGGTGTTTCTTGCTCCGTTTCGCCATTAGCCTTCTGTCTGATTTCCGTCAGTTCCATCTCCGAGAACCATCCTCGCTTGAGGATCTGTCTTGCTTGATCTGCTATCCTTTGTTCCGTTGTATGGTAGTCACTAGTAATGTCCCATAGATGTTTCATTCGTTTTCGGTAGCCTCTTTCTGTAGGGTAGCGGCTTTTATAATAGCACTCCATCACCAGTCTGTTCTCTTTCGTGGTCCATTTCTTTCTATATCCTTTCAGTTTGTTGTTTTCGCTCTGGTTTTTCTGTCTTTGGTCTGTGTCCTTGTCGTACCTGGAATCAGAGAGGTTACTTACCTGGTTCTTGTCCGCTGTCTTGTTTCTGAAATGAGAAGGGCCAACATTCGCAGGATGCGGACCGGGTCCCCCATGTTGGCTAACGAGGGAGCACCTGCCCATCATGACACTCAGGTCTTTCTCCTGAGTCCCACGGCTTGTATTTATATTATTGTGCATTATTCATATTTTTGGTGTGTGTGGCCACACCAGGCCCAGGCTTATTTTTCCTGTGGTCCTGTCACAGGGATAATGATTGTCACATTCATTTTAATGAGTGATATTGTGCACTACCACACAAAAAAAAAAAAAAAAAAAAAAGAAATTTTTATTTTTTTATATATATATATATATATCATATAAGGACATAGTATAAGTATTCTTGGCCGCTCCATAATAGCAGGTGCAAGGAAACGATAGGTTCCCCTCCACTTTTCTGCTTGTATTCTTGGTTGTAGTGCTAGGGAGAGGGTTTGACTTCCGCTTCTGTGGGTTATTCAATAATTAAAACTTAATTTTGTTAGAAACACAAAAAAAAAGAAAAAAAGAAAAGAGAATTAAAGAATTATATGTGTACTTATCAAGTTAACGTGGGACCGAGTGATTATGTTGCATTCTGGGATCTGAGTCGATTTCCGCAATAATTAAAACTTAATTTTGTTAATTAGGGCCTATTTTTATCTATAAGCTTCGACGTCAAATTTCTTCTTAAAGTCATACGTACATATTCAAAAAAAAATTTTTTTTAAGTAAAATACACATAGAAACACAAAAAAAAAGAAAGAAAAGAAATAAGAATTAAAGAATTATATGTGTACTTATCAAGTTAACGTGGGACCGAGTCATTTTTTTTTTTTTTTTTTTTTTTTTTATCATCATCATCATCATCATCATCATCATCATCATCATCATCATCATCATCATCATCATCATCATCATCATCATCATCATCATCATCATCATCATCATCATCATCATCATCATCATCATCATCATCATCATCATCATCATCATCATCATCATCATCATCATCATCATCATCATCATCATCATCATCATCATCATCATCATCATCATCATCATCATCATCATCATCATCATCATCATCATCATCATCATCATCATCATCATCATCATCATCATCATCATCATCATCATCATCATCATCATCATCATCATCATCATCATCATCATCATCATCATCATCATCATCATCATCATCATCATCATCATCATCATCATCATCATCATCATCATCATCATCATCATCATCATCATCATCATCATCATCATCATCATCATCATCATCATCATCATCATCATCATCATCATCATCATCATCATCATCATCATCATCATCATCATCATCATCATCATCATCATCATCATCATCATCATCATCATCATCATCATCATCATCATCATCATCATCATCATCATCATCATCATCATCATCATCATCATCATCATCATCATCATCATCATCATCATCATCATCATCATCATCATCATCATCATCATCATCATCATCATCATCATCATCATCATCATCATCATCATCATCATCATCATCATCATCATCATCATCATCATCATCATCATCATCATCATCATCATCATCATCATCATCATCATCATCATCATCATCATCATCATCATCATCATCATCATCATCATCATCATCATCATCATCATCATCATCATCATCATCATCATCATCATCATCATCATCATCATCATCATCATCATCATCATCATCATCATCATCATCATCATCATCATCATCATCATCATCATCATCATCATCATCATCATCATCATCATCATCATCATCATCATCATCATCATCATCATCATCATCATCATCATCATCATCATCATCATCATCATCATCATCATCATCATCATCATCATCATCATCATCATCATCATCATCATCATCATCATCATCATCATCATCATCATCATCATCATCATCATCATCATCATCATCATCATCATCATCATCATCATCATCATCATCATCATCATCATCATCATCATCATCATCATCATCATCATCATCATCATCATCATCATCATCATCATCATCATCATCATCATCATCATCATCATCATCATCATCATCATCATCATCATCATCATCATCATCATCATCATCATCATCATCATCATCATCATCATCATCATCATCATCATCATCATCATCATCATCATCATCATCATCATCATCATCATCATCATCATCATCATCATCATCATCATCATCATCATCATCATCATCATCATCATCATCATCATCATCATCATCATCATCATCATCATCATCATCATCATCATCATCATCATCATCATCATCATCATCATCATCATCATCATCATCATCATCATCATCATCATCATCATTATTATTATTATTATTATTATTATTATTATTATTTACTCACTAGGAGTTATCACACTGGTCATCGTCAGTGATCGCCCACTGCGTGGTATTCCCTGGAGTCTGAGTGACAACAAGTCTCCTCAGACTTCCAGTATGTACCACCTCTTTTCGTTCATCACCGCTGATGACCTTGCGGTATCGCAACAGCCACCTACATCCGATTTCCCGCTGATGAGGGCCATTGGTCCCCTCTGGGGCCCGAGTGGCAACTAGCCTCCCCAAGGTCCCAGAGCTGTCCGCGCTCTTCCAGTGGAGGTCTGGTTTGCGCTTTCCCTCCTCGACCCTCTGTCCATAATTTTCGTGGCGTCAGCCTACGCTTGCGCCTCTCTCGTGCGGTTGTATTTTCCCCGGTTCTGTTTTCTTGTGCTTCCATGTGTTTGTTCCCATTCGTTGCTTATGTGGGTTGGTTCCCGTATTCGAGGACATTTCTCAGGATTGTAGCTGTTTTGATCATTACTGTCCTTTGTATGGTCTCAGTTATCCCTTTGATTCCTAGTCTTTTCTGCATGTTTTTGGGGACTGTTCCTAGTGCTCCTATGATTATTAGTGTTATACTGACTTTCTTCATGTTCCATATTCCTTTCAATTCTCTGACAAGTATATTTGCTTCTTTATTCCGTCTCTTTGATCTTCACTCTGTGGTCTGCTGGAACAGCAAAGTCTACGATTTTGCAGGATTTTTCTTTCTTGTTGATTATTATCATATCCGGTCTCCTTGCTGTTATGGGTTTGTCTGTTTGTACATTCATATCCCATATGATTTTGTGTTTTTCCTTTTCTAGTACAGTTTCTGGTTTGTGTTTGTACCGTTCTTTTGCATATTCGAAATTCAGTTGTTTGCACATTTCCCGGTGTACTACTTTCCCCACGCTGTCATGTTTGTTCTTGTATTCCCTTTGTGCTAGCTTGCTGCATTCACTTATTATATGATTTATCGTTTCGTCTCTTTGTCCACACAATCGGCATTTCCTGTTTTCCTGGGTTTTATCTATCTTTGCTTTAATAAAGTTTGTCCTAATCGCGTTGTTCTGTGCGGCCGTCAGCAGAGATTCCGTTTCTCTGTTCAAGTGTCCTTTTCCTAGCCATGCCCAGCTGTTTTCATTGGCTTCATTGCTTGTGAGTCTTATAAAGCGTCCATGTAGTTGTTTTTCTTCCCACTTTTCCTTTCTTGTGTTTTTGTTTCTGGGTTCAGTGCTTCCGGAGTTGTTTGTTGGGCTGGTGTCTCTTGCTGTGGTGATCAGTCTTTCCGTGTTCTGGGTTACATATTTCTCCAGCTCTTTTTTGGTGTCTTCCACACAGTCTTCTATACTAACCAGTCCTCTACCTCCTTCATTTCTTTTCATGTGGAGTCTGTCCGTATCGTCTTTTGGGTGCAATGCATTGTGCATAGTCATTAGTTTTCTAGTCCTCTGGTCAAGGTGCCTGAGTTCTTTTTTTGTCCAGCCTATGAGTGGTCCAGAGTATCTTATTAGTGATACAGCCCATGTGTTTATCCCTTTTACTAGAGTTCTGCTATATAGTTTAGTTTCTAAGAGTTTCCTTGTTCTTCGTAGATATTCTTTTCCAATCTTCTCTTTCATTTCTGTATATTTGATTGTGTCTGCTTCCAGAACTCCCAGGTATTTATAATTATCTTGTTCTCCTAGCGCCCTCATCTCCTCTTGGTTGGGGAGTTCTATACCTTCTGTCGTCTCCAGTTTTCCTCTTTTGATCCATTACAGTGCCCATTTTTCTATTCCAAACTCCATTTGGATATCCTGGCTGAATATCCTGGTTGTATTTATCAGCTTTTCCAGTTCTTTTTTGTTTTTTGCAAACAGTTTCAGGTCATCCATGTACATCAGGTGGTTTATTCTTTGTTCTGTATCCGTAAACCTGTATCCGGCATCACACTTTCTGAGTATGTAGTTGAGTGGCATCATGGCTATTATAAACAGTAGTGGTGATAGAGAGTCTCCTTGAAAAATGCCTCTCTGTATTTTTATCTCAGACAGGTATTGTCCTCCGGCTGTCAGTTTTAGTCTCCATGTTTCCATTGCTTTCTGGATGAGATTAATAATCCTGTCTGGTATCTTGTATATTTATAAGCATTCAATTATCCATGTTTGGGGGATTCTGTCGTAGGCTTTCTTGTAGTCAATCCATGCCATGGTTATGTTCTTTTGTCTGCTCTTCACCTCCTTCAGGGTATTTAGATCAATGTATAGTAGATCATGTGTCCCTCTTTGTCCTTTCCGGCATCCTTTTTGTTCCTCGCGGAGCAGTCCACGTTTGTCTAAGGATTGGTAGATTCGTTCTCTCAGTTGTGCTGTGAGATTATTAGTAGACATGTTATCGGTCTGTAGATGCTGGGGGTCGTTCCTTTTTTGGGGTCTTTTTGTATAATGTTGTTCTTCCTTCCGTCATCCATTCTGGTACGTCTGTTTTGCGGATACATCCACTCAGTTTCTGCGCAGGGTCGAGAATTTTTTAAACCAGTATGCATGTATTCCATCGTGGCCTGGTGATCTCTAGTTTGCCATTTTTCTTAGGGTTTTCTTGATCGTTTCTTTGTTGATTTCTGTTTCGGTTCCTTCTTCGATTTCCTGCAGTTCATCTTTCATGTTTTTCAACCATTGGGCATTCTTGTTGTGCTTTTTTGGTGCTTCCCATATCTTGCTCCAGAATTGTTTTGTTTCTGTTTGGTTCGGTTGCTCTGTCGTTGTTTTTTCTCCATTTACGTTTTTGTAAAACTGGCTTTCATTGTTTTCAAAGGTCCTGTTCTGTTTGCTCTGTTCTGATTTGTACCTGTATCGTCTCAGTCTTCCTTCTATTGCTGCTATCCTTTGTTTTATTTCTTCATGTTTCTCATTTAGTTTTTCCTTGCGTTTCTGATTTTTGCTTTTCCTTCTGTTCACGGTTTTAGCTTCTTTCCGAAGTTTGGTGATCTGGGTTTCCAGTCTGATTTCCCATCCAGGTTTTGTCGGTCCTTTCTTTTGTCCATTCTCTTCGTTTCTTAGTTTCATACTTACCGATTTTGCCCCTGCATATATCAGGTTGTTTAGGTCTGTAATAGTTTCTGTTGGGATGTGTGTGAGGAATCTGTTTACTCTTTCTGTTTCTGCTTTTAACTTCTTCGCTACTTCATTCCTGAGAGATGGGAGTTTTGTTTTGTTTTCTAACATGTATCGTCTAATGTTCTCCACTTCATTTGCTTCTTTTTCGTTGAGTTCTATCTCAGCAGGTTCTGTTGTTCCGCAGTCTTCTATCTCACCTGGTTCTGTGATTCCGTAGTCTTCAATCTCTTCAGTTTCAGTGTGTATGTTTTGACCGTCTTCTTCTTGTTGTTTCTCCTTCGGTGGTGTTACTTGTTCCGTTTCGCCATTAACCTTCTGTCTGATTTCCGTCAGTTCCATCTCCGAGAAACATCCTCGCTTGAGGATCTGTCTTGCTTGATCTGCTATCCTTTGTTTCGTTGTATGGTAGTCACTAGCAATGTCCCAGAGATGTTTCATTCGTTTTCGGTAGCCTCTTTCTGTAGGGTAGCGGCTTTCATAATAGCACTCCATCACCAGTCTGTTCTCTTTCATGGTCCATTTCTTTCTATATCTTTCCATTTCTTTGTTATCATTGATTTTTTTACAGACTAAACATAAATTCCATAATTATATTAATAAAAAGCACATGGTTACTTACAAACATCCATCAGCAATTTAATAAAACAATAATGAAAAACGAAACATGTCGGCATTATAAATGTGTTCGTTACGCTTTTGGCCCACCTTTCTTGGTTAAAAAAAGCAGGCGTGGCTTATGATAAAGACAAGACGCCATAACCTAAAATATTAAAGTAAACACAACTTAAAAATGTACGTTGATTGACATAATTAATTTGATTATGGTTATTTTGACACTGTTGTTTCATAACAGTCTTTAAAAAATAAAAATAAAATATTTTAGATTTTTTCATTCATGTTTTATAAACAAATGACAATTGTATGCTCCATTTTTTACGCCGTTTATGTGAAATATCTACTAATAGTAATGTGAATTACACGCATCTATGTTTGTATAGTAACACAAACACATACAATTAAGAAGAGTAGGAAGTGGACATTGGGTCTACTTTCGACAGCCTTGTAACTCTCGTTTCTCTTATTTTGTGTTCTAGTCGTCACATCCTATAAGCGATGTTTCTGACAAAAGATGAATAATTGCTGTTTTCTAGGTCGGAATATACCCATCGAACACTTATCGTTGGCTTGATTTTGACTCGCATATTTTTAGCTCCTTACATCAACTAGCTTCATGACTTGTCTGGAGCGATTTCCATAAAAAATGCACCTGTATACTAATTTTAATGCAAACTATGGATGTCATCTGCGAAATAATATCTACCAAAGAGAACTCCCCATATTATTGTGTCGTCATCGACTCAAGATAAACGTACTTATCCAAATACTCTTGGCAATAAAGGTTAAGAATATATATATATATATATATATATATATATATATATATCGTTATTTCCTTAACCTTACAAATAGTTCGTGAGAAAAACAAACAAATTACTTCTTATATATATATATATATATATATATATATATATATATATATAGATATATATATATATATATATATATATAGAAGTATTAGAAGGCTATCACAATGCAAGAAATGGAAATATGTCGGCGTTGAGAAGTAAGACAAAAGCAAGTGATTTTAATTATATATTTTTTCAAAAACTTTTTTAATAATTTTTTTTTCCTATATAGCAAATCTTACTTGACTTATTAAATTTATTATTAATAAATTAAATAAGTAGTTAAAATCATTAAAAAGATAAGTTATAGTTTTAGTTTTATTATATTGCTGCGGATATTAATATTTACTGCGTTATAAGCAATATTACCACCACACGTTTTTTGAGATTTGAAACACCTACGATTTGACAAAGAGGTCTTCTTCGAAATATATTATGGAACACGGTCACACAGATTAGAGCAGTGTTGAAAGTTTGCCTAATCAAGTAAGATTTGCTATATAGGGAAAAAAAAATTATTAAAAAGTTTTTAAAAAAATACGTAATTAAAATCACTTGTGTTTGTCTTACTTCTCAACGCCGGCATATTTCCATTTCTTGCATTGTGATAGCCTTCTAATACTCATCTATATACGTATTACACAGAATGCTTCAAGCAAACTAACTCTCCTTATATATATATATATATATATATATATATATATATATATATATATATATATATATATATATATACTAGAAGACTAACCGTCTTAGGACGGGTAAAAATAATTTCCTGAACTAATTAGGTTTACACCAATTTTATGTCACCTTACGAGGATTGAAATCCAGATTTAATGATACTAAGTCTTATGTCTATAATCCTTATTTACATTTTGACCAAAATCCACTGCATGATTTTGATTCCAGAAAATGTCTAAAATGTAAGCCTTAAGAAGAAATTAAAATTCCAAGAATCTTGCTACTAATGTATTTTTACCCAGTTTTCTATGCAGTAATTAGTGATAATCCTTTGGTGCTGAATTTAATCCCGTTGAAAAAACCTCCCTAAGGTCCCAGAACTCTCTGCACTTCATGTGGAGGTCTGGTTTGTGCTGTCCCTCCTCGGGCTTTTCATCTTCCTTGACACTATGCAAATATTTTATGTGGTGTCAGCCTAGGCTTGTACCATTTTTAAAAATTTTGTTTATTCATTTATTTTATTTATTATTTTTTATGGATCTTTGTTTGTTGAATTTTTTATCAATTTATTTATTATTATTTTTTTTATTCATGTATTATTTTTTTCATTTTTTTTATTTTGGTAGGGCGGGGGAGCTTATGGTGTTTCTTGCTATTTCTGTTCATTGGTTCGTTTTTTGGGTCGTGTTTGCTGAGGCCGATGTAATTTTCTGAGGGGGGGAGGCTCATATCTATATATTAATACGATAGCGTGTGTGTTCGTGTGTCACGCTTCCGGCAAAAGCTCTGCGCATGCGTGCCGCACCTAGATTTTGAAAAGCATTCAAGACAGGTAATTTTCGTAAGGTTTCAAGTATTTCTCTTTTGCGCAACGGTTAGCGACGTAGGATTTTGACGTCGGTTGTCGACGTCGGCCCGATAGGTTTGTAGTTCGATTCTAACCAACCTCAAAGTTTTTTTTTCTACATCGAAGGGGAGGAAGGGAGTAAGGTAGGGAGGGGGAGACCGGCAAGACACATATTAATACGATGGCGTGTGTGTTATTTTGTGTGTCACGCTTACATCAAAAGCAACGACTTTCCGAATCTTTGTATGCTACTCATGAATTGGAGCCAAATTTAATTTAATCTAAAGAATTTACAAAGTAATGTATAGGTTAGAAATAAGATAATTAGTATTGAAAACAACATTTCGTGTAATTTACACGGGTCCCGCTAGTTATTATTATTATCATTATTTGATATACATTTTCTCTAAAACTATAATTAATTCCTGTTTTATATTATTATCAACTATTCTGTCTGTGATGTTTATTCGTTTAGGGGAAGATATTATTTTTATGCGTCACTTAATATTTGAGGTATATTGAGGCGATTTCTCTAACTAAGCCATGCTTGCACATTAAAAGGAATCTCTTGTCCTTATCACTGACGCAGACTCACTATCTAATTTGAAATGATGATGAAAGATATTATTTCTGCTGATAAAATGAAGAGATGCTGAAGTAAACAATGAATGCAATAAAATAGTTTTATTTCTAAAAGAAAAGAGGGTGAATTCTTCATCACGGTTTTAATCAAATCCTGTTTATATTTCGCCGCGAAATCCTTATCTGTTGGGTGCAACCAGACTTCTTTGCCTCCAGTCTCGACAATTATTATCTCTCTTTTGTTATTTTAACGCAGTTGGTTCGCTCTCCTTTTACCTTCGTTTCAAAATGTTTCCGCGTTTCGAGATGGTTCGATTCAAGAGCCGGATTTAAAACCGTAAAAATATAAGATGACAAACAAACTAACATGGTGGTCGAATTTGTTTACTATGTGCTTTTATATTGGTTGTTTTACGGCAAATCACCCTTTTTGGATTATTTAATGGTGGAACTCAATCCTTATCATTAAAAAATAATCAGTAATTGGTTGAGTTTGTCTAATCTATGGCATATCAACTTTTTGTGGTTGTTTAATACCAGAATATTATATATCTTACCGATAATTTATCTTGTTGAATTTTCAAAGTCAGACCCACATAACAATTCTTCTGACATATCAATACTTCATTTAAACTAATCTATGTTTTATTTTTATTCTTTTTATTCTCTTACTCTGTTTTTAGCATGAATATATTTTATTTAATTTCATTTTTTTTCTGAAAATACTTTTATTTATTTACCTTCCACAAGGTAAGATGTGACACAACGTCGGGAAAATGGGATTTGATAAACCAGCGCCAGAGTAGGTGAGCACTCTGGCATTAAAAATTGCCTGGGCAACCCCGTCCGCATTCCCCGGTAGGGGCGCCTCAGGCAGTAAGCAATAAACTTACTCCTCCCCAAAGAGGGGAGGCAAAGCCTGGGAGAGTGGACCTCATAGAACTGCACAGGGCAGACCCATAGACCGGCGTAAATCAAGCCCCGCATGCCAAGACAATACAAGTCTATGGGGTGAAGTATCCATCGGAACAGATACTACACTTTACTTATTCTGACTGACATTTTCTCTTATTTGCCGAAAGATTCGCACAAGCTGACGCCCCTCATGACAAACAAATCTTTAACATTTCACATCCTATTTCTGTTATTAAACAATATCTTTCTTTTCATTAATTCTTTATCATAGCAATAATTAAATATCTTACACATGTGTTTACAGTATTTTTTAATATTATGCGACCATTGTTTATTCATCAGATCATCGAAAACTACTTCGACAATTTTATAAAATAGGACACGTCTTCAACTTTTTACATTTTTAAAAATGCCTTCGTTTACCATCTTTCTTTATCTTTCCGCATCTAAATTTATTGGAGTTTAACAACATATACGACGTTTTCCTTTTAAAAAGACATTTTATTCTAATAAATGAAAGGAAATTAATCATATTCTCTCTGTAATTATCTCTGTAAAATCAAATATCTAAGCATACATGGTATATTTTTATTCTAAAAAGGAAAGATATCGTGAACATTTTACTAAGTTTTCACTTCCAGTTTTAAAAAAAACATCCATATATATTCATATATATATATATATATATATATATATATATATATATATATATATATATACCTAAGGTACTTAAGCTTTATTTTTTATTTATTTTTTAATGCAACTTTGATTCCTATATAATTTTATGGCTAGCTACCATATTGCAGAATGGTTCTTGGATGTAGTGTTTAGATAGTATTATTATTATTTTTATTTTTTTATTATTGTTAT
Organism: Sepiola atlantica; assembly: GCA_963556195.1. Taxonomy (NCBI): domain Eukaryota; kingdom Metazoa; phylum Mollusca; class Cephalopoda; order Sepiida; family Sepiolidae; genus Sepiola; species Sepiola atlantica. The sequence continues at coordinate 2,070,187 of OY744524.1, forward strand.
AATTAATGTTATTTGATATGCAAATTACTATATCATACGGTAGTCTTAAGGGTAATATATTATTATTATTATTTTATCATTATTATTATTTATTTATGTATATATTAGTGGTATTTTAAGCTGAATTATTTCGATACTTGATTATTGGGGAAATTGTCGTATAATCAGTACCATTGAAAAGCCATGAATATTATAACTGTCCTGTTTTTAAATCTCCGAAACAGTTACATGGTAAACAGCTGAGTATCCCCGTGTTAATATTAGACGCTTAAGGTCTCCTGTGTTTGTTTCACTCTTAGATAATTAACCCCCCTTTTTTCTTTTTTTTTTTTTAACTTATATTTTTTCAGTTATTAATTTTCCAACGAATGTTAAGTCTGCAATATCTTGGATTTAGTTTGTCTGGGAATTTAAACTGCATTTTACATTTTTTTTAATGACTCAAAGCTTCTTTAGACTATATATATATATATATATATATATATATATATATATATATATATATATATATATATATATATATATATATAATCCAGATAAAGTTTACATTTATATGATTAAAAATCCATAGACTCTATACTGTATCTATATAAGAGTGCTCTATAATTAACGTGGCTCTTTAATGGGGCGCAGGATTACCCTATCAGTAGATCTTGTCACGTCATCCATCTAGGATGAGTAAAACTCTGATATAAACACTGTGCTACGGACGTTCAAAGTCTTGGCAGAAAACCTATGGAGTACGGAGGCCTTAGTCCTGATCCACTAGAGCTGGAGACTCGAACAAAATATCCAGTTTGTAAACAGAAAGTTGTTTAAATAGTAGATGGGTTCTGCCTATCGCCCTGCCTTTGCATCCCTTCGCAGAGGTATTAGCACAAGGATATCTCAAAGACACCCAGTACTTGGCTTTATTTCATGACTAAGACGATGATTATTTTTAATGATCATCCGAACAACGCATAAACAGCGAGCACCACACTTGCTGTTATGTAAGATGTTAAGAAAAAATAAATAGTAAGTCCCATTTCGATTTATTATTTTTGTTCTTTCCAGCTTACAACTTACCCGGCACTCTGCATTGCCATAACCCTTCTTAACATACAACTATAATTCGCAGCAATGCTTCAAGCTAACTACCATTCTACTCTCTTTCTCTCTCTCTCTCTATATATATATATGTATATATATATTAATAGTTTTATTAAATATTAAAGCTTATTCAGCTGCAGACAACGTTGTTTCGGACTTACGTCCTCATCAGTAGACTAAGTGACGGTTTTGGATGGTCAGACTGGTTTTGAAGGAAGTTCGTAGATTCAGAAGAGAATCACGATCTTATGCCTTAATCCATTAGGCCAACGGAAATTGGCACAAACATTACTGAAATTAAGATACATTTCAAGCCATATATATTATGGAAATCTACCCAGAAAAAACATGGATCCACTTGATGTAAGGAACTAACAAAGAACGAAACATGAGTATCACTGGAATGGACTGAGCCTATAGGTAAGAGAGAAACAGTCAGCAGGAAGGGAGTTTCACGAGCTAGTATTCCTTGGAAATAAACTACTGGGATAGAAAGCAGTATTACAAAACAGCGAATTGATGGAGACCACTGGACTAACGAGTAAAACGAGCTGGTTAAAATAGGAAGGGAATAGATAACATAATTCTGAAGAATACATGCCATAATAGTATATATAGAAAAGACTGAGACTAGCAACAACACGTCTGTGAGAGAGAGTGTGAACAGAAGAAGAAAGGGTGTAGCAAACTAAATTACACATACTTTTCTGCACCTTATGAAGAACCCTCAAATGGGGATAAGATTCACCAGCCCAAACATCACAAGAGTATTCCATACATGGTCTGATAGTAGATTTATAGAGATAGAGAACAGCCTCAGGTGTGGTAAAGTGTTTAGAGCGATTGAGAGAACCGACTTTACAGGAAGCATAAATAGCAATGGATCTAATGTATGAACTCCGAGAAAGATTTGATGAGAGAGAAATACGAAGAAGTTTGAGAGTCGATTTATCCTAAAGAGCAGAGCCATCTATGAAAATCTCAGGAAGAAAAGGTGCACGCCTACGATTAAAAACACGAGCTGAGTCTTAACAGGATTAGATAAAACAAGCTATTTCGTACCCTAATTTACAACTGAACCCAGGTTAACTTCTAAACTAGCTGCATATTTCGACTGATCCGAGGGAGATGGGCGAGAAGCAACACCGGAATAGAGAGAGGTATCATCAGCATTGGTGTTAATTTTCAAATTATATTTTCTGGAAAATCATTTATATTGAAGAGAAAGTGTTGGGTCTAAAATAGAGCCCTAAAGAATACCAGCATTTATAGGAATACAGATGGAAGAGACACCGTTCAAAGTTACTCGCAAGCTTCGATATAAAAGAAAATACCCAATAATGTCAAGAACCTCACCACCAAACTATAACCCCGAAGTTTGTGTAAAAGACCAGGATGCCACACTCTGTTGAACGCCTTCGAAATGTCAGGCGCAAGTTATCCATAAACCGACAGATCCGCTCACTTATAGCAGTTAAAATATCAGCAGTTGAACGAAAACCACGAAAGCCATACTGAACATGACTAAAGAAGCCCAGACTTTCCAGAAAATAAACACACTTGCCGTTCACCAACGTTTCAAAAACCTTGCTAATAACGGAGACGAGACTAACCGGACGATACATAGTTGGGTTTAGACCGATCACCAGATTTTTAAAGACAGGGACAACAGAGGACTCTTTCTAACAAGAAGGGGAACAAAACTGAAGCAAACAGAGATTGAATAATTTAGAGAGGATAGAAAAACGTCTAGGAGAACAACGCTTGAGAACGACAACAGGAATTGAATCAGAATTAGAAGCCTTAGACTAGTACAGATCAGAAAGAACCCTAGCAACCATCTTTAGGATGATAATGATAGATTCAAGGGACTGATCAGTTTTCAAAGGGAAAATTAGGAAGCACAGAATCCGAATTATCAAGAGAAGAATTGTCAGAAAAAAATACAAACAAAGAGATTAGCATTATCCTTGGAAGATGAAATAACCTAAAGACCATTACAAAGAGAGAGAATAGCAGACTAGTCAATATTAATAACACTATTGCAGATTCTCCAAAAATCACGTAGTCATTTAAGATGAGATAGTCACGTACCTTTGAGAATAGCTTAGCCTCAGAGATTGCTCTCTTGCAGGCATTGCTAGCTATTCTGTAGGATTGTCTAGAAGTCTTAGAACCATCCCGAAAATACCGATTACAGTAATGGTCACGATGGGCAATGTCAGAACCAAAACCAGATCAACACCCTGGAGGAGAATGAGGTTTGTTTTTAAACTTACGATGAGGAATGGAGGTGTCACTTCTCTCTCTCTCTCTCTCTCTCTCTCTCTCTCTCTCTCTCTATATATATATATATATATATATATATATATATATATATATATATATGTGTGTGTGTTTATTGAATGACATAATAAAATGAGACAAGAATCAGGTTTTATTAAATAAGGAGTTATATTGTGTCCTTAACTAATGAATTTTCAAAGAAAATCGTCTCCTTAGAGGACCATTACCGCACTGACATTACCGAGGAGAGGATTTTCTTTGAAAACTCATGAGTTAAGGACGCTATATCACTCTTTGTTTTTGAACTTTAAGAAAACCTTATTCATTTCTCATTTTATTATTTCATTCAATTAATTGTATTGCTCTATACACTATATTGGGCCTTATTTTTTATCCTGATAGTCTACTGGTTAAAGATATTATATATTTTTTTTAAGTATCATCTTACGCTCTCTCTCTCTCTCTCTCTCTTTATATATATATATATATATATATACACACATATACATATATATATACATATATATATATATATATATATATATATATATATATATATATATATATATATATAAATATATATATATATATATTATTATAACTCAGTAGAATATAACATATTTTGTAACCGTGCTTTAAAAATACATCATCACATATTATTGTATACGTTTCAGAGATTCTGTAATTATCTCAGTTTCGGAACAAAATAAATTGTTTTTCAATTTATTTACAGATCAAGAGCAATGGAATTTCTAGATTATCGCAACACAAAAAATCTAACAAAATCCGAAAATTTTATTTTTATTCTTGTTATTCTTTTTTTTCTTTTTATAGAAGGATAATATAATTGGATTTAAGCGTCCAATGTATATTTTACCTAAAAAATGGATTCACCTATTAAAGTACGCATACAAAAAAGTTGTATAAAACGTCATCTCTTAATACAGTTCTAGTTTAAAAAAAGTTGTATAAAACGTCATCTCTTAATACAGTTCTAGTTTTAAAAAAGTTGTATAAAACGTCATCTCTTAATACAGTTCTAGTTTTAAAAAAGTTGTATAAACGTCATCTCTTAATACAGTTCTAGTTTTAAAAAAGTTGTATAAAACGTCATCTCTTAATACAGTTCTAGTTTTAAAATTTGTATAAAACGTCATCTCTTAATAAATGATGCTTGATTCCTTCTGAAAACAGCGTAATTTGAAAAAATGTTGAACTTTCACACATATATGGTGGCAATAATAACTAATAAAACATATTTTCATATTTCACAAGATCATCATTCATCCAACGATTTTCAAAAAAGTGTACATAAATGAACATTCGACTAGAATATAATCGTGGTACTATCCTAAACTTATCTTCCTCAATCGCATACCTAGATTTACTGATCTGATTTCATTTTCATGAAAAAACGAGCCCATAACTTTAATTAAACTCTTAAATGCCTGCTTTAAAATATAACCTTCTCCTCTTGATAGAAAAATACGAATGCAAAATCAACAACTTTTAGTTTTGAACGTTGCTCTTCAGATCAGTGATTTTTTAGAGTAGAATTTTAACTTTTATTACTACTAACCAATAAATGTATACATCCGAAAGAATCTCCCGTAGTGTAACATCAAAATTATTCACCAGTCAAAACGTAGGATATCGTATATTTAAGAACGTACAGAAAAATACACGCATTCACCTGTCTCAATATATATATATATATATATATATGTATATATATATATATATATATATATATATATATATATATATATATATATATATATATATATATATATATGTATATGAAAAAGGAAAACCAAAAAATGGATGTTTTTTATGTGTACATCAACGTTTCGTCTTTATTTATAAGGCTTCATCAGGATGATAAAATAGAGAAAAAATGTCATGTAAGTACACATACATGTAGGGGCCATTATTTCATTTTATTTTTCCTCCCAATATGTCTACCCTACATGTATCTGTACTTGCATGACATTTTTTCTCTATTTTATCATCCTGATGAAGCCTTATAAATAAAGACGAAACGTTGATGTACACATAAAAAACATCCATTTTTTGGTTTTCCTTTTTCATTTTCCCATCACGTCGGATTACCTTCATCCTTCTCTTCCCATATATATATATATATATATATATATATATATATATATATATATATATATGTATATATATATATATATATATATATATATATATATATATATATATATATATATATATATACAGGCGTATTTCAATATTCATATAGAAACATGTATATATAAGATACACACTTACATAATCGAAATATAAGGTTGGCATGATGGGTTGATAAAGAAAAGTAGTAGCCGTGGCTACTAAGAGCGCTGGACGAGGGTCCAGGCTGCGAGAAGTCAATCAGTAACAATGAGTGAAATGAACATATATATATATATATATATATATATATATATATATATAAATTTAATTAATTAAGTTCAAATATTAACTAAATGAACAAAAACAATATTTTTCAAAAGTGCTCAATATATATTAGAGCTTTTATATTAAAATAAACATAGTTGGATTATCCGACAATTGTTTCAGAGCAAACAAGCTCCTCCTGAGGGAAGTTAACTTCCCTGAGGAGGAGCTTGTTTGCTCTGAAACAATTGTCGGATAATCCAACTATGTTTATTTTAATATATATATATATATATATATATATATATATATATATATATATATATATATATATATATATATATATATATATATCTTCTTCTCTTTCTCTATCCCTCCACTTCATTCTCTCCAAATATGATCTGAGGTTTAGATCGGATTCTAACTCTGCCTGATGAGATCTCAGTTTATAGTAACTGTTGATCGATAACATCGACATGCCAGTGTCGCAGATTTTGTACATGTCTGTGTAAATAAAATTATCATATATATATATATATATATATATATATATATATATATATATAAATGGAAATTGGACTATAAAAAGGTAAAACTAAAATTGTGTATGTATCCATCAACGTTTTGCCTTTATTTCAAGACTTCCCCGTGATGATTGATTTGAAGAAATAAAACATGAGTGCGGATATTTGCAATATTTTTGTTCTATATTTTCAAATATTGGAACTTGTGTGTTATATCTCCAAATTACGTTAGAATATTATGTCTATATTTGATCACATATATAGAGAGAGTGAGGGCGTAATTTAGTCTTATATGCGTTATACCATGAGTGCTCAATTACTTGAGTAAGAACACATGTATTGTTATTCAATAGACAATACACATTACTTTGATTTTGTATCAGTAGTTTCGATTTCACGGAAACACTGAAAACTCTACCTGAAGAGGTTAAGATAAAAAATGTGACTAATATATACAACGCCGTCACATCTGACTTCTTTACCTTTGCGTGTTGAGTTTTCAGTGTTTCCATGATACCGAACGAACTGCTAGAAGATAAAAAAAATGTACAGTATCCATTGAATAATATATATTTTTTCATTTATTTTATACGTACATGAAAGTAATCCATGGACACGTGTTTCTGGCTTACAGCCGTCATCAGCATGGCTAACTTACACGGAGATTGAACCTTCGATATTGATGTCTATAGGCCAGCGTTCTACCACTAGACCAAGACGCTCTGTCTAGAAACATGTACGATTTTTATCACCTAAATAATTACTTAAAAATACATTGGAATATATATATATATATATATATATATATATATATATATATATATATATATAAATATATATATGAAGAAGAATGGAAAGGAATTAGAGAAAGCAAAAGCCAAATCAAAATTCAATTCAAAAGTTCAAAGCAAGGTATATTCCGCAAAAAGGCAATTTATTCAAGTTAAATTTTCCTTAAGCCAGGCTTTTCAAAGATCAAAATCTTATATAGGTTTCATTTGAGGGAATGGGTATATTTTTTGCCGAAAGCGGGAGGAATTCCTTGTTGAACATATCACAAATAGGAGGAAAAAGCTCAACTAAGTAGGAGCTTTCTACCTGCTCTATCCTGGATATTGAGCTGTATACTCTTCACAATAGGGTTTTACCCTTCCTAAAAGTTCACTTTTAGTACACCTCTTTATAAAAATATATATATATATATATATATATATATATATATATATATATATATATATATGTAGGTACTTATTTATCAATTATTTTTCAAATACACCCAAACACATATGGTTTTCATGAAAAACTTGAGAGCAGACAATTTTCGACCGTTCACTCGGTTCGAACCAATACGAAAGTCACGTTTGATTCAGTGGTCGATGCGTACCAATTCTCCAACGATCATTCTCTAGAAAATAAGAAGTAAATAAATATCTAAATAGCAAACACGGCGGCTATCCAGCAAGCAGTCGAGAGCGAACTCAAAAACCGTGACCGAGCGTTATGCATTGCACAGAATTACGGCTTTTATTCAACTAAACCTAAAGTGGTCAATCTTGAATAAATAAATATTATTTTCAAAATGTGTGCGTCTATATTTATTGAGACTGTGTGCGTGCGTTATATTTTCACCCGTCTCCTTTCTGGTGTTGTGCCAGTTACATGGCCGTAGAGGCTCCATAAACCTGTTATTTTATCGCTATCACCAATGTAAGACATTCTCGTGATAAGCGGTGGGAAGAGGCAGAGGCAGGCCGCCAGATATGGCGATAAGCCGGGGCAACAATTTTAGCAGCGAAATTGATAATTGACGCCGCGTTCATCATTGCAAAAAAAAAAGGAATAAGATAGAAAATTACAAGGATAAGAACACAGATAAGAACTAGGATAAGGATCGGAATATTTTAGTCTTTTTAACTGGGGATATTCAGTAAAACGACTCAGATACAAGGCCACCGTAATTGAGTTCCATTATGAGATAACACTCATTAGGAATTTACAGGCAGAATTCATAGCTGCTTCTATATTTTTTATAATTTTCGGATTGGTTTCCTCATCGTGGGTGGTGTCCCCATTTACTTCTACCCCCTCCTTTAGTGCAGAGTTAGACACAAGGTCGTTTTTTAATGTGGACATCCAGCTCCAAGAAAGGGGAACAAACATTAAAATGATCTCAGTCGAGAATGAGTTCTCCTTTACTGATCAAGACAGAAAAATGAAGTGTAATATTGTAATAAAATCTGGAAGCCGAACATAACTGAAGCATAGGTTTTATTTAACTACTCGTTGCTTACTGAGACAAATATCATTCAATATTCACTCTTAATATATACACGAATGTAAAACATTACATCATTAATCAAAGGGGTGAGACGGGCATCAATTACCTTTGATACTACAAATATCATAACACATGTTTGTTATCATTACAACGTATTACAACGTATTACATAAAAAGGGTCGTTTCCTTGTAAACATCCATGGAATTGTATACTTATAACATTAATTTGTTCAATCAATTCAATTCAATAATTTAAATCACACCTTGTTTTCCTCGTTGGTCGCCGTGCGTAGGGCGTTGCAGTAATCCTGCCGACTGGTGACAAATTCGTAGTCAGCGTTGCCAACTAAGATTTTTAAACCCGTTAGATCGAAACCAAAATATTTCTCTAAAAATGCTAGATTGTTACTTTATAAACATATTACGAATATATATACTATGTCGTGTTTTCTATGCATATTTTGATTTTAAAATTTGCTACTTGTACAGCTTTTGAACCAGACCGTAAGGTTGGCGAAGTCTTCAATTGTTTTAGTCATTTACGACGTAAGAAAAAAGTATTTTTTGTTCTAGAAAAACAATCAGTCTTTAAAAGTCATCATTCGGTTTTCTGTTTTGTGTACTTTGCAGTCTACGAACAAGGCTGAAATAATAACTTTATTATTCCGAAACCCATTCTTAGGGCGATTAGTGAACTATTCTGTACTTTCACATAACAGTTTACTAATAAAATGATACAGTAAAACTTGAATTTAACTCGAATATCGTATTTTTAAAATACCACGGCCCGGAAACTGCAGAAGTACCGTTTTTCATTTTTATCAACGAAACACTTTGTGAAAGTGAGAAACTGATTTTGTTTTTGGTTTTATTCAAATAAAACAGTCGTTAAAAGATATCGAACGATATGATTGGTTTTAGTAAAGAAAACAGTCGTTTAAAACAAAAAAGTAAATTTCTGATTTATTTTAGGAAATAGAAAATAAATCGAATCTAATTTAGGTTAAAAATCGTACTTAAAAATAATAATCGATTTTTCCTTTTTGTTTAAACAAAACCAGTCTTTACAACTTAGAAATCGATGTTCTTTTTTATTTTAATAAATATAAAACAGTCGATGAAACATAGAATTCGTGTTTCCGTTTTGTTTTATATAAAGAAAACATTATTAATAACTGATTTTAAATGAAGAAATACTTACGAAGAGCCTAGGAGTCAGGCTAGATTACCGAACAACTCACATTGTATTCAGAAGAATACGATGTCAGTGGTTCGGTAATCTATTCCAGCATTCCGAAGAATGATTAAAAGTAGCGAGGCAGCACTGCTTAAATACAACCATTCTGATATCCCCTTATTCCTTGAATACATGTAATTATAAAAATATGCCTATTAAGTAAATAACTCGTGTATTGTGAGTAACATGAGAGGACTTAATTGTAAGAGAGTGGAAGTTTTTGCTACTTTTTTGTGGGACTATCTTTTTGAGCGAAGCAGTTTAGTCGGAATAAATATAATAAATTATAAACAGCGAAGAATTGTACGCATAGTTTTAGGAAATACGCTTCAGGGTGTGCTGTATGTATTGAGTGTAAAATATGTGTCCATGAGTTGTTCGGTTATTTTCCTATTGTGACTGTAGTTTCAGGGGAAGTGTTTAATTTACTTTATATAGTAGATAACATAGGCTCTTTTTCATTATCATAAATTATGTCTTAAATTAATGAAACGTCAAATTCTCGATATCTTTTAACGACTGTTTTATTTGAATAAAAGTTTCCGGAAACTGCAGAAGTACCGTGTTTTATTTTAATCAACAAAAAACTTTGTGAAAGTTAGAAACTGATTTTGTTTTTGTTTTTATTCAAATAAAACAGTCGTTAAAAGATATCGAACGATATGATTGGTTTTAGTAAAGAAAACAGTTGTTTAACGCTAAAAAGTTAATTTCTGATTTATTTTAGGAAATAGAAAATAAATCGAATCTTATTTAGGTTAAAAATCGTACTTAAAAATAATAATCGATTTTCTTTTTGTTTAAACAAAACCAGTCTTTACAACTTAGAAATCGATGTTCTTTTTTATTTTAATAAAAATAAAACAGTCGATGAAACATAGAATTCGTGTTTCCGTTTTGTTTTATATAAAGAAAACATTATTAATAACTGATTTTAAATGAAGAAATACTTACGAAGAGCCTAGGAGTCAGGCTAGATTACCGAACAACTCACATTGTATTCAGAAGAATACGATGTCAGTGATTCGGTAATCTATTCCAGCATTCTGAAGAATGATCAAAAGTAGCGAGGCAGCACTGCTTAAATACAACCATTCTGATATCCCCTTATTCCTCGAATACATGTAATTATAAAAATATGCCTATTAAGTAAATAACCCGTGTATTGTGAGTAACATGAGAGGACTTAATTGTAAGAGAGTGGAATTTTTTGCTACTTTTTTGTGGGACTATCTTTTTGAGCGAAGCAGTTTAGTCGGAATAAATATAATAAATTATAAACAGCGAAGAATTGTACGCATAGTTTTGAGAAATACGCTTTAGGGTGTACTGTAAGTATTGAGTGTAAAATATGTGTCCATGAGTTGTTCGGTTATTTTCCTATAGTGACTGTAGTTTCAGGGGAAGTGTTGAATTTACTTTACATACTAGATAAAATAGGCTATTTTTCATTATTATAAATTATGTCTTAAATTAATGAAACGTTACATTCTCGGTATGATTTTAGTTTCACCATCCACTAAATCAATATTTTACATTATTCAGATATAAGCTAAATTGGAAGTTTTAAAATATCTTTACGAACACTAAAAACTCAGTTGGTGATCAAACTGTAGCAGTAATTAATTTTATTGAAAAGGTTTTAACATTTTCAAAAATTGTCAGTGCCAGAGAAATTTATAGCAATATTTAAAAATATCCACTGAAAACAGTGATATCAGATTTAAATGATAGAATGTTTCATTTTTTTTTAAAATGGCACACAAAATAAGAATCAATCAAAGAGAAAGAATTTAACTATTAAGCAAATATAATAGTTTAGCGATCGAACATACAAGCAATGGTTTAACAGATGTTTGTAGATATTTGCTAAGCAGTGCATCTAACTTTATGGCTGGTGAAGTTACCACAGACTTTTAGAAATGCATTTCGAAAATTAAGTTAATATGTATTATCGTATCATGAAGAAACAAGTATTTTATTCATCTACTGTAAAACAAGTTGTACATGTAACAAGCATGACACATTTTGTGAAAATAATCAAATTATTCAGAAACTATTTAATCTTGTAAAATGCTGCATTATCTTTCTGATAGTAGTATGTCATTATATTTTCTAACAACAGTCAATACAAACAAATTGACTCATCATTTTTCAAATATCTCAAATATTCCTAATTCATAGTGAATGAAGTACTGTTTTGTACATTTAGTTATTTTATATTTTTGTTCTTCCTTTTCTTAACTCAGTTCCTTCCAAACAAGGCAAGTTGCCACTGTAAACGTAAAGGGACTACTGTGAATGTGGATGGAAGTTTAAAGGATCACCATAAATTAGGAGTTGAGCAGCGAGATACTTGTTCACATTAGTTTTAAATTTCTGAATGTCGGTACAGTCGGGGAAACAGGCAGAGGGAGGGAGTTTCAAAAGCTGGCAGCTCGAGATAAGAAGCTATTGGGGTAGTATAATCGAAGGCATCTGGGGGCCGTCCACAATGTATGGGATTTCGCTGATTGTGAGTTTGATGTAGTGTATTTACCTCGAAATATCACAAGAACAGAAAGTTTATCGGAGCACATTCCATTGAAGTACTTGTAAAACAAGCACAAGGATGCAACATTGCGCCGATGAGACAGGGGCGGAAGAATGGTGGATAGTGAGGGACCTATCAGTTTAGGGACTCTTTTTTATCTTGTCTAAGAGGGAGAGATTAGTGGATGGTACACCAGCCAGGATGTGACGACAATACACGATGCATTGACGAATGGTGGTTTTGTAGAGATCTAGGATACTGTTACGTGTGAGAAGTTTTCTAGCACCGTAGAGGGAACCCGCCTTCTTTGTATCAGCCTTGTCAATTTATTCTATGTATTTGTTCCAATTCATATTACCTGGGAATGTTAGGTTGAAGAGTTTGAACGTTGGATTCTTAGGTAGGGTTTTATTTGCCATGCCAATTGGTGTTTGAAAAGGTTTCTTGTAGTTGTTGAAGGAAACATTCTCTGTCTTAGCAGCATTAAATGTTACCATCCATTTATGACTCCATTCCACTACAGAGTGGAGGTCAAATTCTACGGATTTACCCATTGCATCGGATATGTGCGCGTTCGTTTTACCCACATAACGAGAATAGAGCGTCGTGTCGTCAGCAAATATACCCATCTCAGACACAATGTTATCAGGGAGATCGATTATGAAAATCAAGTAACAATAGAGGTACAATGATGCACTTATGTCATGATGTTTGGATTAACGGCTATCAAGGACAACCTTGATCTTATTGTTGGATAGGAAATATCTAACTATATTAAATTTTCGTCCAGTAATACCATATGAATTCCTTTCCATGAGAAAACCTTGTCAAAGGCTTTGCATATATCAAGCGCTACCGCCCTCGTTTCACCTACCTTGCTCAGTGTATGGTATATGAGCGCGGAGATGACCGTTGGGATATCCGCAGTAGACCTTGTGTGGCTGAACCCATACTAGATTGATATATACTTTTGCGAAAAGCGGGAGTAGGCTGATGAGGCGCCAATTCTGAGGGTCTATTCTATTTCCAGAGATCTTAAAGACTGATACCACAGAGGCAAATTTCCAGCAAGATTTAGCAAGGCATTTGTTGTAGAGTTTTGAAATGCCAAGGGCCAGTTCAGCAAGCATTTCTTTATTACTCTTAATGCTATAAGATCAGGCTCATATTCTTTGAACGTGTAAAGAGTTGTATGATGTCCATGACATGAGATGAGGTGATTACAAGGTCATCCAGTGTGGCTTCCGTCCGCAGTGGGCAATTAGGGATGGAGTGGTTAGCGGAGTCTAAAGTGGAGTTCAAGGCGAAACGCTGGGCATATAGTTCAGCCTTGTCAATTGCCGTTAAAACGACATCATTGTGGTTCAGTAGGGGAGGAATTGTTAATTGCCTTTTGTTCACTACACTATTGAACATTTTCCAGAAACCACGAGTACCTAGTTTCTGCGACTGAATGCGTTTCCTGGTTATCTCTGTATACCTTCTCTATTCTGTCAGCTATCATAGTATTTAAATTATTTTTAACTCTATAAACTTGTGTATATTCGTAGTCGACTTATGGCGGCTGTATTCTCAAAATGCTTGCTGCCTCTGAGCAATAACAGCAGCACAGTTCGAAGGGAACCATTGTGGAGAGTGGGGCTTGGGCTATAATTTTCTCATGAGGACAAGTGTATCAATGCCCGCTTTAACGCATTCAGTTGCTTCATTTGCGCATTGATCAGCAGGGAGAGAAATCATTCTACTCAATTGATTGTCTCTGACGTGGTCTCTGATGGAATCAAAATCAGCCTACTTGAAGTATCTCGTCATTTTGAGCAACAGCTCTTCAGCTTTGGGATGGGATTTTGGGGTGATATCAATCATTACCACAGGGTTATCAGTGTTTCCGAGCGGGCTATGGACATTTGTAACACAAGCCTCTGGAAGTGAGATCAAGAACAGGTCGAGAAGTGAGGTTGATGGTCCACACGACCAGAGAGGCGGATCCCAAACGTGACAGTCAGTGAGAGAAAGTGAGCTATTGAGAAACTATACGCAGAGTTATCAGTTGCGTCTGTATAGCTGAAGAATCTAAGCCAGTCACTTGTAAAATCCAAAAATACATGTATTTGAACGCTCGTGTCAAGTAAGAGT